>OY735210.1:32080989-32085989 GCA_963457665.1 Thysanoteuthis rhombus | reverse complement strand
TGCAATAGATCAGACTGGGTAGATTTTGTGTTATACTAGTGCACCGGATTACAACAATTAAATCCACATAACATGGAGGAGGACATTTGGTCACATCATTGTCAGGGGTCATTGCAACACTCAAGGCTCATGAGTAACATCTCACAAGCTGTGCTTTACAAATACCTTTGAAAGGAAAAACCATGGTAGTTGTTGTAGGAACTGTTGTGGTAATTGTTGTAGGTGTTGTAGTGGTTGTTGTAGTTAAATTTTGAAGTGAACTGGAATTAGTCTTCTGATCTGGAAAAGGTTTTGTTTCATTAATATAGAAACCATGTTGATGGTTTAACAATCAGGATCTTGAAATAACCATAATATCTCCATCAATAAAATTAATACACAAGATGGACCCATGTTTGTGGGAATTCGAAGATTTTAAATTGTTTTTTTTTTATTTTTGAATATCAGAGTTTTAGAATTTTGTGAATGATTTATAAAATAAATGTGTAGAACATTGAAACAAAAATACAAATTGAGAAATTATTTCCATTTTCATGATTTATTATTGAATAAATGGATTTCTTTTCATGCAAAAATATTTTAGAAAATTTTTTTTAAATCTCTAGAATAGATTAAACATCTTTTAAAATATTGGAATTTCACAATTAACAAGGAAAAATAACGCCTTTAACTCTTTCTTTCCTTTCTCAGTTTGCTGAATGTTTTTATTTATGTGTTCTGATAGTCTCATAACTACTTATATATTTGTAGAAATACATAGAAATACAAGTAGTTCTGAGACTAACACAACACAAACAAAAATGGCCATCAAACAGAGAAGGGAAATTATGATTTAATGGTGTTATTCAGACCTCTGTCTGCTGCCAAGATCCTGGTAGCTCAATCGGTTGACACAGACCTAGGCTACATAGGTGCTCCCATGAAGAAAAAAGTATCCCAACCACGGCTCATTTCTTTATTTTCCAATCATCACCGTTGTTTCTCTCATTACTATGAATAATTTGGTCTGAGTTTAGTCTTAAACTGTCTCCCAAAATATATGTATGTATTATGAATTTCCGATAAAAAATTAGTAAAAATTGGTTGTTGCTTTATTTTACTACACTTCTACCAGTAAAACTTAATTAATCTTTTTTTTATCATTTTTTTAGATAAAAAGCAACTGATGAATTAAAGATAAAGGTAAAAAGTATTTTTTTAAAATAATGATTTATAATATTTCATCTAATGAGAATAAAACTCAGAAAAATTTATTAAATGCTGTAAATACCAGAATGTAAACAAATGATCAGAAAAAAGGATAGGTTTAAGGGTGTTATTCGAGCTTCTTCTCCCAGTTGAAGTCTCAGTGACTTCAGGTTGGGCTAAATGGTGGTCTCCCTGGTTGGGAGCTGTGGGTCTGGATCCAACTAGAGACTTATTCTTTATTTTCAGATCAACGCTATTTGCTCACTGCGAGAGGGTATTTGTTCCAAACAAAGAGTTACAATAAAAAGCAAATAATAGATTGAGATTAAGGTAAATCAAGTAGAAAAAAGCTCTATAAGCACTAAGAAGTCATCAAAAGGCTCTTTGTTTATGTCATATAATCTTACAGAAAAATATGGAAGAAATTCAATTAAATATAAAGCTATACTAGCTTGGAATGATTTATGTAGAAATAGTTTCAAAGGATCCTCAAAAATTACTTCATAAATACATGTTATAATAAGTAAATAATCAAATTGTAAAAAAAAAACAAAGGTCTGTTCTAAAAAATATTGTAATTTAATAGTAAAAACAAAAAATTCAAAAAATTGATGGATTATTAATATCATTTATTCATTTTCTTTTTTTATTTGTTTGTTTTATATTCATTTTGTTTTTTAATCATTTCTATGATTAAATAAATGAAAAAAATTATACAGTATATGAAAATACAGAGGGGGTTACTGTTTGTAAGGCTTTAATCCTAATTAGTACCCACCTTTACAAATGTTGTACCAATCAAAATGTTTTATAATTAATTTGTTATTGTTTACTGGGTTAAATGAAAATTTATTCTGTGATCTTTTTTAGTTCTATTAAAAATCACTGTTTTCATTGCAATAATATCACTTGTTTGAAAATGCGATGTTGATTTATACTTACGACAATGAGCTTCATCTTTTCCATCAGAACAATCTTGATTGCCATCACACCACCATTCCATCGGGATACACTTGCCATCCGAACACATCAATTCTCCAACGGAACAATCTAAAATTACAATACAACATTTCACAGATAATTATTTTGGAAAATTGTTTTGAACATCACCACAAACTGTCAACCAAAACTATCACCATTGAACTCTTGAAAGTGGGGAGGGCATGCCTGCCTTGAAAATCAGCATTTGAAATTCCGTCAATTCAATCTTAATTGACCAATTCAACTACATGAGCACACGACTTGCCCAGAATCAGGCAGAGAGTCAAAAGCCACCTGGATGTCCACGCATATCCATGTCAGTCCAGCAGATTTATATCTTGTTGTGTATTCACAAAAGTCATACATACACGGCCAGATTACGGTAACATAATTGGAAAATTATCTTTAGAGACAGATAGAAATCTGATCAAACATCAACTCTAAAGTCAACTTACCACAGTTCTTTTCATCACTGTTATCACCACAGTCATCTTCCCTGTTGCACCACTTGTCCGCTGTGACACACACTTGGTTGTCGCATCTACGATGAGGTGGCTTGCATTCTAAAACAAAAATAGGGTCTCTTTAAAGTTATTGAGAAATAGAATCTCTTTAGATTTATTGATTTATCAAAAATGAACCTTGTTAATTGTCAAATAGGGGGAAGGATTCTAGATAAAGTAGAACACCCATCTATGATCCTCAGGATTTGCAGTAGGGTCTATTAGAGAGAGAAAAAAAACTTTACCAATTTAAATATTAGGTTGTCAAAATGAAATTTCCATTTTTTGGTATTTGTCTCCATGATTGCAATTTCAACAAATTTTGAAGCAGGAAATATATACATAATTAACTGATTATACTACATCAGATTTTTTTAAAACTTTCAACTTGTGATTTTTATCAGTTTTAATAAGATGATCCCTAACTCTTGAAAATGCTGTACTTAAAGAAATCAGAATAATGTTTTAGTATGAGTTCAAATTCGGTAAAAATTCTGTTCAAACTCTAGAACATCAATTTTGCATTTGAAAGTTCAATCATGCTGAAAGAAAATTGAAGAAATGCATTCAAAATCAGCCAGAAAATATCCAATATTGAAGCAAATAGAACCTCTTTTCAATACTAAACCAGGTTTGTTTACATTTTTAAGTTGGCATTATTTTTCCTTTCATAAATAACCATTTCATGTAGGGCAAAAAAATATTGTTTAGGCCTGAAATTTGTCCTTTTAAGAATTGAAAATTTCATATAAATGAGATATTCTTCGTACTCGAAGTCATATACTTTTGAATAAAATAATTCAGAAAGATAAACCTAATAATCAACAGCCATGAATTCTATACATGAAATTTATCAATTCTGTATCAATATGATGCAATATACCAATATGATACAACTCTATCTTCTTGGATAAAACTAGGTAATCCACCATAGATTATGATTACAAGACAGGAAATACCTGTGTGTATTTACCATCTATGAGACAATATATCTAAATTGAAAAAAAAACGTCACCACATCTAACTGACTCACAGTGAGTGCAAAAAGTGATCGATATATTTTAGAAAGTTCATTTCAGAATGATTACAATCTTGACCAATTCTAATGGAGAAAATGTAGTTGTACATATTCAACCGATTATAAATCAGTTGCTTCCTTTTGGATTTCCAAAAATGACTGAATTTGAATCAAAGGTTTCTGATTTTTATAAATAACCTAACAATGTTCAACCTTGTTTCCATATTTTTCTGAGTTTTGAATTTTTTAATCTTTGGTCCAAATCCTGGCAATTTCAATGTTGTGTAAGAATATTAAAAAAAACTTTTTGAAATATATTGGATGATTTTCACCTCCATTGCAAGTTTCTGTTGAATTCTGTTGATGGAGATAACAAGATGGAAGATAATTTACCACAAAGCTTTTCATCACTGAGATCATCACAGTCAAAGATGCCATTACAGAAGCTATTTGAAGACACACACTGTCCAGATTTACACAGACGACCAACACATTCAGATACTGTATAAAGAGAAACAAAAACAAAAAGAATTATTTATTAAAGATCCTCACAGATGAAACGTAAATTAACTCAAGATTAAATTTGATATTACATCAATAGATATCAGGAAATAATTGACAGAAATTTTTGGAAAAAAAATGTTTTTTTAAATATATTTAGTGCTAAAACCTTAAAGCTTATTAGACTATATATATACATATATATACATATATATATATATACTAAAGTACAAATCTGTAATTCAATATATGATGTGTGATGGGCTTATTTCATAAAGTGTTCTACACACAAACATTGAGATAGAGTAGAACTTCAAATATGGTAAAATAATGGATTCCCTACTGAAATATGTTCATGTTTCTGTCCTTTTTGGCTTCTTCAAGTGAATGATTAGATTTATTTGGATCCCAATTCAGGACATTATTGGGAGGTGAGTCTTTCGTCCGGGTGGAAAACTCCACCTTATTTCATATATACTACTTTTTCCTTTTTCTTATATATGATTGTTCTACTTGTGGTATCTTTAGTTTCTTAATTCATAGTATCCCAAGCTTTTGGTTTTGTTTGTTATATACGTACATATACATGGCCGTAAATGTATAGATATGCCTGTAGACATCTATTCACACTATAATTCACATCATGTGTAGCGTACAGGTAAAAATATACTTTCAGTTTCAGGTATTTATATATAAAGTTTCAAATTTGAAATTGTAAATGAGCATGTGAAGATTATCACAAAAACACGTGTAACACAGGTATGAATGCCTCATGGAATATTGACTCTTGATGATTACCGCTCACATCG
>OY735210.1:31993489-32075989 GCA_963457665.1 Thysanoteuthis rhombus | reverse complement strand
TTTTCAATAAGTATTATATTTGTTGGAAACTATCAATCAAAACTGTTGACATTGATTTCTCCAGTTTCTAAATTGGTCTGGCTGGCTATGTTTGTATGCATGCATGGATGCATTGTGCGTACAAGCCACACCAATGGACTTCGAGGGGAGAAAATCTAAATATTTACTCCTTATCATGTCTAGAAAGAACATTTGTTTTTTCAAAATTCTACCCTCTAAATAGATTCGGGGGGGGGGTCGATTTACGATGTAATTTTATGCTAAATTGATCGCTAAGTTTATGTCCATTCACGCTTGTTTTCTAAGAAATTCCGACTTTTTTAGTGATCACCTCCAACCAAATGTTAGAGAAGTAATTCATGCATTGATCACCCCTTTTTAGAATTTTTCAATTGATCACCCCCAACCCTCATATGGCATACTACCAAAAAAAGTTAGTCATGAGACAGTTTCTATTGAGTGACCACCCAGACCTGTTTTTGACAACTAAGAATGAAATATCTTCTTGTTCTCCTTTATATCTAATTAGAACCATGTAACGAATTCTATTTCTTACTTCTTCTTTAATGAATGCCAGATCACTGCAGGACATCATGACTCACAATGTGGATCCCCAGAGATCATAAGTAAAACTGTGGTTGGTAGAAAATAAGATGGTGTAACTTGACAAATTCAGAATGTTCTGGCTCCCTGAGGCCCACAATAGAGAGGTTTCGTGGACCTTGGGGGAGGTCTATGTCTAACAACGGACACTAAAAGGCTGATGATGCTGAATATTAGTTCTTATAAATGACTTTCAAAATAGAAGTTACCTGAATGTTTGTGCTTTCTAAATTTGCCATACAAGAAATTTAAGGAACCACCAAGAAAAGTTTGTTATTGAGATGCAAAAGCTAAAACCTTACCTTGAGTCTTTGGGTGCAATACGGTTTTCCCTTTGGTGTGGTTCACTGTAAATATAATCAATGTTTTCATGAATTTATTCCGATCTAGATGTCTTATTATATCAATTTCAGAAAACGATTAATGCATGTATTATTATTCTCTACTTATATCCTCATCGAGAATGTCACGAGGTTAGATACATGCAAGCAATTGTTCGTAAGTCTGTTGAAGCTTTGTTAAGCATACAGTTCTGGGTATTCCCCAATGCTCACCCATCTAGATACTGACCAGACTTGACATTGTTTAACTTCTGTGATCTCACAAGAACTCAACGTGATTTGCCTGTATCTGCTTAGCTTTGGTTCCTCAACCGAGTCCTTGTGCAGACTGCTTAACAGAGAGGCATTGAGTACTATTTTTCAAATTTTTGGTATGATCTGGTCATTGACTGTACCACGGCCTACCAAAACTGGGGGTAAGCACTCAACCACTGGGCGACGTTGATTGGTGGAAACAATTTGACATGAAATTTAGTAGGAAAAAAAGGTATAAATCCGTATAGACTAAAAACATTAATACTTATAAATCATGTTTTCCGTATATTCTGATGTTTTAATCAGAATAATTGGGTATTTCCATGGAGTATTTTGGATTGTATCTCAAGTTACCATTGGATCATTAAAAATTGTTAACACATTTTCAAAGCCCATCAATCCATAATTCAAATTGCGAATTTCACCATTAAGAGATGGTTTGAAAAATCTTCATTATATCATTTTTGGTTACTTTCCACGTCCTTTCATGTGCACACACACACACACACACACACACACACACACACACACACACACACACACACACATACACACACACACTCACTCATTCACATATTGGGAATATGATGAGTAGAAGAGACAGAAAACTGGTACGCTGATAGCTATAGAGTCAACTTATGTTTTTTAGTCTAGAAAAGAAGAGAAATCTGTCGGTGTGTATACATCAAGATAACTTGACAACTGGGCATTGTACAAAGTCAATATTCACCAGACATATTGGTCTGTGCATCAGACATTGCAGTGTCAAGTTTGAAATTGTTTGGATTTATGGTTCTGGATGATATGAGGGGGTTACTCAACTTCTAATAAGAATTTCATCTCTAAATGGATATAGTTCTTACCCAAATATATAGGTCACCAACATTGTCAATTTGTTACATTTAAAATGTTTTGTGCGCATGTAGAGAGAAAGAGAGAGAGCGAGAGAGAGAGAGAGAATCTGTTTCTTTTTCTGCTGAATTTTTCTATAGAATAAGATTTTTAAAATTATAGTCAGAAAATGTAACAGAATTTTTTTTAAATTCTGTTTTGATTTTTATTACAGATAATGATGATATTTCTGTTTTGATTGTTACTATTAACGACATCATAAACAAGAGCAGCATCTCATTACATCAAATTTAAACCTCCTGATGATTTTGATGAAACCGGATACACCTTTTGAATGAGCCTGTCCTATTTGAAGAAAAAGACAGAAATGGTTTAAAGCAATCACACTTTAGAATACCAAAGTGAGAATTAAATTCACTAACAATGGCTTGTAATCTCAGCTTGTCAACCATTACCCCAATTGTCTAAAAGGTCTTAGAAGTATAAGCAACTTACCGGGTAGCTCCTCATTCCCAGTTAAACCAATGAAACACCAGCGTGAGTCATCAACCAGCCAATCACATGTATTCATTAAGATCGAATCTTTTCCACATTTCTGCTCAATTTCTAATAGAAAAACAAAAATATCATTCAGACAGAAAAGTTAAACCAAATTTTTGATGATTTTCTCATATTTCAATTTAGAAACTCTCTAAATTTTATAGAGGAAATTGATATTTTATCATAAGGCTGGGTTTTCGTTTTTATACAAATCAGAAGACATTTGTCGGTTTGTGCTGTCAACAGGCTTGCCAGATTTGGCCTAAAAGGGAGATAATCCAAGCTTTATCCAAGAGATTTACCTAAGACAGACATTGGAATAGCATCAAATTTCCAAGCAAGTCTAAAGGTAGAGGTCCCATACCTGTGTTAGATAAGTCTCAGAGATGAACCCAGATTATTTCCCTTTCTGGACTAATCAAGTAACCCTTGCTGTCAATGATTGTTTAAAATTGGTCATACTGTAAAAATAATATTTATAGATTTTATTCAGCCTGTATTGCTTTGTTTTACCAAGATATTCAAAAGGCAGAAAATGTGATAAAATATTTGTAAGAAGATATTTTTCTCAAAATGATAGGCTTTAAAATTCAGCCAAATTTATGAATTTTGAAAATCCTTTAGATACAGTGAAAATTTATCTTTAACTTTGGGAAGAATGATCAGAATTGAAATACTTTGTTGGAATCCCTTCTTTGCATTGTTGATTTTGTTACCACAAGTCTTTCCTTATTATACACTTGAAGAATGGATCAGTTGTAGTATTGTCATAACATCATCAGCATCTCAATGAAGTTTAGAAAAGTAAAAATTATATTGACTAGAAAATGATTTAGCTGACTTACCTCTGCAAACACTTTTGCAAGTATATTTTGAGACTCCATCTTTGCAGAGAGGGAAGATTGTTCCACAAAAAAGCATGAGGGTCTTCTTAGAACACTGACGCTTAATAATTGGCATGGCATCTTTATAGAAGCGTTCTGTAGCCTGGGCATACGTCTTATCACCAAATACATTTGGAAGTAGAATACGGGAGTAACCAACTTGGAGACATTCTTTCACTTCCAGGGGAAAGCATTTGTCTGAAAATTATAGCAAAGGAAGAAAAAAAGAAATACTCGGATCAGATTAAGTTCCTTAATTTCATGAACCCTTTCAGCATACCCAATAATCTACCAAAAATTGAAGCTATCATTAGAGCAGCTATTATCAGGGCTGGCACAAGGATTTCATGCATCCTGGGCAAGACTTAAAATTCCCGCAAGGACTTCATGCAAGACTTGAAATTTGCAACCCCTGTTGTATTCTAACTATCGTTTTCAATTTGCAGTCCACCCAAGGACCTTTGTGCTCTTAGTGACTGACTAAGGACAAGCCAGCCTTGGCTATTGCATCAGATTAAAACACAAAAAAAAGATACTTTTTATTTAGAAAAATTTAGATGAGATTCTTTATCCAAGATGTTAGTAAGGTGCACCTGGGGAGTTGTCGGTTGTTCAATACATTTTGAGGTCATGAGACATTCTAAAGCAGCCTTAAAAGTGTCTCAAAAACTGAGAACATATCATTGTCAGTATTCGATAGGTTCTGAAGCGTACAGCATTTGACCGCCTTGGCAAATGCTTTTTTTAAATTGTAGTTCATGAATTATTTTGAAAATTCCATTTTTACATTATTGCTGTCCTGTAAGTGAACATTCTTGATTCTAAACCCTTTGTTTTTGAGCAATGATATCAGTGACCCCCAAATAGTAACTCAAGAGACATAACTGATATTCATACCTCACATAAATGAATTTCCATAGTCCGCATGTGTACCAGAGCTTGTTACCTAAAGAGTTATTTGAAATCAATTAAGAGAAAATAAATCTTTTATCTAAAATTATCTGAAAAAATACCAGAAGAAGATTCAGGCAGTGTTTGTCCAAAATGACCAAAAAGACCCTGAAAAACACTGAATGCTGCCTAATTGGTGTACTCATGTGAATTTTCAAGGTTGTAGCCCCTGTAATGTGACTAGGAGCACTTGGAGACACACACACACTAAGATAGATAAGCATATAGATGAACACATATTCAAAGAGAGAAGAATCTGTAGCCCACTTGGCTGGTTGATTGAGCCATTTGTGGGGCTACAGTGATTCAATGCAGAGGGTGTTTCCTCCTTGAATGCAATTATATAATTCATGCTGAACCATTTACTAGACAGTAATTTGAATGAAAAAATACTTACCAGAAGAAGTAACTGAGCTTTTAGGACCTTGAAAGAGAAAAATATTTTTTTTACTTTGCTATATGATCAATTAATAATAATTGAAGACCATCTCCCTTTCAGCTATGTTTAAACATGTAACTAATGTCATACAAGTAATTTGTTATCTTATATAAGGTATTATATATATATATGTATTATATGTATAAATATATATATATATATATATATATATATATATATATATATATATATATATATATATATATATATATATATATAAATAATGGCAAATTTTAGATACCAACTTTTAATTGTATCCAACAACATTACTATATTGTAGCAATATATATGACTCATTTCACTTATTAAAATCTTTGATCATACGGAGTGGCGTTGATTTCAAAAGTTTCGTAGTGGAGATTTAAATTTCAGAGATCAAGAGGGCAAAAGACATCCATCTGCAATTGGAAATGAAAAACTGAAGATGCTGGTCAAACAAAACCCAAACCAAACTGCCAGAGATATGTCTCAGATACTGAGTGTTGGCAGTATGACAATATTGGACCATGTAAGACAAATTGGTGAAGTGGAGAAGCTCGATAAGAATGAACTCTTAGAAAACCGTTAATGACATAAAATGTCCATTATTTTCTGAACAACCTAATATTATGGATAGAGAAAGATCAGTCAATTCATTCAACAAAGCAGTGCGTATGTGCAAAATGCAGAGGATTGAAGGAAAATGAGAGAGAAAGGAGAGAATGAAGTTAGAGGCAAGGAAAGAGTGATTGTAAGAAGGAAGGATGCAGAAACATGAGGAGAAAAAAACTTGAAGAATAGTGAAGCAATTGAAAAATGAAAGAGAGAATGGAAAAAATTCCCTAGAGATGCGCCTAAGATAGTGTTTCTTGAACTAGTGAATGATTTACCCAAGGTTAAGGGAATTTTCTCAGGGGTGAATAAAGCCACAGGGGTAAATGAAGGATGAATGAAAAATGGATGGTGAAAGACATATATTTTTTTTATTCTTAAAAGTAATGTTTTGATAAACTTGTACAATAAGAAAACATGATTTCTAAAAAGTCTATTTCTCAGTTCCAAAATTGTTGTTTGCTAAATTTTTGTAAACTAGAAAAATTCTAATAATTTTTTGTGTTCATTTTTTTGTCACTCCTAGTTTTCTTTACATGTTTTAAAGATGTTAAAAAAAACGTGAATAAAAAAAGCACTTAAAAAATTTGTTTATTTAAGCTTTTTGCTCATGATACAAAAAAAATTATATTTAGATTCATACAAAGAGCAGAATAAGATGAGAATAACCAAAACCATAAGTCAATTTAGTCATGGGTGGATGATATTTTGTAATAAAGATTCAAGGGTGAACAACACTGGAATAGTTTAAGAAACACATCTGACACGCCAAATAAATATATTTCTTTCTTTAACCTGATTTATGTTGGTTCAAATGTTAGATTTACTCACTCGAGGTAGTCACTTTGCATGAATCTTCATCGTCTGCACTCGGACAGTCAGGGATTCCATCGCATACATAATCAGCATTGATGCATTTTCCACTGAGACATTCGAACTCATTTTGTCTACAGATCTTAAAATCTGCAAAATAAATCTCTGCTTTGACTTTTCTACATTCCCACGCAGGTCCAGACCTAGCTATGCGCGACATGGGCAGTCACCCAGAGCGCCAAGAGCTAGGGGTCACCTGTCATGTATCTGAGACAATAGGACTTTCCAAATATAAGCGAGGAACAATGAAGAAAATGAATAAATTAAACAGAAAAAGAGCAGTCAAAATAAAAAAATTCCTGATGTCAGATTTTTCAGGAATATCTGAGTAAAATTTTTTCTGTTGAGTTGAAACATAGAGAAAAAATTGGCAAATAAATTTCTCATAACCAACAACAAGCTCATTTCATTAATGCATTGTAATTTAGATTGATGGCAGACACTGAGGACACTGAAGCTTGAACTGTTATAGGGACCCCTTCGTAACCAGGTGGAGTCCTTGAAAATGGGGCAGTGACCCCCCCCACCTCTGACCACTAATGAGGTCTGGGTAAACACTGTTATCTTTTTCAATGAATGTTGGATGAATAAACTGCTGTCTATTTATTTTTTCACTTTGAAAGCAATTTTGACTGCATTTCAAAGCTTTTTAGCTACCGATCATTTATCTCTGCACTTGATCTGTTCAGACAATGAAAAAAATGCTTCTGACGCCCTTTCAGAGATTAGGGGCTCAGAGGCTTAAGCTTTATCAGTTTTATAGTAGATCCAACACTGTCAGTATAGTATAGTAACTATATGTATACCTATATATTTATTTTTCTCACTGTAAAGCAAAAATAAGTGATTAAGATAATGCTACACTTTAAAGGGAACCAAAGTTTAGCTTACCCTGGGCACCAGACCCCCTAAAGTACCCTGTTCCCACACCAATATATTTCTGTCTGATATGAGTTATTATCATCATAGCAAAACTCTATAGTATCTATAATGATTGTTGGGTGAGAACAATGTTAGTTAAGTACTTTTATAATAGTTAAAATAATTGATTTATAACAGTTATTGATCTGTCAGGATCTAGGACTAATTCATAAAATCAGAGAAGAACTTTTTTTTAATTTGAAATTTGATATTATTATTACAAATATACGCAACTCTTAGATTCATGTATCAGAATTTAAATGGTGACATCAAGAGGAATGACTTATGGTCAATATTATCCATCATTCCAACCGACATGATGAATTCAACTAAATTTGTTCCCTCCACTGGAGGCTATGTCTAGATGTTTTGTCAATTGACATTCCATCAACACACAGTCAGCCAACAGCCATTTCATCATGTGGATGCTCTGTCTATAGCCTTTCTGCTGAAATGATGTTCGGCCTCCACTATTCTAAGGGTTTTTAATGTTTAATTTGAATGAAAAAATACATAACTTGGTACAGGTTTAAGGAGATAATGGTATCTTAGATTGATTCGTTGGAGCTTGTGGTGGTGGAAGGTATGGGAAACTAGGTTGTAGGATAGGGAGGAATAGGGAGTGCACTGTCTCTACAATGGTTTGCTGCTTAACAAATGCTGGACACCATATCCACTTTTCATCTTTTTTTTAGTTTTAAAGTGAATAGTGGTGTAGATACCAGTAATGAATTTTAGGCAAGGTTTTGATAACTTGTAATATTTCTGAAAATTAGAAATCAAGTGTAAAGAAGCATGAAGTATACAGTCTTGAATCTGATGAACAAAATTACGTTTTACAATAATTAATCACTTGATGTTAACAAGTGGGAGCCGGAACTATGGGCACAGCAGGGGTAGCTGACCCCATACCTGCCTTATTGGAACAGGGTCAGCAGGGGCAGCAGTAAGCCCTTTTGGAAAAAATCAAGTGTAAGATATGCTGAATCAAATATTCATTTCTAATCACTGACTAAATGGAAATTTCCTCATTACTTTTAAAACATATTGCAATAATCAAATATCCCCTTTGAAATTTTAAGCTGGGGGGCCTTCAGCTCTAGATCAAAGTGTAGTACTTGCTTGCAAAATACTCTTTGATAGCTTTGCACCGGTGCAATATGGTGACCAATGATGACCTACTGAGGCTTGGTATTGCTGAGTGCAAGAGGCCCAGGATTTATCATGTGATCTCAAAAAATAACTCAGCCCAGTTTCAAGGGATCAATAGGCCTTTGGGCAGCACCTTCTCATTGCTCTAAAAAGCAATGCCCTGACACCTTCACAACAACAGCTGCTTGGATTGGAGCAATTTTTTAAGCTTTCCATATGGAACCCAACACTTGACCAACTTTGTGTCACACCTTGCTCTTGTGTGGAAGCGAGTAAGTGCATATCTGTTCTTCTCACATCAAGAAACATTGCAATAATTTCCCAATTTTGATTTTTAATGTTATTATGGTTATAATATTTTTGTGGATCCTCATGGGTCTATGGCCCCAGATTGAGAGCTCTTCCCTACTCTTTTGCAACCTCATAATAACATTTAAGTAATAAAAAGTATATGCCATAAAATAGTGTCTAAAACGCTGCACCCTGTCCTATCCCAAATAGCTTCCAGCACCCCAGGTAATACATTGTAAATCTATAAGAAAGTACAATTATCATCAAATTCATGGTTACAATTTTTTGATAACATTGTTTTCTGTTGAGATCATTCATAGAAAGACCATTTTCCATTATGAGTATGAAGCGAATGATTGATAGACTCCAACACTTTTGCCTATGTTATGTCCATTCATTGATCCCTTTTTCTAATAGTTTAACTGATCACACCCAATGCTGTCAAAGACGTTGATGACTGTCCAGACCTGTGATTATTTGTTAATCAATTACAAATTGAATAAATTCAAAATTTTAGTCATTAAGTAAGACTTAAAAAGAAACAATAAGAAAACCACAAATAAAAACTGAATTTTATCAAAAGTCCTGCTTAATGAATAGTCACCAACATCTTTGGCAGCATTGGGGGTGATCAATTAAACTATTAGAAAAAGGGATGATTAATGAGTGAGTTACTTTTCTCGTTTTTTGTTCGGTAATGATCACTAAAAAATTTTGAATTCTTTTTAAAGCAAGCAAACAAATATTACTGAAATCCTATTATATTCAAATTTTCAGCCCTCTAGCTACATTGATGCAGCTTGTACACATGATACATACATACATACATACATACATACATAGCCAGACCAAAATAAAAACATGTAAAAACCTATGTTGTTTTAGTGACAGTTTTGGTTGACATTTTCTAACACGGTGTTTTATTCATCATTTCTTTGATTCTATGATGAAATTAATACCTACATTCCTCACTGAGTTTGTTTTTGCTCTTGTAATTGACTTCTGATAATCCGTGCTTCAGTTATAATGTAATGTTTTTTCATGGACCCCAACACCTACATTATAAAGGAGCATTACCATATTATTGACTGAAAGAAATGTTTTTAAAGTGTTCCTTTGTTTCAGATTCAATTGCGTGTATCAATAAAGTACCTGTTGTAGTGGAGACTTGTGTTGGTGTGGTTACTGGACAGTCCTGTTCATCACTCAAGTCTGGGCAATCGAAGAGGCCATCGCAGACAAATGCTAATTTGATACAATTAGCATTTTTGCAGCGAAACTCATCCCCTTCACATCCTGGAAAAGATTATGTGCAAAATACAATCAAATGAGAAAAGGCATAAGTTTAGCAGAAAGATATTCAAAAGAAAAATTAAAGTAAAAAAATGCAGATATCTTCAAACTTGAATCAGTGAGGAAAAAAATAAATTGAGTTGATTTCCTGATGTTGGCATTGGAACACACACACTTTTTTGATACTTTTTACTAACTCAATGTTTTTACAACAATTTTTCAAAAAACAAGTGTGAATGCTTCTAGACATAAACTAAAGGATCAATTTAGTAAAAATAGTATTCCAAATTGAACCCCCCACAAAAAACGTATTTAGTCAGGATCCAGGTTATGTCGTCCAAAATACATATGTTTACATTTTTCCAGATGGAAAGTCACGTTTTACTCCAACACATTTATTTGTTTCGATCTCTCTCTAATATGTCCATATCCATCCTGGTCTTGATCAAATCAAATATCTCAGTCTTATCTGCACATAAGTACACAGTAGATTCCATTGATAGGTCATTATTAAAGATGACAAATAATAAGCATCCTTCCACTTACATTACATGAGTAATGTTTTGTGTGGCACTGGGTTAAAAGCCTTTTTCTAATCCATATATATGCAATCTATTGCTTGCCCATTATCTGAAGCTTCCACCTATTCACCAAGTACTCACTGTAATCGTGAAGAAGTAGAATGACCTGACATAAATCCATAGTGTTTTGTTGTGAAGATTTTATCATTATTTATATATTATTTAATATGATATCCGGCTATCCTTTCTAATATCTTACATTCTATTGAGGTTAAACTTACCAGTCTATAATCCCTTGCCGTAGCCTTATTTCGTTTTTTGAATAGATCCCTTGCCTCAGCTTTCCTTCATTCTTCTGGTTCCCTTCTTTTTGTCACTGATTGTCTGGAGATTATGGCGAGGGGTTTAAAAATTCACCCACTAGCTCCTTCAAAAATCATGGGTGAATTTCATCCATCCCAGGAGATATATCAGCTTTAAGATTGGGTAAAAGCTTCCATATCTTTTCTTCTTTTATCTCAATTCTCGGCCATTCTCTGTATGCTTTTCTTGGTTCCAAAATTGGAGTATACTTATCCAGTTTTGTTGTAAGAAAGCTACTGAAAAGTCTGCTGAGATATTAGCCTTTTTTTCTTTTTTTGTCATCATTAGTTTTTCCAAATTTTGGGTTATTTAGGTCAATGCATAATTTGTTTATTCTGTCTAGTTTTGCCCTTAGAGTTGTTTATTGCCAAATAAATTCTTCTCATATTCGTTCCTTACTTTATGCACAAACTTAGATAATTGATTTCTGACTCAGTTATATTTTACTCTTATAGATTGTTCTTGGTTATTTACTAGCTTCCTTGAAAGCTTGTTTTTCTGCTTAATTTTCCTGATTTAGATTAATTTAAACTTGAAACGATGGCTATCATAGACAAAAAATATTCGGTATCACTTTGTATACTTTGGTATACTAAGTATACTTTGGTATACAGTCAGATCAGTGACTCTGAAAAATATTAGGTATCACTTGAAAGTACAGTCCGATCAGTGATTCTGAATGTAGGGGCGATTTAAAATTTGGATGTGAAGAGGGAAAGGCATTCCATGGCTGAAAACTGAGTCATGTTAAGGTTTGACTGATTAATTCATTATTAAACAATACTACCAAATCCAAATTATACATTACCATTAATTACTAATTTTACTCTAGGTTCCTTAGTAACTAGTGCTAAACTCATTAACTTAAGGTAACCTCAGGTCAACACAACCAAGACTGTAAGTGCAGTATTTATTAGGATAAAATCATGCTACAGCCATCTGTAAGCAGTGCAACCAGAGGACACAGCAAGAAGCTACAATTCCAAACGGTCACTGGGGTTAGAGAGCACTTCTTGGATAGATCAACTCCCTACCTGGAAGAGATGCCACAGTCTCCTCTCCAGACAAACATATTTAAATCAATTCTCAGAAATGATCTGAAAAACCAAATTTTTGAGTATAAATTTCCAAACTAAATGATAAACCACACTATGTCTCCAGAGGTTGAAGTTACAAACCAAGTATTGTCATGTTTGAGATTATTTGATTATTATGAAAAAACGTAATTATAAATGGTTAGTAGTGAAATTTCTGTTTGCAAAAGCTGGATTTTGCCATGACTGCTACTTACCCGTACGTTTGAACAAACCAAGTGCAGAGGGTGAAACCAAGGTGATAAATACTTCAGGTTATTTGATCCCTTTGGTTGGTGATAAAAAGGATCAGGAAAATCTTTTTTGGCTGCTTGCTTGTGCAATTTGTCAATACAAAGCACTAATTAAGACAAAGAAAAAGGCAATGAATTGTTCATGTAACAAGTGGGCTGAAATTCAAGAAGTAATTCCCATTATATCCAATCAAATTGATTAGGTCAAATTGCAAGGAATACTTTTATTTCACACAGTAGATTTCTCAGACAAAAATCATTTCTATAAATATTGTTTGTGGGCAAGACTTGATAGAGTACGTCCATGAGCATGCACACGGACTCAAACACACACATATGACTATTTTTCAGGTATAAATTCATGCATAAATGCAGTCATATTCAACTATTCATATGAACGAACTTGCTCCTTCATACAAGTACATATTTCCACTTAAACATGTACAGCTTCAAACATCACTTGAGGGAGGCTTGCTGATGTACTTAAATGAAATATCTGTTTATCCTGAAAAAAGTAGATGTGAGAAAAATGGGTATAGATCCAACAAGATGATGTTAAGAAAGTTGAATATTAGGATAAGGAAAGACTTGAGGCTGATCAGTACATCTCAAATTCTTTATTACTTATGATAGCAAATGTCTCATCTGGAATTTGGACTTCTCCAGAGCTTCTGGCAAAGAATAGTCTGAGAAAACAATGGTAAGTCTACATCAAGCAAAGCCCAGTTACAATGTGGTAATAGTGGATTTTGTTATATGGTTAAGAAAAATAAGGAAATATCACGGGGTTAGGTTTGATCAGGAAGGTTTTTCATTATTCATCTTTTTTGTATTATAGCCGTTATTGCAAATTCATGTTATTTGTAATTCAGCACATTCACTTTTCATTGCCAATTACATCATCATGGAAACAGTTTTACTCAAGATTAAACCTTGACTCTCAATATTTCCCCCATTATCTTACCAGATCACAAAATCCACAACTATCACATTTTTTTTTCAAAGTTCTGTCTTAGGAGGCAAATGCTTCATGATTTGTTTACATATGTCACTGCGCTATGCATATAATGTAAACAGTTAGCCACTGTAAAGGGTCAACATAGATTGGAATAAGTAAGTAGGATTAGAATGATCCAATAGTGTGGACAGCTATGAAGATCAGTGAAAATGAAAGGGGTCTGTCTCTTTTCGTTTTTTCACCAATATGCCAGAAAAAATTAAGGTACATCTTATATGGCCGTGCATCTTATATGCTTTAAAATGTGGCTAGATATTTTCTGAATTTCAGGTATATATCTGGAGAATGTAGATATTTTTAGATGATTTTTCACTTATTTCTGAAGGAAACTTGAGAAAAGAAATTGGTACCACTGCCCTTGCTAGATTCATACAACAGAGAAAGTAATGCATCTATGTTCTGAGTTTCAGGCTGGTAAGTAAATTGTGTGGTGCTGGAATCCAGTGCAATTCTATAATCATGCGATGTGATTCATGCAGTACTGGTACCTTGTATTGAGGGTAGAGTTGGTGTGAGCCGACTGCAATTCTTTTCATCACTTCTGTCATTGCAGTCAAACAGACTATCACAATGAAATGACAGAGGTATGCACTGGCCATTGTCACAACGGAAATCATCATAGCTACATCCTGGAGGATAAGAAAGTTATTTCAATGAAAAAACAATTTTTATTTTCAGAACATGAAAAGATTTCCCCATCAGTTTCAGAATCTTTGTCACAAAGTAATATTTAGATATAAAGAAAAAGAGATATGTAGATATATATTTGAGTGAAATGACAATTCAGAACACCTTGTTGTGTACAAATGAAATATCTTAGTTTATTTGACATTTCAACAGTTCATCCTCACTTCTCCAGAAGGAAATGATGGAGAGACAAGAAATTGTCTGGGAGACGGATGCTAATAGACATATTGAATATTCAAAAAATGAATAATCTGCTGTCAAGACATGTCATCCGAATCTCTACCATTAAAAGCACCTAATATCCACTTTATTTAATTACCAATCACTAAATCTGCCCAGAACCAGACATGGACTTTATATAACAGACAATTTCTTGTATCTCCATCACCTTCTGCAGAAGGAGCCTGGATGAATTGGCAAAATGTCAAATAAACTAAGAAATCTAATTTGTACACAACAAGGTCTTCTGAATTGTTATTCCACTCTAGTATTGTCAGATAAATTATGATTTACATCAATTGATACATAGGGATATCTATATGATAATTTAAAGACAATTTATTAGGAACTAATCGCTCAGCACCAATCTTACACGGTAGCAAATAAGCAACTTTAGATGGTGTGAATAGATGCGAAAATGTGCGTTTTGAACACCTGTCTTGCGATGAGAGTTGTTGTTAGCTCATTTGGTTGGAGCAGAGGCTGCATATAAGGCTGCTTCCAGGGTGGACATGGGTTCAATCCCTCACAACACTCATTTCTTTATTTATTTACGCAATCTAAGGCTACATATTTGCAATTGAATAAGATTGGTGCCAAGCAATTAGTTCCTAATAAACTGTCTTTAAATCATCCTATTCTCTGGGATATGAATTGTCCATTTACTGATATTTCATAGATATCTAATATATGACAATTTCAGAAAATATTACGTTGTAAAAATGATATCTTCTTGATAATCAAAATGAATTATTTGGACTTTTGGTTCCATCTTTGTTGTTATTAACATAAAGTTTTAGTGGGTAATTTCTCCAGCCTTCATGTTCAAGTATATGTTTTATCCAGAGGTGTAGAGAGGAGTTAAGGAGCAATATGAAAATACCCCATAATGCTCTTTATATAGTAGTTTACCAACTTCATTTCTACTGACAATATAAAATAACAAGAATAAATTTGAAAATACAGCAGTTGTGTAAATAATAATTCAGCCTAAATTCACTAAATCTTAAAGGATGACCCCTGAGGAATCAAGCCTCTTTTACATGATAGGCATTCCACTAGAAATTTGCAGTGAAAGCAAGTACGACCTATCGTATGATCCAGATATCAGATGGTGCACTTGACTGTTGATAGAGATACATAACCTGATATGATGGAGTGACCAGAGAATAATAATGCCGTCTTTTTATATGGAAACAAAGTTGGGGTTGCATAGAACAATTGTACGGCACCATTATTGTTTATTGACTATAAGGTTCCAAATTTCAGACCTCTCACCCTAGGTGAGAAGTCCTGACCCCAACCCCATCCCCAGCAGATTCCCATGCCAAATACAATATTTTTCTGAGGAAGGCTGGAGAACATACTAACTTATACAGTGTGCTAATAACCACAAGGTGTGAATGATGTATGGAATAATGAAAACAATCCATTTAAGACTTCATTAAAAAAAAAGGGGGAAAATCAAAATGAAATTAAGAAAACAATTCAAATGCAATAAAGATACTTATCAAACAAAAATATGTTTTGAAATATTTTTATGGATTTTGACTAATTTCTATCTTCATCTTAATTTTAATTGTTTTTATCACAACTTTGACAGGCGATCATCCTACAGCTATGAGTAAACAGTACGAGAGGAAATGAGAGTAGGTCCTTAGTGATAATCAAACTCACACTGTCATTGCCAGAGGGAGTCCAGTATATGCCAGGCTGCCTTAGCTATTTGACCACAGAGACTATCAAACTAAATAACCACTAAAAAAACTATCATGTGATTAACGTCTTTTGATAGCATGCTGTGCTGAGGGTGACCAATTGAAAAATTGGAAAAAAAGGGTGATCAATGAATGAATAAATTGCTTTAAAAAATATGTTTGAATCTTTTATAAGGTTCATCAGAGATGATCAAGTCATTCTTGGCTCAGCTAAAACTTGGACCTGGTTCAATTGTGTTTGTTATTACTATCATTATTATGGTAATGAAAAATCAACACTGCTACATTTTGATTAAATATACCCATCTAATATATGTTTCCAAACTGAGCCATTGCACATGACTTCCTGGTATGAAAAGTTGGGAAATTCATTCACAAGTAAGCCAATATAAAATAAAATCCTTTATTATACATTCCAGTTATACAATTCAATTTTCCAATGTTAGTATAAAAAGTATCAAAGAGAAAATGCTGAACAATATTTGACACTGACTGATTCAGACACACATCAAGAATGTTTTTTTTATCTTCACATCATCTGCATTAGGGTTGCCAGATTGAGCTACAAGGTGAGGTAATCTGAGTCTATCTCAAAGATTTACCCAACACAGGCATTGGAATAGGGTTGGATTTGTAAAATCAAGCAAATCTAGAGGCAGAGATTCAATACTGGCCTTGAGGTGGACCTACTTGTTTTCCAAATTCAACACTATGCCAATTTCTGCATTGGGTAAGTTTGTGAAATAAAGCTCAGATTATCCTTCCTTTAGACCAAATCAGGCCACCCTGGTTTCTGTTCCCTTTTATTCTTTAATAAATGTCAATTCTCAGATTGAATTTTAAAAACAATTTTGAAATAAAAACTCCTGAAATGTTACACTCTTTTTTTTTTCTATTTCACTTGGGAGCATATATCCAAAAAAATTCAAGCAGAAATTTCCTACAAACGATAATATATTTTTCTCCATGTACCCTTCGGCTTTTTTTTTTCTTGAAACTGACTTTAATGTTTATCCACTTCATATTATATACCAGGGGTGGCAAAAATTGCTAGCTATGAAAAACTTCAGATTTTTGAGAGCCACAATTCCTTCCTTCAGCATTGAAGAACAATGCCTCACTCAAATGTCGTCTTAAGATTACAATCAAATTCTTAAATATTTTTACTAGTCATAAAACAAAACTTGGGTTTTAGTCCCATGAGGTCCCAGTTCATTCCTGGTAGATAATCATAAGACTTGAATTTTTTTTTTTATTTACCTTACAATTAGCTGTGATAAGAAAAAGTACTCGGTCAACATATTTACAGGAGCCGCAAAATAAATGTCAAAGAGATGCATGTGGCTTGCAAGCCTCAGTTCGGCCAACCCTGTTATATATCAATGAACTTATATTAATTCAAATCTATACTGATTACATTCCTTATCAAATCTTATGGACAGAAAGAAATTTTTGATCATTTTAAATGTTTAACATAAAAAATAAAACGAAGGCAGTGGTTGAATTCACAGTCAAAATACCCCAACTTCTGTAATGGTTAAGGATGGAGAGATTAGTCTGAATGAGTAAATGAAATATCAATGAAAATAAGTTGCAAAAAGTTATGGCATAAACATAGTGATTAAGCATTTTTTCTCAGGGGATAAACACTAGCATTTCCTAAGCCATACTAAACCCGTTACTTTATGTACAAAAATCTAATCATAACTGACACGCATTCTCAAAGATGATATATCCATACCTGGCATAAATTAATCACTGCACCCGATGCATATGCCAGTACTAATTATCTAAAATTATCTAAAAATATAGATCTTTTATCTAAAAAAGTACCAGCATAAAATTTGGACAGTTTTTTTCCAAAATGACCAGAGAGATCCCAAAAAGCACATTTTTGACAAAAAATGTTTTTAGACAGTGCCTCATGCAAATGTTCAAGGTTGAAGCCCCCAAAATGTGACCATGAGCACCCAGAGACGTATAAACAGATACACAGAAGAGCAAAGAGAGAAGAATTTGTAGCCCACTTGGTTGGTTGGAGGGTTGTTACTGTGATTTATTATGCATCTTGTGTAATAGATAAAAAATAAGAATAGAGCAAGTGGAAATACGTACAGGTAGATTTTTAACAAAGAGACAACTTCCATTTCCAGATGAGAACTAGGAAGATTCCTATAACTGAAACAGCATGCGCTGAAATTTAGTTTTATTCTTAATGCAAAAGTGCTTTTTTTTCTTAATTCAAAATAATCATCATAGATCACAATTAAATTACTGTTGACTCTTTACACAGTGTTGTAAATACTTTTTGACTGTGCAGAACACCTTTAAAAAATGTGCACAAAAACAATAGCAAGCAGCAATGGATTTTTTAGATTAGATATACTGTAAGGCTTGGTTTTGGGAACTATGTATATGGAACTATGTATACAGTATGGGGGATCACAGAGTCTATCAGGGATAAGTGGAGTGAATCCATGCAATTGGGGATTCAAGGGCACTATAAGCTCCCCTTGGTAATTTTTTAAAATAGGGCCAGATGGCCTCAAAAATCTGATAGAAAGAGAGAGGAAGACACATACACACATTGGTGACATACTTATTGAAATTGAAATTTTTTGCAACACTTTACTCAAGTTTTGTTAACCAAACCAAATATATTATGTCATCCCAGCAGTTCAACTGACTCAGGAAAAGTATCTCTTGAAAGATACACAAAATTATACTTAGTTTCGTGACATACCTCAAGATTATAGCGACACACAGTTTGGGAAGCTCTGGTTTATTGGAATGAAGATTTGATAGATTCTCAGTTGACTCAACTGAGGCTGGGATTGGGATTGCCTTAGTATTAAATGGCATGACTGAAAATCTATCAGAAAATATCAGCTGAGATCAGATGACATGTTTAAACATAAATAAGAACAGAAATAAGCTTGCTACATTTTGATTAAATATACCCAGCTCATATATTGTATCATATTTCAGTTTTAGTTTTTACAGCAATGGGAAAAAACACTTTGGAAATTTTCACATTCTTTGAGAGACAGAAAAAAATCTCTTCACCTATGGAAAAATATAATAAGAAATTGAAAGCATGCATTAGGAAACATTTAAACCAGTGATAAATTCAGATGAGTATACTTTATTTTAACTGTTTTATTCTGGTACCTATTTAGATAAGTTAGTCATCTTCATTAGCTAGTTAGATGTAAATTTTGAATAAATGTCAAAAAACCTAAGAATGGCTAAAGAAGCATTGTGTGGCTACCTGACTACAAGAAACATTACTTAAATCTGCATTTAGCAGCTGAAGAAGGTGAATAACTCATTAAAATACTTAGCAGTATATAACCCTTGAAAGAAAGTATAATTTTCTAAATTTGTCATTAATTTAAATCTTGTCAGATAATACTATTCCACTTATGAAATATATAAGTAATCAACCTGATCTAGAAATCTGGACCTGTAAGCAGAAAATTTAGCATTTATTTCAGCATACTGATTTGAGTGTTTGTCACAAGATAATTAATATTTCCCAAAACAAATAAGTATTTTACAAATCAATGGGTCCCTGCCACTTATATATTCTGCAAAATTCAAAGGTTCGGAATATTTATTCAACAAAGATGAAGATTTTTTATTTTCACGCAGTGTATTTGAATATGAATCCTTGAGTGACCTGTTAGAGATGATTAATAAACCTTGTATGAATGATCTTTTAGTTTGCTTTAAAGGTTTTAAATAATCTTCGGAGGAATTATAATTATAATTTTATACATGTTGTTCACTTTTTGATTATTGAATCAGAATATATCAGTATATATTTTCAATAAGACATAATGGCTTTGATACAAGAAATATCCATTTAAACTGTTGCATTCATCATTTGTACTATAAATTATGTAGTATTTCAAGAGACAATTAGTTATTACATGCTGTTGTGTCAATGTCAACCTAACTTATATTCAGATTGTATAAAACTGTAGGAAGGGTTGTACATCAAAATACAGTAAAATACCACTCAGAGAAATTAGTTCCATGGTATGCATGTGTTCATGTGTAAGTGTATCTTTTATATCTTTTGTAAGGTATGTATAAATGTATGTTCTTTTGGGGGGGTATAAAGTAGGTATAAATGTTCCCACGTATTTGAGCAGTGTCTATGTGAAATTTATTAAATTTGTATATTAAGTCCATTGTATCAGGAACACAGGACAATATTTTGACCTGCTTGATATATATTCATTCCATGATGATATCTCTTGTTCAATGTAAATCCATCTATGTATCCTCAGTTGTAACCAGAGACTTTGGAGCAATCACTGAAATCATAGGTATGATAGAATGTTGCCAGGTCTTCTTGTGCAAATCATTGGATCCTTGTGCAATTCATACTAACCTTTCAGTGTGCTCTTTGGTTTATTTGTACTGCTATAACTGCATTTTTCATCTGAGCCATCTCCGCAGTCCGAGAATTTATCACAGTATTTTGACATTGATATGCAATTACCATCGCCACACTGGAACTGATCAGCTGCACAGCCTGTGAGTGAAGAATGAATCAAATCAAATATAGGGAAAACAACAGAATAAAAGGATTACACAATTGCAGGAGATTAATTATACTCTTACAAAAAAAGTAAGCTGAATCTTACAGCTTTAGAAGAAGTTGAAAAATACATTTACTTGGCTCAGCCAATAAAGCTAGAAAAAAACACGGAAATGAGATGAGATGGCGCATAATGATTGGCTGGAAAGCATTTAGTATAAATAGAAGCAAACTGAAAAGCAAACTGCCAATGTGCTTAAAACATAAAGTATACAATCAAGGCATAATACCAGCTATGATGTACAAGTGCCAAACCCGAACTTATAAAACCACCTGAAAACAAACTCAGAATAGCACAGAGGGCAATGGAAAGAGCAATGTTAGGAATAAGTCTTGGTGATAGAAAAAGATTAACATAGATCCAAGAAAAGACCATGATGAGGGATATTGTACAAGTAAATAAACAAAAATAGAGATGGGCAGAGTACATTGCAAGAAGAAGGGACAACATATATGGCAAAAAGTTAACCGATTGGTACCCTTGAGGTAGTAAACACAGTAGGAAAAGACCAGTTACAAGATAGAGATAGAATAGTTTGCCAGTAAGACATGGCAGAGATTAGCGCAATCGTGCTCACCATGGAAAGAAATGGGAAAGGCCTTTGTCCATAACAGCAGATGATGATTATATATATATATATATATATATATATATATATATATATATATATATAGATAGATAGATAGATAGATAGATAGATAGATATGTATATATCATGCAAGTTCCTGTGATTGAATTGGGTTGATTATCTAGAGCTGTTGTTATTCTTATCTCTTATTTGATGTTTCCTGCCTTGTTATGTACTATAAAATGATTTATTAGTATTGGAGTGGTTTCACCATTTCTATGGTTATTCTGTGGCTTAAATGATATCATGGCTTCCACTTTTTTCATTTAAAAGGGATGATTATCTCAAATTTCTCACTTTGGACAATTCTTTATAGTTCTGGATTTACTGCAAAAACTGTGCATACTGCAAAATTGCTTCCTTTGTTATGAAACCCAGTAATGAAGTCGAAATAAATTTGAGAATTTATAGTATAAGTATGAAACATTTGAGACAGGCATGAAGTATTCTTAGAAATAATGCCAAAAATTTTAATGGCATAAGAGAGGAAATATTCACAATCAATCCAAATTCATACAAAACATAAGATTAAATGCATCTGTTTCTTGGATTTCATTAGCTGAATTTATTTGTATCTATCCCAAACTTTGATATGCCCTAATGTTTAGCAACAAGGTGACTTTTGGCCTGGATTTTGAACTAATGTACAACATTGTGGGTGTAGAACACTGTGCAATAAGACTGCTATTATATCTTCATCATCTATCCTATTCTGAGAGACAGCAAAAACTGAAATAGGAGCCTTTGTATTACCAATGAACGAGGGCAGATTCATTAGAAACATACAGGTTCATTAATAACATTCACACACTGGTCTTCAATTGTCACTGTATGGAATGTCCATCAAAGATAATGCTGCCCAATCACTCAGTTCTGCAATATGAGGGGCATAGCAAGGAGCTTCAAACACAAAAATATACAGGAATGTGACACCAGTTCCTCTCCCCCCAAGTTACCAGTCTGCGGAACAGTTTTGTTGAAAGAACAGCCACTTCCAAAAATATGATCTCAATCTACCAACAAACTTACAACTAAGAATCACCAGTAAGCAAAAGAATCTTATCTGCGGACTGGTATGATATCTATCAGAAATGGAGGCAATAGACATAATAGATAAAATGAAAATAATTCAAGGCTATTCATTTATCCAACATCAGAGACCAAACATTTCACACAAATACATAGTCACGAAATTGATGTAGCAGAAATATAAAATCAATATATATGTTACACCTAATTGGCAGAATTTACTTGATTTCACTTTGATCACATAAACTTTTGATCGTAATAAATAGTTGTTTTTATCTTTGTCTTGATTAAATAAACTTTTAATCAAATCAAAACTATGTATTTTGAGAAGGGTCAGTCACATTCAAACATTTTTCACACAATTGAACTTCTTCCTATTGTTTGTGTTGTTAACATGACATTTAGCCTGATTCATTTTATGTCCTTCAAATGTACATTGCAAATGTAAGCAGAATTTTCAAATAATAACCATACTTTTAGTAGTTCTAACACCCTTTGAAATTTGCTCACTTAAGTGAGTCCTCCACGACAGAAAAATCTGACAAGTGACTGTATTTGAATCATTCTGGGTAAATGTGGAATAGTCTATACTGGAGAAACTGGTAGGCCGCTCAAAGCACAAAAAGCTATAATTAGAGTCCAGATAGAATGATCTAGGATGGCTGATCATAGGAAAAAGTGAAAACTTCCCTCTCTTGGAAAAAGTTTGTATCTTAGACAGAAAATGCTGTTGAAAACTCAGAAAAATCAAGGAGTCAGCCCATATCAACATTTCAACTGAACGTATAAGTCAAACAAGTGAATTAAACCCAACGGGCATTGGCTAGTCGACAAGGACAAGGTATGAAAAAATCCAGGCCTCACAAGGAAAGGAGAAGAAATCAACAATATCAGAATCCTATGTTTTAGGGTGGCTACCATTGAAATATTCTGTTGACCATTACCATTGGAAAATTCTGTTAATCACCATCACAATCAGATAGTACAGATAGTTAACAACATGAATAACAAGAAGCAGTTCAATCGCCCTGAAAACTATTTAAATGTTTTTGTTTTTTTAAGTTAAAACTACATATTTACTTATTTTTCATTTGATTTCATTTTAATTACATAAAATTTTGATTGTAAAAAAATTGTTGTTTTTATCCTAGTTTTAAATAAACATTTGATCAAATTAAAATTATATATTCATCGATTTTTAAAACTTTGCCAATGATACAGCTTCAGAATTGAAAGAATTTGGACTAAAGATTTAAGTATACAAAAAACAAAATGATATTGAAACAAAACTGAACATAGAAAAGTTGTGTACAAAATCAGAAATCTTTGAACAAAATTCTGTCAATTTTGAAGCTGTATGTTAAGATAAACTAGAAATACCTAGATCCCAGAGAATCCAGATGTTATCAATAAAGCCGTCGAAGTTGAGTACTGATACTAATTTTCAAGTCTGTCCGACTAGGGGCAATGGAACGTAAACAAACATATGTACATGTGAAAAAAAGGATAGAACCCTTTGCCATCTTTAATGGATGCAGTTGTTCAATAATCAATAAAAGATAATTTCAGGAAAGATAGCATCAATTGAAAAGATAGAAAAAGAAGTACTGACAAAACATTTGAACAATTAAGAAAAAGAGAAAACTTGTAAATAAAATCAACAGAAAATCAAATGATTAAAGCTCCTAATTTATAGAATTGAAATCAACAAAAAGATTGAAAATACTTTAGAATATGATGTAATCAGTAAGGTATGATTCGAACAATAAAATGTTGTAAAATATCATATAATCTACACTAAGCAACTTTTTTTACTTTTTTTGTTCCTGAATAATAGGCGTTATTTACAAATTGATTATAACTAGAAGGTAAACAAAACGGCTATTATTCCCTTCAGACTTAGTTTTGGTGATCAGAACATTAATATTTTGCTATTTGCCTTTTATGCCTCAGACAACTAACAGAAGATACTTGGAGCCTGCAAACTCTTTATCAAGAGATGAGATAATTGTTTCATTAGTCTTCTGGGGGTTAACCAGTGGCTCCAGCATAATGTTCTTCATCTCAACATTGGAATCTTGATGGCTGTGGCCAAAGCTGCATTCAATGATGCACAAAGTTTTTCCTACTGTCCCAATGGCAAATACAGCAGGTAACAATACCGCATTGGAAACCCAATGTCTCTGATGATTTCCTAGCCGTACTCATCATACTTCAAGCAATCTAGTAATGTCTTGATAGCGCTGAATTGCAGGCAAAAATGGAATGCCCAGAATTTGTTTTGATACCTTAAACATACCTCGTAGTCCTTGCACATCTTAACAGATGCTGCCACAAAGTACTGAAGCAAAAGTCAAAACCAGTGTCTGAGGTAAAAGTCAAAACTAGTGTCTGAGGCAAAGGTCAAAGCCAGTGTCTGAGGCAAAAGTCAAAGCCAGTGTCTGAGGCAAATGTCAAAGCCAGTGTCTGAGGCAAAGGTCAAAACCAGTGTCTGAGACAATGGTCAAAGCCAGTGTCTGAGACAATGGTCAAAGATGGTGTATTCATGGGGCTACAGGTAAAAAACATACTGGAGTGAAAGGAATTCCCCAAGAAAGTGACTTGGAAAGAGAAAGCTCGGCACAGCTCAATCATAGTAGTCTAGAGTTTCCAGAGCAATCACAAAGCCAATGACTATATGGAGCTGCTTGAGACTGTGGTGAAGAACTATGGTAAAAAGGTCTCTATCCTTGACACTCATCTTAATAAATTCAAGGAAGTCATGGGAGTTTGATTGAAGGTGCAAGGCAAGCACTTCCTTCAGGATATACCGGACTGTTAATGCCACTCCCTAGAAATATATAACAAGAACATGAAGGGAGGTTGATTTGGGGGTGGGAGTCAGGTTTGTAAAAGTGAATTACAGTACAATTGTAAATCTTGAAAGTCTACTTATTTCTAAATCTTTTGTGATCATTTTTGTTCCAAACGCAGATTCATGGATTGTTGTTTATCTGAGAAAGTGTAATTTTTTTCTAAGCGTGAATAGAATATTTGAATTTCATCCATTGTACAATTGGAAATTGATGAATTCTGGGAAAGGGAATAATAGCCATTTTCTATACTTTTTACATGTAGGTAATCAGAAAAAACACTCACTATCCAAAGACAGAAACCATAATGCTTGATGTTATCTCAGTGAGCAGAATGCTGTTCTGACTGAGAGTGCATTTGATCGTATTGTAGGAGCTTTCTGGTTGATATGAGAGCTAACTCTATTTTGAAATTTTATATTCGAAGTTTGGCTTTTATTTTTGACAATTGATAATGAATCTCACCTATTCATTATACAATCTTTAGATATTTGTCAATACTTTCCACTCTAAGCTACAGAATGATTACAATTGAGTTTATTGAAAAATTCAAACTTCAAATAATAGATATTCAAGAAACCTTCATCTCAAAATGACAAAGAAACTGAATAAGAGAGAAAAATTAATAAAAAATGTAGTTCAATAGTTTATATTTGTTTTACCTTTTGTGGTTTGTATTGTCGTGAGTGTAGTGAAAGCTAACTTTGGGGTGGTTGTAGCAAAGCAGTTCTTTTCGTCAGCACCATCGTTGCAATCTGGGTAGCCATCACAACGTTTTTGGAGTGAAATGCATTTACTTCCAGGGCAACGGAACTGATTTTGTGCACAAGCTGTGAGGAAAGTTGCAAAAAGGTGATAAAGAATTAATTTTCGAAGAACGCAAGCCCTTCCCACTCACTAAATCTGTGCAACACCCTAATTCCCTTCCATTTTGTTAAGCATCTTTTGATATGAAAAAAATCAAATTGTCATCACTATGCTAAACCAAATAAGAATGTTTGCTAATAATGCAGAGAGATGCAACTGGTGTTCCTGAAGTTAGAAAGCAATTAATATATCACATGCAATAATGACCACATCATCAATAAACCCATTAAAATTCAGTTTAAAAACAAATTCAAAATGTAGATGATAGATACTCAAGGAAGTTACATTTCAAAAGATAAAACAATTGAAAAAGAGAGAAAGCCAGAAAGCAATTAATATATCACATACAATAATGACAACATAATCAACAAACCCATTAAAATTATGTCTACATAATCAAATCAACACACCCATAGATATAATGCTTTAATGCTTGACAAAACAATTAAAATGATGTTCACATGATCAACAAAAGCAATGAAATAATGTTTACATTTCCAACAAGTACATTATAATAATGTGTATGTAATCAACAAACTGATTGAAATTATATCTACCCGATCAATAAACCCATTAAAATTCAGTTAACTTGATCAATAATTCCATTGAAATAATGTCTACATGATCAAGCAATGCATTATGATTTAATCCTCTTCAGAATGCATTCCAAACCTTGAATATGTACTGTTAGGAATTCTGTTTCTCTTTGACAATGCACTTCATCTACTTTTGATAGCTATGTGGTTAACAAGAGAGTTTTATCTCTCTTGTGATAGGTAGCTTTTGAGTTTTTGACAATTGATTATGAACCTTGCACATCTATCATACAATCTTCAGATATTTGTCAAAATACTTTCTACTCTAAGCTACAGAATTGTTACTATTCAGTTTATCAACAAATTCAAACTGCAAATAATAGATATTCAAGAACCTCATATTTCAAAAGACTAAGCAGCTCACCATCACAGTCAATAACTGAACAACCGTAGTATTAATTTCAAAGTCATCTAAAAAATTTTCATTGAACAATTAATATGGTCAGAATAAAGTCTAATTATGACATCACTAGTATTATCCACTGGAAAACAACCAAATCTGAGCAGAAAAACAGAGTCCAGATATTATTGATAAACCCATCAAAATAAAGCCACCAAAAAGTTAAAAAATGTTTTTCTTTCAAAAAGAAAAGAAAACATTGTTAGAGAGTATCTGGTGAAGTTCTAATGCCAAACTTCAAGTCTATAGACAAAACAGTTAGACCAGGAGTGCTTAAACGCATAAACAAACACAAAAAACACATGAACACACATATATATATAAAAAGGATTAATGAATGATGAAATGTACCCGCTGATAGACTATATTTGTTTTACCTTTTGTTGTTGGTATTATTGATCGTGTTGTGAAAATTGATTGTGTTGTTGGCATAGTAGATGTTGATTTTGGTGTCTGTGTGGTTGAAGTGAGCACTCTGGGTAGTGTTGTGGTAGGAGACTTTGTGCTGGCTGTAGTAGGAGATTTTGTGCTGGTTATGGTAAAGCAGTTCTTTTCATCAGCACCATTGTTGCAATCTGGGTAGCCATCACAACGTTTTTTGAGTGAAATGCATTTACCTCCAGGGCAACGGAACTGATTTTGTGCACAAGCTGTGAGGAAAGTTGCAAAAGGGGATAAAAAATTAATTTCAAAAGAATGCAAGCCCCTCCCACTTACTAAATTTGTGCAACACCCTAATTCCCTTCCATTTTATTTCGTGCATTTTCTAAGTTAAGCATCTTTCGAAATGAAAATATCAAATTGTCATCACTATGCTAAACCAAATGAAAATGTTTGCTAATAATGCAGAGAGATTAAACTGGTGTTCCTGAAGCCAGAAAGCAATTAATATATCACATACAATAATGACAACATAATCAACAAACCCATTAAAATTATGTCTACATAATCAAATCAACACACCCATAGATATAATGCTTTAATGCTTGACAAAACAATTAAGATGATGTTCACATGATCAACAAAACCATTAAAATGATGTTTACATGATCAACAAATGCAATGAAATAATGTTTACATTTCCAACAAGCACATTATATTAATGTGCATGCAATTAACATACTGATTGAAATTATATCTACCTGATCAATAAACCCATTAAAATTCAGTTAACTTGATCAATAATTCCATTGAAATAATGTCTACATGATCAAGCAGTGCATTATGATTTAATCCTCTTCAGAACGCATTACAAACCTTGAATATGTACTGTCAGGAATTCTGTTTCTCTTTGACAATGCACTTCATCTACTTTTGATAGCTATGTGGTTAACAAGAGAGTTTTATCTCTCTTGTGATAGGTAGCTTTTGAGTTTTTGACAATTGATAATGAACCTTGCACATCTATCATACAATCTACAGATATCTGTCAAAATACTTTCTACTCTAAGCTACAGAATTATTACTATTCAGTTTATCAACAAATTCAAACTGCAAATAATAGATATTAAGAAACTTTTGTTGCCAAAGACAAAACGATTGAACCAAAGAAAGAAATTAATGTATGATAAAATGTACCCTCTGATAGTCTATACTTGTTTTACCTTTTGTTGTTGGTATTATTGATCGTGTTGTGAAAATTGATTGTGTTGTTGGCATGGTAGATGTTGATTTTGGTGTCTGTGTGGTTGACGTGAGCACTCTGGGTAGTGTTGTGGTAGGAGACTTTGTGCTGGCTGTGGTAGGAGACTTTGTGCTGGTTATGGTAAAGCAGTTCTTTTCATCAGCACCATTGTTGCAATCTGGGTAGCCATCACAACGTTTTTGGAGTGAAATGCATTTACCTCCAGGGCAACGGAACTGATTTTGTTCACAAGCTGTGAGGAAAGGTACAAATAGTGAAAAAGAATGAAACAGTAATATAATAAAGGATGGTGGGAAGTGAATTCTGCACAGGAAGGATTCATAGTCCAACGATGACTTGAACTAATTCAATTGCAGGTTATGATAAATATATATATATTTATTTCCAGGGCAATGGAACTGATTTTGTGCATAAGCAGTGGGGAAAGTGGCAAAAAGTGAAAAAGAATGAATTTTGAAAGAAGGCAGACCCTTTTTACCTGCTAGATTCATGCAAAACTCAAATTCCCTTCTATTTTGCCTTATGCTATACTAAGCTGAGAATCAAAGTATAAAAACCAATGTTGCTCTTTTTGAATGTTTCTCTGTTTTTTCTTGACTAATTTGTATCATGCTGAAGCAAACAGAAAAAGACGGAGAGGGTAAAGCAAAGCTATCTTAGTGTTGCTAATAACTGCTGCAACGGTGTTTGCATCTTCATCAGTACAGCTACTACTGCTGATGTCTTAGTTGTAAGCCAGAAAACAAATATAGGTATCTCTGATTTTTCATGAATAAAACTGATATTTTTATCATATTGAAAAAAAGAATGTTTTTTTACCCAAATCTGAGGCTTTATTGCTTTAAAATCATTTGAAAACAGAAAATATAAAGAGTTGTAGAAAAATGATAGCAGAAAAAAATTGTTTAAGATAATTGATTTTTTGTTTCCTGTAAATACATTCATATTAAATAGATATTTGTATAATTTATCCATAGATGAATAACCCAAGCCTCCTCTTTGAGTATTAGACTAGTAGCATAACCATTATTATCATTTATTAGAACTTCCCACATCTCTCTTGTTGCATAGATATCAGGAAAAAATTTTTCCAACAATACCTGTACCTCTAATAATTAAATCACCATAGCCTACACGTGTACCAGAAATAATTATCTAAGAAGATTATCAAAAATTATACTAAAAAAATATAGATCTTTTGTATAAATTATCTTGAAAAGATCTTTTATCAAAAATTACCTAAAAAAATAACAGCATAATATATGGGAATTGTTGGTCCAAAAATGACCATAGAGATCCAAAAAGGCACTTTTTAGAGAAACAACAAAACCATTTTTAGATGGTGCTAGCAACATATTCTTCCAAATTTTTAAGTTGTAGCCCCAAAAATGTGACTGGGAGCACCCACTGACACACAAACACATTCATAGATAGGTACATAGATAGATTAGTCAGGCCGTTTTCCAGCTCAAAATGTATACAATGCTAATATCATTATAAATGAATGGAAACAAAAAAATTTATTCAAAGAGTTTTAGAGAAAATAAATGAAAAGCGTAGGAAATCTGAAATCTTTTCATGTGAAAGTAAGGAAAATTATAAAACTAAAATCTGGAAAGTGGAAAAGAATTAACTGCATCTATTTCAATTGATGTTCATAAACAAACTATGCTAAAATCAAATAAAAACATTTGCTGATAATGTAAAGATGTGGAATTACACAACATGCAACATGCATTTCTTAAAATAGAGAAGTAAACTGAAGCCAGAAAACAATCAATGTATTATGTACAATGATACCCACATAATAAACAGACCAATTAAAATGATGTCCGTATCATCAGCAATCCCATTTCAGCAATGATCACATAATCAAGCTATACATTACAAAACCTGAAATATGTAATGTCTGATATTCTTGTTCTTGATGACAAGGCACTTAATATTATTTTGTTGGCAGTGTTATTGGCCTATGAGCTTTATCTCTAGTTATGGATAGCCTTTTTATTTTTGACGATTGATAATGAACCTCACTTATTCACCAAACACACTTTTGATACTTGATACAATGCTTTTCACTCTATGCTACAGGATAATTAAAATTTAGTCTATTGACTAATTCAAATTTATTTTTAATTGCTAATAATAGATATTCAAGAAAAGAAAATGATATCTTAAAAGACAAAGCAATTGAACAAGACAGAAAAATTAATGATAAAAGGTTGTCTGATTTTCTGCATTTGTTTTACCTTTTGTGGTTTGTATTGTCGTGAGTGTAGTGAAAGCTAACTTTGGGGTGGTTGTAGCAAAGCAGTTCTTTTCGTCAGCACCATCGTTGCAATCTGGGTAGCCATCACAACGTTTTTGGAGTGAAATGCATTTACTTCCAGGGCAATGGAACTGATTTTGTGCACAAGCTGTGAGGAAAGTTGCAAAAGGTGATAAAGAATTAATTTTCAAAGAACGCAAGCCCTTCCCACTCACTAAATCTGTGCAACACCCTAATTCCCTTCCATTTTATTTCATGCATTTTCTAAGTTAAGCATCTTTCAAAATGAAAATATCAAATTGTCATCACTATGCTAAACCAAATAAGAATGCTTGCTAATAATGCAGAGAGATGCAACTGGTGTTCCTGAAGTTAGAAAGCAATTAATATATCACATGCAATAATGACCACATCATCAATAAACCCATTAAAATTCAGTTTAAAGACAAATTCAAAATGTAGATGATAGATACTCAAGGAAGTTACATTTCAAAAGATAAAACAATTGAAAAAGAGAGAAAAACTATTAGTTTGGAGGAAAAAAATCTTCTTTTTTTTTGTGCCAATTTTGGAATAAACTTTTATTGAACCATGTTCATGGAGGATACGATTTGGAAGAGTGAATTTCACTATTTTTTCAGGTTTATTTAAAGGTGTCAAATCAAAGAAGGAAAAAGAGAGGTTGAGTAATTTTTTTGTATGATTTCAAAAAGGAGTGTGAAGCAGGAGAAACTGTTTGCAGTACAAATCTAGAATTTGGCAATAAGTTTCTTCTCTCACATTTTTTGGGGTAGTGGTCTCAAAAAACAGTCTGGATTTTCACAAAACATGCATGAACATTACCAGACAAGTGATCAATTTAGCATAAACATATATTGCAAATTGAAGCCCCCACTTGAAAACTTATTGGAGAAGGGATTTTTTTTTTAAAAGTGTCTTTTTCTAGGTATTAAAATGAGTATATGTTTAAATTTCCGCCCCTCTAGCTCTATCAGTGTGGCCTGTATGCATCATACATATATACATAGCCAGCCAGCCATATCAACGTGGAAACTGAAGAAACCTACGTTGACAGTTGTGGTTGACGATTACCATTAGAATGATATGTACACACTCATACATACATACATAAATAATTAGACACCATTGCATTGATCAGATTTGACATGTAATAATGATTCTCTCAATGTCAATCACACAATATATCAACAAATCACAGGAGAAAAACTCAAAAATATTGATCAATATTCCTGCCTTGTATGAATGAATCATCGCAGCCCATACCTGTACCAGAACTAGGTATCTGAAATTATCTATCAGTGCAACATTTAGGCATAGTTGGTCCCCATTGACTATGAGGGACCTAAAAATGCACTTTTTTTTTTTTTTTTGAAAAAACAAAAAATTATGTATTCAAGCCAATTTTCAAAGGTTGAAACTCCGGAAATGTGACTTGGAGTGCCCATTGACACACACATACACATAGATAGATAGGTAGATAAACACTCAAAGAGAGAAAAATCTCAGCAGATTGGTTGGGCTATTAGTGGGCTACAGTGATGCGATTATTGGAAGTGAATTGGAAAAATTCTAAAAATTTGGCTTTTATTAAACTGCATTTTATAAACTTTTACCATTTGTGGTTGGTCTCATTGTGGTTGATTTGAGAGTGGTTGATTCCATTGTGATGGGTTTCGTTGTGATTGGTTTGATTGTGGATATGTTTGCTGTTGTAGATGGAATAGTATGATCACAATTCTGCTCATCTGATTTATCAGAGCAGTCTACAGTATTATCACAGCGTTTACTTTTCAAAATACATTCACCATTGGAGCAACGGAATTCCTGAACTTGGCAAGCTGAAAGGAAAAATTTGAAGGAATGAAAACAAATTAATATAGATCTGAACACAGCATCTACACAATGGTCTGGACATGCCTGTAAAATTGCTGCATCAACCTAAAGAAAAAGAAAGCTTACATTGACTTGAAATGGCTCTCCTGAAGAACTTCAAAAATACAACTACCTGTTGTCTGGTTCCTTCAATAATTTTTCCCTGATTTCAAACTTTTCATGCACTGTTTTGGTTGAACAACATTTGCTTACCTGTTGACATGTTCTTGTATATACAGGCAAGCATTCCTGCTTGTTTTCCTGCATTTATTTGATTTGAGTGGAAATTTAAAGGTATGATTTAGAGTTTGACTATTGTTCAAAGGTAATCCTTAAGTAAGTCTGTGTTTTCAGATAACTCAATTTGAATTTTTTGCTAATATCTTTTTTCTCAATGCTTGAAGTCATCACTGTAATGGATGTAACCAATCAATATCTCCAGTCATTTATAACAAAACATTTACCTGACCACACATTTTCCTTCCTAATCAGTTTATCAAAACACACATTAATATACCAAATATTCCGTTTGGAGACTACATATTTTGCTGGAAGTTAGATATTCCTAAACCCTTTATCTACAGCAACAAGTATATTTAGATATTTGTTTAAAAAATAGCCCTATCTGAGAAAAAAAAGTCTAGGAAGAGGCAACTTTCTTTTCAATTCTGATATAGACCATATTAGAACACAATGAATTTTGTATCTTATGCCTCTACCTTTACCCTCTTCTATAGAATAAGCGAACACAACTTGATGCTTGTCCAGTTCCAGTTCTCATTCTGCGCTCAGCAGAATGTAGGCTTTTCCAATGACTTTTCATAACAACCATTTCACTGACATACTTACACATTCACCCACATTAACATACCAACTGACACTTTAGTTTCTTTACTACTTGCATACACCTATGATGATTCTTAACTACCTATGAGTACTATGCTCTTATACCTACACTGAACTATTAACAATATTATTCCAATAAGTAACTTTAAAAACATATTCTCTTCTTACGAGGATTACAATCGAATCATATATTTTATACACATATCAATGAATATATTCTTTATTTTAGATCTTGCTCTTCATCTGAATCCATTACATACACACTTTATCTGCACCTTTCTCAATGCATTACTATCTGCATTTACTATTTTGACTAAGTGGTCAGCTATCTTCCTATTTTTGTGCCAACAGCTATTAGGGAAAGAGAGGGTCTAACCTTTCTTCTTTCCCTCACCTATATAGTTGACCCTTTCTTCATTTTCCTGAATGGGTTACTTGCATCAACAGCATCCCACCTTAAAGAATTACTTTTCCAAGATAGATATTACTGCTACTGATTTTAAACTTCATATCAAATAGTAAAATAACTATACAATAGTAGTTGGTTAAATAGTTGGGTTTAATTTGATTCAGATACTAATGATTTAATTAACTTGACTAGGTAACCACACAAATGGTATTGATAATGCATTGTTAATGGACAGAGAAAATTAGCATAAATGTTGATATACAAAACAAATGGTTTTGCTTTTTTTCAGCCATATTATGGCTACCAACAGAAATCTTTGAAATTTGAGTACTGTTTATACAAAAGAAAAAATATAGATCATTGCCAGGGTTAAAAAATTAATGAGTAGTGAGCATTTTAAAGATCTGGTGGCCATCTTGGAAGCCATCTTGAAAATTATACCTTTCAAGCAGTCGCACTGTGACAGACTTTTAGTATGTTATTGACCACAACAAAAGTTTTTTGGGATGGTAAGGCATTTTTTTTCATAAATACACCCCACTATATGATAGATATAATAAATTACTGCAAAATATGGGGTCATAAATTCTGATCTATATACTTTGATATTTCAGTATAATATTGCTCATTCATGCTGCCCTACACTAAGTATATTTACAAGAGAATGTCTTTTTTACAGTTTTATCCAATTTGACTTTGATCAAAATGCTTTTCCTTGGGTTCTGGTGATCTCAAAAGTATTGCCAATGAATTGGCATCTCCAACTTAGTAGGAAATATTACTTCAAATGTTTTTCTACACTTTCTGATTTAAAAATTAAATCTGTTTGAATGTTAGACCCGGTTGACAGGCGGTTATCTTGAATTCGACTTCCTTCCACACCTGAAAATCAATTATGGTATGTCTTGCATTGAAAATTTCATGCTTTTTTCAAAAAGTGTACAATCATTGTGGTTATCTGCCATACTTCAATAGGATATATTCTTTATTTCCAATATACATCGAGTTCAGCATCATGTTCATAATGCTTTGTGCTCGGTATTTGAGTGCTGTTACTCCAATAAATGACATCAGATCTTCATGATTGGTGCTCTCTTATTCTCATCATAGAGTAAATATCTCCTTTCATGTTACTATGTGACAAGTGTTCTGTGCTTGGTGCCAGGTGATTACCATAAATGGTATCAACTTACCATTAGACTCAGTAGTTCTTACAGTCGTAGTCGATTCATCACAACCTAGTTCATCTTTGGCATTGTTACAATCTGGTATAACATCACAGACAAATCCCTTTGGAATGCATTGTTTCTCATCGCATCTAAATTCATCAGCTGTACAGGCTGGATCACAACAGAGCACATTTTTATTGATTTTGTTTTCAAAATATAACAACAATAGATAAAGAAAGGTTACATTGACTTGAAACAGCTTTACAGAAGAACTCCAATAATACAGATACAATCATGCAATATTTTCAAAATTATATCAAGCCAAGCAATTTTTCATGGGTAGTGAGTGTCATTTTCTTATGTATAGAAAGTATTGAAAATGTCTATCATTCCTTTCAAACTTTGCTTTTGTGATCAGGACAGTAATACTTTGGAATTTACTTATTTCAGATTGGTCAACAAAACATAGCATTAAGTTTCCATTTCCAATTTTAAATGTTATTATAGTTGTATTTCCACTTTCTTTTTTAATTTGAATTTGAATACTTTTCCAATTAGCAAAAACAAAAGTTGTTATGAATCTCATTTATTGCCGTCACAGAAAACCATGTGACTTAGCATTCCTGTTTTGAATTTCAAAGTTCACTTTAATTGTGTGAAAAAAAACGTCAAATACCAAGTAAATCTTTCTACTTATAACTCTTCATTACATTTTGGGGGCTTGTTTTAACTAATTGTCGTATTATTGCTTGTAAAAAAAATATTCAACAATTAAAATATAATCGTATAGTCTATTTTTTGTCAGTTGAAAGAATAATCAAATTAGAGTAAAATTCATGAAAAAGCAATTAAAATACATACTATAACAATATTTCACTGAATGATGTATTTAGAATATCACACAATATGCATGTAAGCTTTTGATTTATAAAAAATGCATTCTTGGGTGAGAAGTGATGTGCAAAATACTGCTCTTGATGACAGTGCAGTTAATGTTATCTTGATGACTATGTGGTTAAGATGAGAACTTTATCTATATTATGATGGTAGCTTTTTTCAGGAAACTTTTCACTCTGAGCTACAGAATAATTACAATATAGTGTATTGATGAATTCAAGCTGCATGAAATAGATATTCAAGAACCTCATATTTCAAAAGACTAAGAAGCTCACCATCACAGTCAATAACTGAACAACCGTAGTATTAATTTCAAAGTCATCTAAAAAATTTTCATTGAACAATTAATATGGTCAGAATAAAGTCTAATTATGACATCACTAGTATTATCCACTGGAAAACAACCAAATCTGAGCAGAAAAACAGAGTCCAGATATTGATGAACCAATCAAAATAAAGCCACGAAAAAGTTAGAAAATGTTTTTCTTCCAAAAAGAAAAGAAAACATTGTTAGAGAGTATCTGGTGAAGTTCTAATGCCAAACTTCAAGTCTATAGACAAAACAGTAAGACCAGGAGTGCTTAAACACATAAACAAACACAAAAAACACATGAACACACACATATATATAAAAAGGATTAATGAATGATAAAATCTACCCTCTGATAGTCTATACTCGTTTTACCTTTTGTAGTTGGTATTGTTGATCGTGTTGTGAAAATTGATTGTGTTGTTGGCATAGTAGATGTTGATTTTGGTGTCTGTGTGGTTGACGTGAGCACTCTGGGTAGTGTTGTGGTAGGAGACTTTGTGCTGGCTGTGGTAGGAGACTTTGTGCTGGTTATGGTAAAGCAGTTCTTTTCATCAGCACCATCGTTGCAATCTGGGTAGCCATCACAACGTTTTTGGAGTGAAATGCATTTACTTCCAGGGCAACGGAACTGATTTTGTGCACAAGCTGTGAGGAAAGTTGCAAAAAGTGAAAAAGTAAAACAGAATAAATTTTGTAAAAAGATAAACCCTTCCTACTTGCTAGATTGATGCAACACCCAAAGTCCCTTTCATTTTGCCTTATGCTGTATTGAGCTAAGCATCTATCCATATAAAAGCCATATATACAAATTAGTATGTTAAATTGTATAACTGTCTGTAGTATCAGAGTCCTGTCATAACCTTAAATCTATAATCAATTGGTCCAGCTGGAAAAAAAAAAATCAAAGGGTCATAGAATGTGATTGTCCGTTGTCATTTCTTGAGAATTTAATCTGATCACCCTTCAGAACAACTCAAGATAAGTTGAGACTTTGGAAAAAAACATACAATTAGAATACTTGAATTATCAAAAATGAATTATACAATGAATTACTTTTAACCTTCTTAGTCAGTTTTTATATTCTAGTCTTACTATATAAAAGCTCACACCACTTTTTTTGTTTTCTAGTTTTTTGTCATGCTAAAGCAAATAGAAAGAGAGAGAGGCAGTGAAGCAAAGCATACGTCTATGTGCTTGCATAGGCTAAATCAAACAGTTACTGTATGCGGCTGTTAACATCTACATCATTACTACAGCTATGATAGCTGATGTTGTTGATATCCTCATAGAAAATGAAAATAGGCATCGTGGATTTTCTATGGATAACTTGATGATTTTTGCATATTAAAAAAAAATGGTTTTACCCAATTCTGTAGCCGTATTGTTTTAAAATTATTAAAAAACAGGAATTATAAAAGAATTATAAAAAATCAACAGAAATATGAATATCTTTTGATATATGAATATTTAGCTTGCAATAAACATATTCACCTCAAAACTTATTCTTGTATAATTTATCAATCTGTAAATAACCCTATTGTTTTTGACAAGTATTCCGCTAATAGTATCATAATTATTATAATTTAGTTGAACTATTTTATGAACATATTTCTCTTGTTGTGTATATACTAAGAATAGTTATTTCCAATAAGCTTTGAAGAGAACAAAATAAAGATTACTGACAAATAACAAGTGAAATCAAAAAATTTATGTCAAAACAATATTCTTATGAGTGTAGAAAGTTGATGTCCATCTAATCTACATACCCATTAAAATAATGTCTACATGATCAATAAACACTTTAAAATGATGTATATAGGGTCAAGAACCCCATTAGAATGATTTATACATGGTCAACAAGCCAATTAAAATGATGTATGCATGATCTACAAACCAATTAAACAATGTCTACATGATCAAGCAATGCATTACAATTTCATTCAGTTTAGAAAGTCTTCACAACTTGAAACATGCACTGTTTGAAATTCTGCTTCTTTATGACAATGCACTTTATTTACTTTTAATGGCGGCATAGTTGACATGAGTGCTTCATCTCTGTGGAGATCGGTAGCTTTTTCAGGAAAGTTTGCCTTCTCCTCTTTGACAATTGATAAAGAACCTCACCAACTCATCATACACACTTTAGATATTTGTACAATGCTTTTCACGCTAAGCTACAGGATAATTATAATTTAGTGTTCTTTTTGTGATCACCCACATCTGATTTTTTTGGTTTGGGCCACATGTATCTTATATCAATTTGCACTTGAGACCTATAAATAATTACTCCGCAAGTAAAAAGTAATATGCAAACCTGTAGAAAGTATTAATATTAATTTATCTATTTATACACAGTAAGTTTTTAATTGGCAGTAAATCAATAGTTTCTCCCAAAACTGCATCAGTGTGAAGATTGTTGTCTCTCATGCTAGTACTATATAGATTATACAATGCAATTTATGTAAGCAAAAATTAAACAGATTGTGACTCAAAAAAACTACCTAAAATTTATAAACTGCTTGATGACCCACAAATACATCAAATTTGAAAATCATTTACAAAAGTTAAGAGGCCTAAAGAGAACGCCTCAATGGCCAACCTGTTACTGTCCTCTAATTTAGTCTATTGACTAATTCAAATTTATTTTTAATTGCAAATAATAGATATTCAAGAAAAGAAAATGATATCTCAAAAGACAAAGCAATTGAACAAGAGAGAAAAATTAATGATAAAATGTTGTCTGATTGTCTACATTTGTTTTACCTTTTGTGGTTTGTATTGTCGTGAGTGTAGTGAAAGCTAACTTTGGGGTGGTTGTAGCAAAGCAGTTCTTTTCGTCAGCACCATCGTTGCAATCTGGGTAGCCATCACAACGTTTTTTGAGTGAAATGCATTTACTTCCAGGGCAATGGAACTGATTTTGTGCACAAGCTGTGAGGAAAGTTGCAAAAAGTGGAAAACAATGAAATGGTTATATAAGAAATGATGGTGTAAAGCAAAATTATGCTCAGGTAGGATTCATAGTTGAGTGATGATTTGAACTAATAACAAAGAGAAAGCAGCAGAAGGAAGATAGACAATGGTAGCCATGGAAAAGATTCTTGAAAAAGGTAGAGGTTTTAGATAATCTCCCGTTATTACATGGTTAATGTATTACTTGCCCTAGACAATGTAAATAGAATAAACAATTAAAGAAAATGAATCGCTGTAAAAGTTTTCTTTATAAAACCTATAGCTTTTACATAATAAAGATTCTTAATTAACATTTTTTAACAACATCTTTTATTTACCTGCTGGTTATCAATTTATTCATTTATGCTGACAAATGACATGTTTTGCATGATATTTTTTTATTATTTCTTTCTCCAAAGAAGTGTATATTTTGACTGTCAAATTCATGGAATTGGTAAGTAACGATTTAAAAAAACTTTGACTTATTACATCAGTAAATATATGACCAATGTATTGGAAGGGATTAAAGTTAATCTGACAATAGAGTGAAATGAAAATATCAGAAGGCCATATTTGTATAAATGAATTTCATTCAATAAAAATAATAAGTAATGATAAAAAAATTAATTTGTACAAACATAGCCTTTTGATATTGTCATTTCTCTCTCATTACTAAATATAGATGTATTTTTTTTAAACTTTTAAAATTCCAACTAAGCATGAATTTCATTTCAATCTAATTTGGAATTTTTTTTAAATGAAATTGAATTTGAGGTTAACTTGAAAATGGTTAAACATTGAAATTTAATTGGGAAAATGTCTATAAATGTTGACTTTTATTGAATTGGGTTTTATGAATGCTTACCTGATGTAGTTGGTCTCATCGTAGTCGGTCTCATTGTAGTTGGTCTCATTGTGGTTGATTCCATTGTGATTGGTTCTGTGGGGGTCGTGTTTACTATTGTAGATGGAATACTATGGCCACAATTCTGCTCATCTGATTTATCAGAACAGTCTAACATCTTATCACAGCGTTTACTCTTCAGAATACATTCACCATTGGAGCAACGGAATTCATGAACATTGCAAGCTGAAAAAAATTGGCAGGAATGAAAACAAGTCAATATAGATCTGATTACAACAGATACACAATGATCTGGATGTAGTATGATTGCTGTATTACCTTGAGGAAAAACAAAAGTTACAAAAAGCTTGAAATGGCTTCACTCTATTCAAATAACTCACTTTGAATTCTTGTATATTTTTCTTTCTCAATGTGTTGATTTATTCGAGTCAGCAACAGACCAAAGTTTTGGCACTTGAAATTATAAGAATTATTCAATGGAGATCAATCTTTGCTTCTAATGTCACTCACAGTTTTGTGTTGATAATATATCATTCACATAAACTTTTTTCATGATTTTCTCTTTATCTCTGAACTTCTCTTGAATGAATTAATGAAATCTTCCACTTCCTGATCCTCATGCTTTTGATGAGTAATTGATAAAAATTGGGCAAATTGTGATTTTTCTCAAAGGTAGGGAATTAAATTATCATCTATTGAAGATTGAGCAGTAAAAACCAAAAGTTAAGGACAGAGAAGTTGAATGTTATAGCTTGGTATGTTCTAACTGCAGAAATTATTTTCTATCAAGTTCTGAAATAGGCAGATATATAATCCTTTTCAAGCTCAATTGAATTACTTACCTTAGTGATTTATCAAATTGATACTTTTTACTAAAAATATTCATCTTATAGTTAAAAACAAAAATAATAACAACAGAGAAAACAGATCTTTGCCACTCAAATAACTTTACACCTATTTTCCCAATTTGCAACATGAAATTATATTGAGAGACAGGAAGAACACACCTACATACAATAACTATCACAACTTTCAGAGATATTCAAAGATAGGTCAGTTAGGTTGACTAAATATTCCAAGTACCATAAGACATGTATTCTGAGGTAAATAAAAACACATATTCCAAATTACTTATAAAAAATTGTTTTTTTGTTTAATTTTAATCGTAGTTATTTATTGGAATCAATTATAGCATCTCAATCCTAAAATTGATTCAAGTCAAAAGAGTAAATTTTTATGTTTACACCAGGATAAAAATTTGATTTAATTTAATCAAAACAAGATGTTATCTACATAAAAGAACATTGTAAAAAAAACAGTAGCTCAATAGTCTCTGTACTTTGCATATATATAGACTATATGTGTACCAAAACTAAATATATAAAAAGTTATCTAAAATTATGTGTAAAATTATCTTGGAAAAATAAATCTAAGATTATCCAAAAAAAATACCAACACTTTTGGCGAAAAATCAAAGATATGATTTTTAGATGGTGACTAGTAGTGTACTCATGTGAATTTTCAAGGTTCATAGCCTTAAAAATGTGACAAGGAGTGCTAAGAGACACATTCACGTATACTCAAATACTCACATAAATAGACACATAGATTCCCACAAGCAAATAGAAAAGAATCTTTAGCCCACTCCACTGGTTGGTTGGCTGGGCTATTGGGGGGCTATTGTAATTCAATATTGGAAAACCTTATTTACAAAATTAAATTTTGATTTCAGTCTAATCTGAAAATTAGCACTTGACTTGAATCGATTTAGGTGTCTGGATTCTATATTTTATCCATTAATGGTATTAAAACTATCAATGTACCATATGAATTCACTGAATATGTGTTTTACTCCAGCTTAATGCAGCGATAATTAATTGAATAAATATTATTGCTATTCTAGTTTTAATCATTTAGAATATTTAAGTGGCTGTATCTGATATAATGTCAATCTGATCAATCAATTGCATCTTTCCCAGCTTTGTCAAAGCCTGCTGTACAAAAAAAATCAATAAAATTTGAAATGTCTTATTTACATACAACTTTTATTGAACAAATTGCAAATGATATATTTCAATGAAAACAGAAAAAAGTTTCAATTAGTAAGAGAATCTTGACTTTTATCAGTCTGTTACTTTTGCAGTCTGAGTACTTAGTGAATAAAGTCCAAGAAATTTGTATATTCCATGACACTTCACATCAGATTTTGGTTTTTATGAAAACTTGATGTTTGCAAAGTCAATTCTATTCTTTGAAGTCATGTTTATTTACAAAAAAAGTTAGAAAATATTTAAAAATAGAATCATTTCAGATTTTTTCTTGGAATTTATGTCAACGAAGGTAAAGTCTGCTGCCTCTCTAAAAATTCAACTACCAGGAACTTTCAAAATATCATTTACTCTTATATTCTCTTGAAGATATTAGGGTATAATCAATCAAGCCTTGGTTTGAATTAGTGCTGTAGGATTTTACATTTCCCTTGATTCCAGATGAGAACAATTATTTAGACTGGAATCAAAAACATTTCTGGTCTCGGTTATCAATCAGTTTGATTCAGAAAATAATATACTCAGCAATCTGATAAAAATAATGACTACTCTATAAATTTCTAACTTTAATTCAGGCCAATTCACCAAAGTTATAATTAAATTGAATAATTAGGTTAATCAGTTTGAAATTACTGATTTTGTTTTATGCTTGATATCTAAATTAGCCCAATTGAAAGCAGCTCTAGATCTGAATTAGCGAAATTGAAGGCAGCAATTAATCAAAAGTGTCTGGAAATGATTAAGAGTAAAGGTGTAATATCCCATGAGGATAATGTTAGACAAAATCTCTCTTTGGTGACCAGTTAGAATTATAACATCTTGTCTGCAAAGTTTCCACTCTTTCACCATCTTTTCTTTTTTTTTTCTTTATTGCCTTCCAATATTTCACAAATTCAAGTCAATAGCATTGATAGCAAGAGAAGAATACATACATATTTATTAGATCAAGAAAAGCCAAATATTTATTAAAGCAGAAAATGATGTGTAAATTATCTGGAGCAGAAGTTGCTGGTTGCAGGACCTAAAATAAAATTGTTTTGTTAAAAAAATTGATATGATACTTCATGTTTCAAGAGAAGGTAAAAGAACATAATAGAATTATGGTAGATGAATTGTGTCTATTGATTGAAAAAGAAATATGTAAATCAGGTATTGAAGAGCTGCAAAATGAGGAAGATAAAGTGCATTTTGAAAGACAGACAAAAATTCACCTGAAAACATGAATAGAAGAAAAGAAGAAAGTGAAAGGATAGAATTCCTACAAACTACCAACTGTTTCATTTCCACTACAGATATCTTTTGGCATCAAAGGAAAAAAATGGCTGTCAACAATTTAGATTTTTTTTTCTTTCAATTTTTTGAATGTGGAAATCACTCCCAAATTCAAAATTTTTGAAAGAAAAACATTGTAATTGGCAATACTGGACTCGTAAATCCAAAAAATGAAATAAAAATCCAATGCCAGAACTGTTCAAAGGTCAAAAATACCTGGACATGTCTTCGGAAATTTTTAATCAAACATTACAACAAAGGTAGTTTCTTATCCAAACAGAAACAGTTATGTTTGTGCAAAAAGGAGGAAGCTTGAATGTGCTACTACTCAAACTAGAGCTTCTAATAGATCTATGAATGATGATTAGATTCTATGATAATCATAGGGAATTGCATTTCACTGTGCTAAGCAACTTACTTTTCGGAAGACGAGTGGTGGCTGTCTTCTCACATTCTAACTCATCCCTTCCATTATCACAGTCAGGAATATCATCGCACACAAACAAATTGGGGATACACTGACTCTGATCACATTTAAATTCATTTGGTAAGCACGCTACAAATTAAGAAACAAAACAAAGTTGTCTATTCAGAGACAAGACATTCAACAAGAACATTCATCAAATGCAGCCATGCTTGCTTTTATACATAAATATCAAAAGTTGATTAGAAGAAAAATCCTTGTCTAAGGTCTTTGATCAAACTAGTCTCAATATGTGTATATGATTTAGATAGATATTTTTGTTATTCAAGATTCAAACTTATCATCAACTAATGATTTTAAATACCAGTGTGTTAGCCTGGAATTTGATTTCCTCATCGTTTTATAGGATTGGGAAGTTTTCTAATGGTCTACATTATTGTATTTAAAAAAAAGCAGAAAATGGCCAGAAACCGCCAGATATAACGACAAAAAGATACTAAAGATTGTTACAAACAAGCCAGAAATGGTCAGAAATGCACAAAAAAATTCAAAAAATTTGCCAAAAGATAACTAAAATGATCAAAAACTGACCATGTGCTGTTACTTCAATATATAACATCAGATCTCTATGATTGGTGATCTCTTATTCTCATCATAAAATAAGTATCTGCTTTCATAGTGCTCGGTGCCAGGTGATTACTATAAATGGTACCAACTTACCATTGGACTTAGTAGTTCTTACAGTCATAGACAAATCATAGTCAACCCAGTTCATCTTTTCCATTGCCACAATGCATAGAATGCAATAGACAGGGAAAATTAGCATAAATGTTGATATACAAAACAAATGGTTTTGTTTTGCTTTTTTCAGTTACATTATGGCTACCAACAGAAATCTTTGAAATTTGAGTGTTATTTATACAAAAGAAAAAATATAGATCATTGCCAGGGTTAAAAAATTAATGAGTAGTGAGCATTTTAAAGATCTGGTGGCCATCTTGGAAGCCATCTTGAAAATTATACCTTTCAAGCAGTCGCACTGTGACAGACTTTTAGTATGTTATTGAGCACACCTGATACCAGAACAAAAGTTTTTTGGGATGGTAAGGCATTTTTTTTCATAAATACACCCTACTATATGATAGATATAAGAAATTACTGCGAAATATGGGGTCATAAATTCTGATCTATAAACTACCCATTGCAATGTTGAAGAAATTGGCAACATGTTTTTTCTTTTCATATATATACTTTGATATTTCAGCATAATATTGCTTGTTCATGCTGCCCAACACTAAGTTTATTTACAAGAGAATGTCTTTTTTACAATTTTATCTAATTTGACTTTGATCAAAATGCTTTTCCTTGGGTTCTGGTGATCTCAAAAGAATTGCCAATGAATTGGCATCTCCAACTTAGTAGGAAATGTTACTTTAAATGTTTTTCTACACTTTCTGATTTAAAAATTAAATCTATTTGAATGTTAGACCCGGTTGACAGGCGGTTATCTTGAATTCGACTTCCTTCCACACCTGAGAATCAATCTTATGGTATGTCTTGCATTGAAAATTTCATGCTTTTTTCAAAAAGTGTACGATCATTGTGGTTATCTGCCATACTTCAATAGGATATATTCTTTATTTCCAATATACAGTCGAGTTCAGCATCATGTTCATAATGCTTTGTGCTTGGTATTTAAGTGCTGTTACTCCAATAAATGACATCAGATCTTCATGATTGGTGCTCTCTTATTCTCATCATAGAGTAAATATCTCCTTTCATGTTACTATGTGACAAGTGTTCCGTGCTTGGTGCCAGGTGATTACTATAAATGGTATCAACTTACCATTAGACTGAGTAGTTCTTACAGTCGTAGTCGATTCATCACAACCCAGCTCATCTTTAGCATTGTCACAATCTGGTATAACATCACAGATAAATTCCTCTGGAATGCATTGTTTCTCATCACATCTAAATTCATCAGCTGCACAGGCTGAATCATCACACAACAGAGCACATTGTTATTGATTTGTTATAATTGTTATCAAAATTCAACACCTTTACAATCATACAATTCTAAAAATTATCTGTGCATTTAAAAGTAATAGTTTACAAATTCTGCATAGTGATTGATATCTCTATATTAGCCATTTTCTTTTAATATTTACTGTAATATCTTTGTAATACATATTGACTATTATCATGATGTGTACCTGGGACATTGTTGAAACATAATACAGCTAAATTTTTATAGGAGATGTTGGTTATAAAAGTTAATTTTTCTGGTTAGGGATATATTATCTTATTGGTAATAGACAGATAAAATGATTTTATATTTTTTTACACATTATACAAACAACTGGTAAAACTCACTGATCACCTTCAAGTAGTGAACCTTGAACTTTATGATTATCAATAAAATACTTGGTAATCTTTGCTCTGATGTACATAAACCTATCATAGTGTTTAACCAGTATACAGTATACTTAAAGTCATTCAGAGGTTCCAAACATAATTTTTCATCAAAAAGTATAATTAAACAACGTATTCATCACATATCAAAGCAATAATGAAATTAAAAGCGAGTCTTTTGATTTTGCACCACAAATTTGTCAAGGTCTGACCGGGAAATTGCGTTGAATGTGCCAAACTGACGTTTTGATTAACAACAAAAGACAGGCTCTTGATTTCATTATTGCATTAATTTCTGATGAATACATTGTTTGATTATAATTTTTAATGGAAAATTATACATTTGGAGCCGCTAAATGACTTTTTGAACTTTTGTATGCTTTTTAAACATTGCCAGAGGTTTATGTATGTCAAAGAAAAGATGACCAAATACCTACAAACTAAACTGTTTCTTATGAGAGGAAATAATGAGCAAAAGTATAAGGATAAAAAATGGGAATGGTAGCGATAGAAGTAAAGAAGAAAGGAGAAAATTGGGGAAATGAGGGAGGAAAAAATGTAAGGAGATACGAGAGAGTGGAAGAAAAGAAAGAAGAGGTAAAAAAAGGAGAAACTGTCTATAATTTTGAGAACAGTCATCATCATTCCAAGAGTTGTTTAGAACTTATTCTTTGTGCTGTTTTGCTGTTACAATAACATTTTCACTGAAGAAGACTATAGAATGTATTGGCTGAAAGATGGTGACAACCAAAGCAACACAAATAATGAGTTCAATAGTTCAAACAAACTTTTGAAATGACGAGAGAAGTCAGAAAAAGAAGTAACAAATGAAAGGGTAGAGAGAAATTTTTATAAAATAAATAGACAGGCGGAAATTTTTAAAAAATGAATGTTCAATGAAGCGTGCATTCACAGAGGAGGAGGAAGAAATGAGACCAAGGTTGTGCGGTGAAAAATTGGTAGAAAAGATTTAACCTTGTGTAGCTGTTGGGAATAGAGTTGGAACTGATGTCACATGATGACTGCTTTGAGTTGTGAGAAAAGGGGAGATCCAGCGAGTCATAGGAAGTTTTTCTGTCGTTGTCAAATGAGGATGTACTCTTCTATGAGGAGTTCTAGGAGTCTGCCTAACATGAGGAATTGAGGTCCTCTTATGATGATCAACAATTGTTGTGGCATAAAAAAGGGGTGTTTTATGATGAGGAGTAGAGGTTGATGTAACATGAGGAGGAATGTTGCTTGTTCCATGATCAGTTGGAATTGCTGTAACATTGGGGAAGGATTTCTTTCTATGATGAGGAATGGAGGTTGCTGTAACATCAGAATGGCCTGTTTTATGAGAGGGAGATGGAGTAGCAGTAACATAGGGAACGTTGATTTCAGTGTCGTGTGGAATATTATTTGTACTTATATGAGGAAGATTTGTTCTATGATGGGAAACAGTGACAGCTGTGAGTCTTTTAGGATGAATAGTTGTACCTGAAACCGTGGAATGTTCTTTTCTGTCATGATGAATAGGTGTCACTGGAACATGAACAAAGGTTCTCATATGACGTGGGGTATGAGATGCTGTAACCAGCAAAATATTAGTTTTTGTTGTCCTATGATGATTCTGTTTGGGGGAAACACTTATCAGTGTGTCATGTTTACTTGTGGTTGTTGTAACGTTGGGAATAATGTCACTTCTGGGATGATGAGGAGTGATTGTCAAATGAGGGGAGTCTGTTTTATGAGGAGATAAAGAGGTTGTTGAGACATGAGAAATTTTAATTCTTGTGCCACGCTGAACAGGGGCTGCTGTAACAAGGGGAACATTGATTCTTGTACTACGTCGGAGAGGGGATTCTGTAACAAGGGTAATGTTGAATCTAGTGCCACGTGGAACAGTGGCAGCTGTAACTAGAGGAATATGGATTTTTGTGCCATGCCAAATCGGGGTTGATGTAACAAGGGGAACATTGATTCTCGTCCTACGTTGAAGATGGGATTCTGTAACAAGGGTAACGTTGAATCTAGTGCCACGTGGAATAGTGGCAGCTGTATCGAGAGGAATATGGATTCTTGTGCCACGCCGAATCGGGGTTGATGTAACAAGGGGAACATTGATTCTTGTGCTATTTTGAATGGAGGCTGCTGTAACAGGAGGAATATTGATTCTTGTGCCGCGCTGGATTGGGGCTGCTGTAACAAAGGGAACTTTAGTTGATCTGCGAGGAAGGATGATGGTTTTTGTAACAAGAGGAAGAGTACCTTTTATAAGAGGGATCTTGGCAGCTGAAACATGAGGAATAACTGAATAAAAATAATTTTCTTACATTGTTAAACAGAAACTGCTGAATAAATTATTTTAGATATGATATACACCCATGCCTCGCTTAGATGAATCACTGTAGCCCACGTATTTACCAGAAATAATTATCTAAAATCATCAGAAAGATTATCTAAAAGCAATTGATTTTTTTTATCTAGAATTATCTTTAAAAAATTGATCTATCTTAATGTATCTGAAAAATATCAGGCATTGTGCTCCAAAATGATCATAGAGACCCCAAAAGCACTTAGATGGTACCCTGTAGTGTACTCATGAAAGTTTCTGAGGTTGTGGCCCCTAAAATATGAACAGAAGCACCTAGACACACACGCACGTGCACATGCAAAAAGAGAAGAATCTGTAGCCCACTTGGCTGGTTTGTTAAGCAATTTGTGGGGCTACAGTGATTTGATACAGTTAATTAAACATGAAAAGGTAAATAGCAATAAAAAATATGAATAAGAAAACATTCTATGTAATTGCTGCATCAAAAGGTTTTCAAAAAAAAGATTACCTGATATTTTGATAGACAAGATAAGACATGTTATATCAAACCTTATTTCACTTTTCAATTGATATGTATATTCAATGAACAGCAAAAAACATTCTAAAAGAGGTATGTTTTCCTCTCTATATGTATCGACCAGTGTGTGTTGATTGTACAACATTCCATTAGTTGTTTGGAATAGGTTCACCAAAACATTATGATAATATTTTGCTTGGAAGATAACCTGGATAGATGCTGTACATGATAAAACAGAGATATACTTTATCATTTAATGATTTGATTTTAATTGAGAAAATTGTCATCTGATTTAATCAAATCACAACGCATCTTATTGTTGCTGCATCTTTCTATTCATCATTAAAAACAAACCCAACCCCAACACTAATCCTAAATACTAACCTTAACACCAGCCCTCTGTTGTTGAATTTAATAAATTACAGTTTCAAATGTGCTAAGTTTTCTGCTTTCATTTGTTCCATAATAGTTCATCAGCAGCAACTAATCTTGTATCTATCTTGCAAAATATCATACCTATTCCAAACAATTTCTTACACCATTGTAACCCAACAGCTTTTGTATCAACACTTTTTATGCATTTTTTTCAATACTTTGGATGTCTTCAATGACAGCTGATTTGCATCATGAAGCTGAATACAGTCTACCAAGCAATCTTGCCCAGCCAGAAACAGTGGGACTGTGCTAATATTGAAAATTGGTAGTTGAACTTTGAATATCTTTCAATGAATTGTTATGAATGCATTGATTGATTTGAAGGAAAAAGTCTCTTCATTGAAAGCATTCCATGGTTTGGTCACTCAAGTAAAAAAAATATTCTCTTTCAGCCCTGTGGATGTCTGTACTCAGAGTTTTTCACTATTTCCTTGAATTTTTGTTGATATTGATGCAGTAACCATGCATTTGTCTGGACACAAAGAGCGGTGACGGTTTTTCAAATGCCAAAGAATGTCAAAAATCACTCAATCAAAAATTCAATACATGTTTAAGACTTCATATTTTCAAATCTGAAAAAAAACATCAGGTCCTTTGAACATATAAGCCACCAGCAGTTTGACACCAGAAAAACAAAAGCAATTATTAATAGTTGAACGGTGTAACATCAAATATTAGTTTGAACACAGAAGACAGTCAACTGATATCATACAACTAACAACATCTTACCTATTGAGAAAAAAAGATTTATACGTAAATGATAGAAAAGAAGAAGCAAAATGAAATAAATAGATATACATATATATTCATTCCAAGAGAAATTATAGATCGCTGCCACCCATATACACTGCTTCTTACCTGGTGAATTAAGCAGCGGTAGTGATAAAATTCAATTACGTTCATGAAAATACTACCAATATGGTTTGAACCACAAATTCATGATTTTTTTTTTAAACATGTACATAAGCTAAGGGATCAATTTGGCATAAACTTTCATTGTCAATTGAACCCTCTAATAGAAATCTATTTAAGGAGCAAGATTTAAAAAAACAAAATTACTTTTTCAACTTGGGTGAAGGTGGAAAATTTCAAATTTATACTATGAATGTTCAGGGATAGGTAAGGTCTGGATAGATAAATACCTATTAATGTCAGTATACATAAATAACCCCAACCCTGCAACAATGATTAAACTAGTCTGTTGTGGGTAGCAGCAATTAATACTGTCAGCAATAATAAGACAATTGACAAAAAAACAGCAGACAACGCTTACCTGAATCAGTTGTCTTGCTCGTTGTATTTGCTACCACTGTTGCATCTGTTGCTTTAGTCATTGGAGCAGTTGTTGCTGCTGTTGGTATCGGATAAGTTGTATTCGTACAATTATGTTCATCCTCTCCAAGAGAACAATCTTTGTTCTGGTTACATACCAATATAATTTCAATACATTTACCATCAAGGCAACCAAATTCATTGTACTTACAACCTGTGAAGAAAACATAAAAGACAAAGTAAATATCTGTTCCTCCCATAAATGAATCATCATACCCCATGTGTATACCACAACTGATTTTTTTAGATTATTTCAAATCATCTAAAAGAAATAGTCTTTTTCTCAAAAATTATCTGGAAAAAATACCAGTACCAGTTTTAAGCATTTTTAGTTATGATCATAGATGCTCAAAAAAAATTTCAAGGTTGTAGCTCAAAAACACACATACACACAAGCCATGAGAGAAAAATCTGTAACCTACCTTGCTAGTTGGTCAACTGGTAATTTGTTTGATAACAAGACATTAATTTTAATTTTTGTGTTTATTTCTGAGAAAATATCAATTCTGAATAGAAAAAAACACTACAGGATGGTAGGAAAAACAATTTTCATGCAATAGACTGATTGTTCAAGCAGTTTCATTTGAAGTACGGTAAGCAAATTGCTGTAAAGTCAATAAAAATGTAATTTTCATCTAATTTTTCTTGCCCATTCAATCGTTAATTAAGCAGTCAATATGAATACATTTGTCACCTTCAAATTGAAATCCATCTTTTTGTTGTAACCTAAACAAAAAATCTGTTTTAATGAATTACACATTCTGAGGGAAAGACAAAAAACAATGCAAGATGAATTTTAAAGGATTCTAGAAATTTTCTTTACTGAAAGCTATAACATGTATCCATTGTATATTGTTTTATTTCAAAATATATTTAACTGACAACCAAATTTTTATGATCCAATTTCTTCTCCATTTAGATGCAAAATTTATACCATATGCTGAAATCTTGCATCCCTCATTACTGCATTTTATTTTATGATATTTGTAGTTTTTATTCATTCACTGTATATTTTGCTCCTGACATCTATTGAACACTTTTTTTATCAATATTTGGAAACATATTGCAATAATTGAATATCTTCTTTTAAAGTCTGATTTTAGTTATAACTGCAAGAAAATAGAATAAAGTCAGTCACAAGTAAAAGGAAAAATACTTTTGTGTACTAATGGAGGAATTCTGAGATAATTAAGGCTGTTCTCATGTTTTTGACTAAAAAAAAAGATATTGATTCTGCCATAATTGATGGATCTGTCACCAGAGAAAATGAAGTCAACTTTTAAAATTTTACACTAACCCTCACAAATAGCAGGGGATAACTCACTGTGAGTGAGTGAGTGAGTAAGTATATATATATATACATTTAATAACACTTCAAGATGAAGATTATCTTCAGAATAAACCATCCTTATTCAGTAAACAATAAATGTGTACCATCGCAAAGAAAAAGAATGTTCAATGAATTCATATCAAAATCAAATATCTTTTAGTAAGCGTACAGCTGAAATAAAAAGCATTTTGTATATCTTCAAAAACTGGAAAATTGTGATTTAAAGAGTCAGTGGATAAAGTGCCCTGGAACATGCAAAGTCAAAGTTAGAGTTACCTACATTACCTGGATGGATGACAGGTGAGGAATTGCATTTTTGCACTACCATCCATATATTATAAAATAACATCAACATGTTAGAATGGAATGCAACTTCCATCTTTACAGTGCAGTGGATTCCAATTATGATGACGAACAGAATTTCAACAATGGCTTGTAAGTTGTAGTTCGAAGTGCAATAACATTAAAAAATAGTGAATCTCTTCAACACTTCCAGTTCTTTCTACAAGGATCTCTATAATCCTGGATCACAACTGTTGAATACAAAGATCTTCCTTAAATGTATTATCTATAACTTTGAGAATATTCATTAACATACCAACTCTTGTTGAATATTGTAATATCTTCTTTCCATCTTCAGACAAAACATTGTTTCAACATCAAAGGTAAGAAGAGATTAGAATGTCTGAACAAAAGTTGATGTACAAAGATCTTCATTTTTAGATGTTTCTTAGCATCTCTATTAGACACTTTTCTGTTAGTTGGTCAGTTTGTTCCAGTTATGTTAAACAACTGAAATAGGAAGAAAGGAAGGTTACATTCCATTGAAAGATGTCGCATCATTAAAAGTTGTGTTGTCATTGACAAAAAATATATTTACATTGGTTCAGACTCAATGACTTCGCAAAATGAGATCAAAATCATTTTGACTACCTTAAACCTAATCAATACGAGAAAAATCCAATTTTTAAGATAATCTATGATTGTTCATCTTGAGCTTTACAGCAGTTTCACTTTATGAATATGCATCCATAACAGATATAATTGCCGAAAAGTTTGAGTAACATATTTATGCTTTAAAGAATTATACCTTTTTGAACTGCTACAAGAAAAACAAAAATAAGTCAGTACTTGAGTCTAAAGGTCACAATAAGTTTGAAGAGAATTCAACAATGTCATTGTATGTGGTTCCAAAAGTTTTTAATCAGATAGCTAAAGAAATGCCCAATGTATAACATCCAATAGATAATTTCCACATTATACTATAATGAACATGATAGAAGCAAAACTCAAAAACCTGAATTATTCAATGTATTTTTTTTCCTTTTTTTAATAAAGTAATTCATTACAGCATGTTTGGCTTGACATTCATGCCAGCAGATAATGATGTCTCTCATTATCACTATGCACCACTATTTTTTGAGTTTTATTCTTAACTTAAGCTCTTAACTAGGGAATATCATGATGGAAATTTGCAAAAACTATTCCAAAGTGGTTGTCCAGCTTAGGTAAAGAGCCCCATGCATCTTGGTTCTGATGTCTTAGATTTTAAGGAATACTAAATCTTTCAGCCTCTTTATCCAATGCAGGGAAGTAAACCATTGACTTCACAATCAAGATTCCAGTGTTTCATTTATGACTAAGCTAATAATCAAGCTAGGAATAACTTAACTAATTACAAAGCTTATGAGCTCTACACAGGCTTAATTTTTAGAAAAGTACATCATCAGAATATATCATTATCAATCTTCCCTCTAAGCTGTGTGGCTGCGGACCATGCATAAGAAAAATCATAACATGCAGTAAAATTTTTATGTCATGCATGATAAGATTGAATTATAGAAAAAATGATGAAGAATCAGACATTGAATAAATCATTTCTTTTGTCATTCACTTTTTGTTAAAAGTAACAATGCTTCATAAACTTTAGACAAAAGAATCAATGATCGTCTCAGAAGTAAAACTATTTTCTGCACAGCCTATTACTTCAGTTGCTCATAAGGTTTTGGTTCCACATAGGCCATGGAAAGATTAGGCGGAATATTGATCATCATTTATTTTTCTTCCATGGATCCAGTTTCTATCTAAATCTCAAGACAAGAAACTGGAGTTAAATCATTTGCAATTATTCCTCTGATTTTTCATTCTATAAAACATTAAAGGCATAAGTATATTAAATAATATCAGAAAGGTAAAAATTTAACTATTTTGTATTTTCTTTTTTGCTCTTTTCTATTTACAACTCTGTGAAATCTAACCTTTTGTTCTGATCTAAATACATCGAACATATTCATTAACTCTTAGTTTCATGCAAAGAAATTACAAAGGGAAAAACTGCTGATCAAAGTCATCTATCAACTTTTTGAGGTAGTTTTCTTTTGGGACATGAGTGCAACAAATGTGACTTCCACTACAGAAGAACTCAGGAGCTGCTAGTTGTGGTTTCTAGTGGTGCATGACATTTAGAATTAATGTTTTCTTTATGCCGGTGCAGATTTTTAAGTGCTGCAAGTGTATTTCAAATGCATCACGTGCATGTTTGAACTTTACTGATTCATTCTTTTTACCTTGATTCTTAATCAACGCTTTTGGACAGTTTTGCTCATCACTGCCATCTTTACAGTGCCAAATTTGGTCGCACTTGTGATAATATTGAATGCACTGTCCATCCTTGCAACGAAATTGGTCCCAACGACATATGCCTGCAGGAATGACAGCAAGAATCAGGATTTAAAACGGAAAATGACTTGCTGAAATATTTGCAGAATAAAATATCATTGATGAACCTGGGACTATTTATACATAACATTTTTATAATCTTTTTTTATCAAAATATTTGGATCAGTATGTTCTCCATATTCATACATCTGGCTGAATTACCATCTCATACTATGCTCCAGATCCTCTAAAATTTCATACACTTAAATATCGATAATGCTCCATGCAGAGCTTGTGAAATACTAAATGAAAGAGCTACATCTGTATAGTTTATCAACTGAATACTAATGTGATCTGGCAGACTGCACGTATTTACATAAAGCAGTCAAAAACTCTAAAAACATATCCAATACATTACATGACCGACAACAATATTGATACACAGTTGAATAAATTCATAAAATACATAACAAGCATGTATATTCATAATTAATTATGCCAATGAAAAAAAGTTACACTTACATATTTGGTATTATTTAGTCATTATGTATATAAATGATATTTGTATATATTAAGAAAGGTAGTTATATCAATAGGTACTAATTTTGATATAGCATATACGTATGATTCCAAAGAACATAAGATGTATAATTACATTATTGATATAACATGCATCTTTTTAAGTTTACAAAAACAATATCTATCACCACATATCACTTCAAAATCTATCGCTACATATCAAATCAAAATCTTTCACAACATATCACATCAGAATCTATAGCTACATATCACATCAAAATCTATAGCTACATATCACATCAAAATCTATAGCTACATATCATATCAAAATCAATTGCTACATATCAAATCAAAATCTATAGCTACATATCACATCAAAATCTATCGCTACATATCAAATCAAAATCTATAGCTACATATCACATCAAAATCTATCGCTACATATCAAATCAAAATCTATAGCTACATATCACATCAAAATCAATTGCTACATATCACATCAAAATCAATTGCTACATATCAAATCAGAATCTATAGCTACATATCAAATCAAAATCTTTCACAACATATCACATCAGAATCTATAGCTACATATCACATCAAAATCTATAGCTACATATCACATCAAAATCAATTGCTACATATCACATCAAAATCTATCACTACATATCACATCAAAATCTGTAGCTACACATCACATCAAAATCTATAGCTACATATCAAATCAAAATCTATCGCTATATATCACATCTAAATCTATCGCTACATATCACATCAAAATCTACCACTACATATCACATCTAAATCTATCGCTACGTATCTCATCAAAATCTATCACTACAAATCAAATCAAAACTAACGAATATTGTGTATAAACCTACAGCTCATGCTGATACATACGACTAACAATAAAAAATACGTTGTTATCTATCAGTATACCTATTATAATACAATGAATGTATCATGTGAGACAGTGGTCCCCAACCACCAGGCAGCAGACCAGTACTGGCCCATGAAGCATGTGCTACCAGGCCTCAAGGAAATGATATGATATTTTTTTTTATATTCTTTATAATATAAAAACAAATTCATTTCCTTGAATCTTTATATTTAATCCATTCGATAAACCCTTATAGAAACAAAATTGAGTGTATTGACCACTTATAAATGACTTAAAGTTGACTTTTCACCTATATTCCGGGTGTGATTAACACTTTCTACACACCCTGTTCACAAGAATATTGTCAATATTAAACTGGTCCGCTGTGCAAAAAAGGTTGGGGACCTCTGATGTGAGACATGCATGTTCTTTGAAAATAAATCATTCGACTGAAAACTATATTTGTAATTCTACAAGTGCCTGATGAGCTACGCAGTGAGGTAAGCCCATTACCTTGTGGTTGGATGGTGGCAGTACCACAATATTGTTCATCACTGCCGTCCTTGCAATGCTTGACCTTGTCACACTTTAAGAAAGATTCAATGCACTGGCCATTGTTACAACGGAACTGACTCTGCAGGCATGGGCCTAGGATTGAGGACAAAAAATATCTGTGAACTCTCTCATTCATATTACTGCCAAGAGATTTGCAGTTTTTAAAAATGCTTTTTCAGAGCAAAGAAAAGAAAAATTGAAAACGAGAGAATTTATCAAATGTTTATAGCTTTCATTAGATCATATTTGAAATGCTAGTTATAAACAGAGGTGTAGCTAGAGATTTTGGGGGATTTGGGGGCTTTGCTTCTTGAAGGGTCCCCTCCAACATTTAGTGAGATTTGTTAATAAAAATGTTGTAGGTGAACTACAATTTATAAAGCTTTTGCCCCCACCCCATTTGGAGCCAGGAGGGAAGGGGTGTTTTCAAATAGTCCTCAACCCCCTTCAGCTACGCCTCTGCTTTGAATGTAATGTGCTGGTGAGATACTCTTATTCATCAATAACATTGTCCGATTGTCTTGACACCAAATTATGTCTTTTAGCGGATTTTTAAAGAATTTTATTAATTACAGAGTTAACAGCTTATCACTATAGGTTTTTTCCATTACATATATTAAAATGCAAATGTAGAGAAAATACCAGTCATCCATCGACATCATTAACAGCTCGTAATGAAAAGTTTTGAAAGATTCAATTTAGCTCAATAACATTCATCTTTTTTGAGGACTAGTTATGGCTTTCCTGAATGAATTGCAAAACGTCACTCATTTCTAGCTGCCACATTGAATTTACCTCACATTAAAATGTCTCATCTGACTCACACTTGAAATAAGAGAATTTCTTCTTCAGGGTGAATTGTTTTCAACAAGTCTCACCTATTCAGCACCAGAAATAAAACTTTAAAACTATCAGTCCTATTCTGTGGCCATGGAGTTAACACATGGTGCTATTTACAAAATACATGCTATGTAGTGAGCAGAAATAGGTAAAGGTTTTATCTCTAATAGTATTTGTTAACAAATCTTGGAAGAAGGTTGTTGCCATTAAGTTTCCAAAGCTTTTATCATTTTTTACTACCATTGAGGATTTTTATCTCAAAAGATGAAAAAATATTAAGTTATGTAAAGATCTTCAATGGTTATGAAAATACCAATAAAAATATAATGAAAAGAAAAAAAGACAAAGAAATAATCCAGGGGCGCTCTACGTTCAGTTTACATAGTGAGTTAGCACTTCCAAGGATTTGTATGCAATCTTAGTTGATTATCATAAAGTATTATATCCTTATTGCATCTCTAAACATTGAGTACAGATGTATTTCAAGACATTGCATTGTTCCATTTGCAACTGCTAGTACCTCAAGAGCTCTTCCTACTCTCAAAGGTGCTTAATCAGCTCATGAGAATTAACCATGTGTATTTTCATTCCTATACTCTACCATCTAGGTTATTATGCAGTTTACAGTATAGCTATCCTTTGTCATTTACAGGTTTTCCATTCAAAGTTTTGATAATTTGCAGTTTAGTATTGAATAATCTAATCGAAATACCTAGTGGAGTTTTGCGGTGTGCCACAAAAAAACATATCGTAAAAAATGCGGTGACGGTATAAGCAAAGCATAAAAAATTTAAGAAATCATAAATGCATACATATCTATAATATAGCAAGCAGTACAGACTTTCGACAAAAAGCGACATGTGTCAATAAACAAATTTCAAACTCATAACTTATTCATTTTATCATACTAATCCTTGTGTAATTAGTAAATAAAGAAAGATCTATGAAAATTATCAACTAGAAATTATCTAAGTCGACAATATAAATCCACAGATAATCAGAGTTGAAAAGTGTTTACTCGCAAACTGGTTAATCAAACAGTATTGTAGACATGGAAATTTTTTTTCCTGTTCTCTTTACTGTAGTTTGAATGAATTAATGGTCTTTGTTAATGAACTGTATGTATTTTTGCTGTATGCTTTACAGTGCTCATTTATTTATCTGCAAAAAATCATTTACAGATTTGATGCATTCACTGTCCCTTGGTACCCCTATCACACAATAGCAAAAAATAAGTTAAAACCCAAAGATTTAAATGTTGAATGTCCATTGCCTAATTAGAAAATACATCTATTTCTTATCAAAAAGTTTTTTATGCAATGTATAGATATACAGGTTTCCTTGTTATCCACAGTGGAAAGACTGCAAGACACCCAATCATGGTTAAATCTGTGGGATAAACCAAGTTATTAGTAGTCTTGCAGAATTTATTTTCAGGTTTATATCTAAAATTGAGTCAAAGATCATGTAGAAACATCTAGATTCTCTAGATATACATCTAAAATCAAGGAAATACATTACATATTATGAATAAATCAAATGTGACTTTAATCATCAACATTTATTTTATTGGAATATTACTGATTTTATCAAAAATACTATTTGTTTTATTAATACAAATTAAATGAAAATATTACTCATCTATCAAAATATCATCCAAGTATACACGATCAAAAATATCACCAGAGTTTTCCAACGTGAGCAATATCGCCCTCCAGTGGATGATATCAACTCTTGTGCAGAAAATGGTGAGTGTTTTGAAATTTTGCTTGGCAATATAGGATTTTGAAAATTAAAGTCAGTAATTGACAATAAAAAATGAGTTGACAGAAACATTTTTGATTATCAATTTACTGAGCATGACTGTAATATTGCACATTATGTAAACTCAACATGACTGTAATATTGCACATTATGTAAACTCAACATGACTGTATAAGCCACAACTCGCCAGACAGAGATCACATAGATAATATCCAAAAACGGTATTAGTATGCCAAACATTTGATGTTACTACTTTCCATTAATTTTATCAAAGAAATAGTGAAAACTGATCATTTTTATTGTTTTTTGGGAGTTAAAAACTTTTTGGTATCCTTTTAAATATTTACTATACAGGTAGGCGGTTGAAAAAATTTCCACATGAAAGTGATGACAAAAAGATTGAGAATCCCTGATCTAGATGAAAAACATCTGAATCTCGCCAACCGTGGATAAGTGAATCAGCCATTGGCAATTCTGTGGATAGTGAGGTTCTACTATACATCATTATGGTGCGAGTGTTTTTTGTTTTGTGTTTTTTCAAGGCAAGCAATAGATAGTAATGGATGTATTTCATGCATGACAAAACAAAGCGAATTTGAAAGACAGTTCTACCTTTCATTTTCTGAGTTTATATTTTTCACTTGAACACCTTATCAGCTAAATGATACTCATCTAAGTATTTTGTAAAAAAAGGGGGAATAAAATGATTAGGGCAAGATATGAAAAATCATGATGACTCAGTAATGTTGCAACCAGGCAAACCTGAAGGAACAAAGGATCAAAACGAGTGATAAAGGAGTGAAGAGATCTAAATTAGTCGATGTCTTTGATTGAGAGGATGCAAGATGAAAAAAATTGATGAGGAAATGCTTATTGCTAGAAATGGACCAATTCTTGTCAGAGCTGACCCCCTGATTAGGAAAGTATTAGAGGCTTATTTCAGGGAGCAAAATAAGCAACAGGATTAAAAATGCCTTTTTACTGTTAGTGAGGACATAAGAACGCAAACAGAAGACAGCAAAGTGATAAGAAGGAGGAAGAATGAGAAATTAAAACTATCTTTTATCGATAAATGAATATTGAATGCAATAAGTTTTTTTAGTCCTTTATTGGTTGATTGATTTGAAATTTCACTTAGAAACAATGAGAAAAATTTGTGACATTACCAAATTTTAGCATAGCATTTGGAAGATACATTTGGTTAGAATTCTGCATTGCAAGACACAAAATCACTTCATCACACCCCATATTAAGGCATGCAAGAGATTTAAACTAAGTTCTGGAAAAGTTCAATGAATTTACTTACTAAACTGTTGCTTTATAATGATGCAATTTTTTCAAGTGTAAAATAAAAATGCTGGTTATTGTATGAATAAATCATCAATTTAAAAATTGATTCCCATCAAAGTTGTGGCTTGTGCGTGACATTACAAGATTGTTGTGATGCAAATGTGCAGTACCATTTCTTTTTTACCTGGATATTCTGTAGATGTTCGATAGCAGTACTGCTCATCACTACCATCCTTACAATGATTCTCTCCATCACATTTCCGATGGGATTCAATGCAATTCCCATCATTACAACGGAATTGATCCCACCTACAGTGAGCTGTCATAGAATAAAACAAGGGATATTATTTTTTTATTGTGCAAACTATATTCATGAAATAACCATGTTTACTTGATAATCATGGTCATTTTATGCAACAATATGCATTTTTTTCATGTTGAACGTGCCACATAACAATACATGAAAATAGTGGTTATGCAAATGTATACGTCTTACATAACTATATAACACAAATCAAACGTAATGGCGATTTTTTTAAAGTTTTCATCATTCATACACTTTGTACTAGAGCTGCAGTATTCAAACTATGTTTCAGAGAACCTGAAAGTTCCAAGCAACCTTTCCAGGGGCTCTGAGGTGACATTTTTACTTGAAAATTCATCATATAAATGATTTCTCCATTGATTTTGTTTTTGGGTTTATACACATTCAGATAAATCCATAAACAAGGCCAAAATCCAATAGTTACATACATATTTGAATATATATATACGTAGTGGGGGGAGTTGTTTTTTGGTTGCGCAGAAAAATTTAATTATTGAAAAAGGTTACCTGAGTAGTTAAAGTTAGGAGACCACTGTACTAGAGGATTGAAGGAATCTCAGGGAAGGTTATAATGTTACTTTAATTTGATAAAAGTTTAGTCTAAAATAAGCAGGAGTGAAAACTTATTGGATGCCATTCAATAGGAAAAGAAATCAAAGAATAACAGACGGTTAGCATTTGGGAACTGAAATAGATTAAAACAATGTGTTGTTATAAAAATTTAAGCTTCAAAAATAGAATCAGAAAATTGGCTGAAAACTACTATTTTATACACTCTTTTTATAAATTCTTTGCATTTACAGTGAATGCTATAATGAACTAATTGAGAGGGAAAGAGTTGCCCCTTGTTAGGTAAATGAGAAGTAAGTTTGGTAGTACACTACATTTGATGAACATCATTCAGAAAATCCAAAGGCAGTTAAGTTGCCTTGGGCTTTTGTTTCAAAATATTGGAAATTGAAGAATTGATAAAAAATGTTTTTAAACAAGATCATGGACAAATTCTGATTTAGTACTTATCATTATGATAGTTTTGACAAACTTGATTTAGACATTCTGGGCTAATACAAACTGTACGTTGTTCTTGTAATCCATGAATTTTATTTCAACAGACTTTGTGTTGATAATTTTAGTAAGAATGTAGAGAACACTTCTTGTTTTTACGAAAGAATATCTACTGGAAATTTTTGTTTTTACAAGTTCTTAAAAATCCTTCATATTCAGTACTTGAAAGAAAAAATTTTCAATAATTCTGCCAATTCCAATAGTTTCACACAAAATCATTGACAAATTTTGATTTAGCACAAGATGATAGTTTAGACGAGCTTGATTTAGGCATGAAAGTTCACACTATCTGGGTTTAGACTCAGTGAGCAGTCACCATGAATTATTACCATTCAGGAAATTTTTTGCCAACAAAGAAAATAAAAATACGTGTCAATGTTAACTTTCCCTTGGAATTGAAGTGATGTCAGTCTTTTCAAAATATGTCAGGAAAAATTTTGTTATGGTCAATTTATTCACAGCCTATAATAAACTTTGTTTAGTTAATCCAAAGTCAGAATAGAAGTTTGTTAGATTCATTATAGCAAGAGTTTACTGTAATAAAAAACATGTGACTGAACTTTTGATCAAGATGTAAATTGTGTGCTCAGATTACTTGTATAGTGATGTCAAAATTGAATAATGTGAAGTAAAATTTTATTAAGCAAAGACATTTCAGTATAGAAAGCAGCAGAATTATATAAGCATAGGATTGTGGTTAAGAAGAAATTTGCATCAAAGTATATGATTGTGTAAGTCATATCCTGACAAGCTGAACTAAATATCTTTCTGTAAATTCTACTAGAAATATTTCAAGTTATAGATACAACAGTTTATATATATATATTGTATACTTTGGCAGCAAATTTTCTTTAATATATCTTTTATTCAAAATGACAAACAAAGAGCATCTTTTTAATGTTTGAGGAATCTTCTCTTGTTTTTGTACATGTGAATGGATCTTTGGTTTCAATGAATATACTGTGCAAAACAGCAATATCTGCTATTTTCAATACCAAGATGGAGTTGAATTGTTCAGAATAATGGTAGAATCGTATCTTAATATTTTCACTATTTATACATACATATATAATCTAGAAATATATATACGTGTGTATATTGGGTTGTTGCAAATGTTTCCAGCATTTTAGGGACAAAATCATTTTATATAAATTTATCACATCATTATTCAGCCAGAAAAGTATTTCTCCTGGTTTCTATGACCTTATACAACCTTTCAGCTAGATTGTGCATTTCATCATGAGAAAACTACTCCATGAGTTCCTTGAGGAATTTTTCAATATCTTGGACTCATTGGAACTGTTGACCAAGAAAGGAGTGTCAGATGAAGTGAAACAAATGATAGTCTGAAGGTTACCAGACAGAAGAATATACCACATATGAAAGAACTTCCCATCCCAATCCATGACTATTCGCTGCATTGCATTTGCAGTATGAGAATAGGCAATGCCATGCAGCAAAATCACTCGTTGACTTGTCCAGAAAAGTTTTTTACCTGATTCCAATGTATCATTCAAATGAGCCTATTGCTCAAAGTATCTTAAAGAGTGTTGAATGTGTATTTCATATTCACAAAACAATTCATAAAGAGTAAGCATGTGGAAGAAATAAAGAGCTGAGCATACTGCCAAGACATCCTAAGATTTTCCTAACATAGTTCAAAACAAGATGCTGTGAACTTTTGCAAAAGGTTATATTAACAATTTGAATCAATCATTGTTGATTAATTTCATATTCCATAATCAGCTGACATGTCTTGCTGTAAAATTCATAACATAATGATACTCAATGTCTCTCTGCTGAGCACTCAGGATCAAGAATGGGAATGAGGCAGCCTGAAAAAGGATGGGCTCCATCAGGTCATCTTACTCAAGACACACCAATGATAGGTGCCCCAGTGAATGTCTAATTGCAGTAAGCATTTTATTATTTGAAGTAATCAGGGTCAAACAAAAAAGAATGTGATTGTCATTGAGGTACTATTACATAAGATGACACACAAGGCTAAGATGAAAATAGAAAATAAAAACAGTCTTAAAATAGTAGTCACTGATAGTACAGTTGATGAAAAAAAAAAAGGCAGATACATGTTAATTTTTCTGATTTCCTGTTGGAAACCCGCAAAAATATTATTTAGATATTTCATCGCTTCCTGGAAACCCTTACTTGAGGAATATGTCAGGGTTTCATCAAATAGGCAGGCTTTGGATTCTCCTACCATTATGTGTCTTTATATGATTATTTACATGATAAATCAGGTAGAGGCGTCAACAATGGGGACTGACGCCACATCAGTAGATGAAGATTTGGCTATGCTATTTTGCTATATTTTCATTTCATTTGTAATACCAAATTAAGTAATATTTCTGTTTGATTTGTTTAATGGAGTAAGTGGTATTTTCATTTGATTTGATGTAAGAAAATAAATAACATTTTTATTTGATTTGTTGTAAAAAAAAAGTAATATTTTCATTTAATTTGTTTAATAGAATGAGTTATATTTTATATGATTTATTCAATAGAATAAGTAATATTTTCATTTGATATGTTTAATAGAATAAATAATATTTTGATAAATACATGCTGAAAATTGAAGGTTTCAATTGCACTTTGCCGCGCTTTGGATATGCACCTGATAAATATATGTAAATATGTTACTTGATATTTAAGTGCTAGAAAGATCAAAGCGTAGTATCCGTTCTTTTTGTATCAACAAAAAATCGCATTGATTACCCATCTTCAATTTTTAACTTTATCATTATGATTGTATTTTGCTAAATGTTGGGAAAGTGGTCCCAAATGTAAATTGTAAAATTGTTTCATTGACGTTTAAGAACAGATATTACACTTTGATCTTGAACTAAGAACTTGGATAAATCGCCTAACACCTGGATATCAAGACGCATATCTTCATACAAGAAATGTATATATGAAAATTTAAGGATAAAATATCGAAATAGAGGTTTGTAACTTAAATGGCAATGGGCTGGTCATGTTGCGAGAGTGAAAGACAACCAATGGACATCATGACTCACAACATGGATCTCCAGAGACCACATGCGAAACTGAGGCCAACAAAAAACAAGATGGAGAGATGGACTATACAAATTCAAAAAATACTGAAAAAGAAGATGAAAATTTTTGCATCATCCAAATTAGTGAAAAAGAAAGCAAACATTAATGCCATAATGGACGAAAAATTCAGACAACAAGTGCAATGATTGCCGAATTGTTAGTCGTATTTATAATATTAGTTGTTTTTAATTGTTCTATTACTACTCATTAGTAAAATGATTACAATTATATCTATCAAATCTCATTTTCATTTTTTGTCATTTTTTCCATGATGTTCACGTTATACAGTGGGTTTTTACAGTCCAATTAGTGTTGCCAATTTAGATGTTTTTTTAAATCTAAATCTAGATGTTTTTGATTGCATTTAGATGTCAGAAATGGCTATTCAAATGACTTCTAATAAAACAAGTGATATCTTTATACAATTTTTAGTTATGAAATAAGAATAATCGCTAATGAATTGAATAAAATTTTATCTAAATAAATGCCCTCAATTATTCAATTTCAGATATATATCCGGAGAATCTAGACATTTCAAGGTTTTTTGAGTTTTTTTTTACTCAGTTTTAGATGTAAACTTGAAAATAAAGTAGGCAACACTGGGCTTAATATAAAGACGCTTGGGTTTATTGTATTAAAATTCAGTCAATTAATTCAATCGCTTCCACTCAAAAAGTGACTTTTCTTCAAAAAGAAAAAAGTTCCCGGGAGAAACGGAGATCAGATTCAATCAAAGCAGATCAAATTACAAAAGGAAAATATATTTCCATAAAAATTACTCTAGTTTGTTCAATAGAATAACAACCACCGCTGCTTTTTTGTTGCCACGTTTGTTATTAGTAAACAACTTGCCAAATCCACAGAAATTGTGTTGACAACCAAGATTCTCATGCCTCTAATCATCTCACTCGATTCTAATTCCTAAGAAAAAAGTTTCTACACAACGTCTAGAAGTAAAAAAAAAAACAAAAAATGCCCCCTTTCCTTGATTTTACCCCTAAAATTGAAGAGGAAAGTTTGAATTTTGATGCCTTAGAGTGAAGAAAAAAGTCCCCACCCCTTTGATTTTGACCTTTGACAAAGGCTTCACCTCAATTTTGACCACTAAAAGCGGAGACCCCCCGCCCCCCGCCTCAATTTCGACCTCTAAAAGCAGAAAAAAGTCCTACTTTGATTTTGAACCCAAAAACTGGAAAAAAGGTTACTCCTGGATTTTGACCACTAAAAATGTATTGAAAAAATTCCTCTCAACTTTAACCCCTAAATATTGAAATAATTCTCTCTCAAGACTGATTTTTTTTCTTTGTGAATTGACTAATAATAACAACACAACTCAATTATGACAAGAGTATTAGTAGTATAGAAGTTTATAAGTAAAAGCCAAGTGGAAATACTTGCAACTACCAGCAAATTGTGCTCTGCAAATGTGTTTAAAATGTACTAAATATTTCTTCATGTATAACATGGGGAAATTTTGTACACAAATCTGAGCAAAAATAGGGAGGGGTGTCATGTTAAATTCGAATGCTCACGTGACAATAACTCTTACAGTTACTACACTTTGAAATTTTCAGAAAATAGATGAATGGCATGGACTGAGAGAAAAATCACTGCATGCAAAAAAGCCTTCTAAGATGTTAGATTCTGCGTGAAATAATAATTCTCCATCTATCTGCAGATGATTTTCTTGAAAGTTAGTAAAATCTGGAAAATTGGAGTCTTTTTACTTAGAATTCATTACAGCCGTTACCTGGGGTGGCAGTTGTTGTTGAAAAACAAAACTCTTCATCACTGCCATCAATACAATGCCAAATGCCATCACAGCTCAAATTTCTCTGAATGCAGAATCCGTCACTACAACGAAACTGATCCTTTCGACATTGGTGTTCTGAGGTGGGAACATAAAGATTTATAATCAATCATGAGGGAAAAAAAGATTAGATCATGATTTTCTTTTATGATAAACAAAAACTTGTGAATCAATAATTTTTGCTCTCTGTAAAATTTTTAAGAGAGTAACAGAGCCTAATTCAACTCTCCATCATTGACACACGGTATTTATAAAGTTTCAAGCTCACTTTTTACAAGAAGTAAACCTTTAACCCTGGATTTCCATTCACTATGCTTAATGCAGACAAGGGATATACTACATACTCTTGCCTGGATCCTCAACCCTATCCTAGAACATTATATTGAATAGAATGTACTGTTAACTTTGTGATGGGCCTTTAGTTACCCATCCCCTTGTATGTTGTGTAGATACAGGTGAAGTTCAGTCATGTAATGGAAACATGAATTGAAAAACTTTTGCTTACTTGCTAAATTTTGTGTCTCAAATAAATGTAATCTTTTATGTTTCATGAGAGATGGTATCAGCATCAGTTAACTAAATGTAATAATAACTGAATATTCATTTCTTGTTAGCAATGTCAGCAGACAGAAAATCTTGGAGAAAACACTTCTATTTTCATTGTATTCAACTTCAGCTTCTATAAGTGGCTGGACACTTGATCAATTAATTTAAGAATGTCCTTTATCTTATGGAAAACATGTCAATAGCTTGTGTTAGAGTCAAGACATACTTCTTTTAAAAGTACCTCAAAAATTACTGCAGAAACCATTATGAAAACGAATTCTCTTCGGAATACTGCATGCTGTAACATGATTGAAAAATATGAATAAAAAGAACAAAAACTAAAAAATGAGTTCACAATTGTCATATCTTTATGAGATACTATCATCTAATTTGCACAAGTTTTCATATAAAATGCTACTTTCTGAATGGTTTATGGTACTTTGTATCTTGTGTTTGGTGGTTGGCCGACTATTCAGCATGCTACCATTGAGCAGTACAATTGAGCATGGGACTAGTGAGCATGAGATGATTGAGTAGAGAACATTCTTAATCACTCAATGATAAAGTAAAAAAAGGTATAAAATAATTAATTTTTAGAAATTTTTTTTCAATTAATTAATGGCTTGTGCTATGAACTAGAAATAAAATTTATGAAAAAAAATTCATGGATAAGATTAGAAAGAAAAGTGATCTGTATTGAGAAACTTTTTTTCAAATTCCTGTTAGGGCAGGTATTTCAGCTACTAGAAAAATGGGGATTGTTATTATTTTCTCAACACAAATTTGGAAATTTTGTCTGATTCTAGTTTGTACAAAAAACACCCTTCTGAGGACCCAAGACAAACAACAGTGCTGAGAAGTCTAATGCAGAAATGTTTTGAATTTAACATGGAAAAGGTAACAATCACTATTTTTTAGTAGCTGAAATAGCCGCCCTAACGGGAATTTGAAAAAAAAAAACAACCATTGATTTTCATCACTTTTCGTTTTTTAACCTTATCTGCAAATTAATGAAAAAAATTGATTTTCAAATGGAATCATAAAACATAACTCACTGTAGTGAGTGGGTGTGCGAGTTTTATTCCAACTTCAGTCAAAAAATTTCATATCAATTCGTATTGATCTTCTGGAAATCATTGGATATTTGAATGAGTAAAAGATTTGAATAATTTGGGTACCAAACAATTTGGAGAATGCATAGATTATAAGATTTGAAGTATCTGTGTACTTATTTGGTGAAAATCAAATGAGCTTTTTCTTTTCAATTCCACTCATACATATTCATAAAAATGTGTCCATTAAATAATTTCATCAGTCATCTTAAAATTCAGCTGCTACATCAAAATTAAGATACACATAAAAAAGTAATAAGATTAGTTTAATTTTAATTCATCCATTTAATACAACTTAGTATCTTTTTTAAATAATCCATTTCTTTTTATGGGTTTTCATGAGCAGATTAAGAAAACTCAAATGTCAGTAATAAGACTAATGTAATGTAAACAAAAAAATCTATACGAAAGTATTGGATTGCATTCATACATAGGATCATTCAGATCTGAGGGTGTGTGTCCATTACTGCTCATGTTTGAGAGGTATGTCCTTTCCAGCCAATCACAAGAGAGCTCTTACAACAAAACAGTTTAAAAGCTCCGCTTAAAACTGAGTGGCAGAAGTACACAATACATATCATTCCCTAATTTTTTTAAAAACACTTTTATACTTTGTTTTTTTACTTTATCATTGTGCCATTAAAAATGTACCCAGCTGAATTATCCCCTGCTCAATTGTCCTCACCTCAATTGTCTCAACTTAATTGTCCCTCACTCAATTGTCCCCACATAATAGTCACCCTACAGCTGCGACTGTATCCCGTCAGCTTCTGAATATACAGGGAAATTTATCCTAATGAAGAGTTTTTCACACTTAGCTCATGTTTAGATCTGATTTAATCAATATCTATTTCAATTGAATAAAATGAATTCCAAATTTTTACACTAGTACCTATGCATACTCATTGTTAAGAAGGGCACAAAAATTAAGAGAAATAAGAAGATTTATGAAGTAAAGATTCTGGTGAAAATTTTGGTAAAAACATTGATTGTTGCTGAAAAAGAAAAAAGAAAGCATAAATCCATAGGAGTATGGGGTTGATATTGACACTTTGATATGACATGTGACATGTGACATCATACGCGCTCTCATCTGGAAATTTGCATCTCTGGCTTGAGCCACTGTTCAGGTCCAGATTCTATATTTGATCAGACTTTGGTAACACAAGAAAAACACCTGGATGCAATTGTGCGAGACAATAATGGTATAATACAATGAAGTGATTTTCAACAATGTGACAAAAGTATTGCTATCATGAAATCTGTGAAAGATACACGGAGTCCTGTTGCCTACTTTGTGCAGATTTTCTCGAGTGCAATGGTTCAACCCATTTTGTGACTTTTGTTACCTGGTATTTGTGTAGATAGAAGGCAATTTTGTTCATCACTGCCATCTTTACAGTGCCACAGTCTGTCACATCTGAGGAATGTTTGAATGCATTGACCATTGTCACAACGGAATTGATCCCAAGTACATCCGCCTGCAGTCAAGCAACAACACATTATGTATAACAGGCCAAATAATTGGGCATGAATAAGTTACAGTGAAATTGCTAGATGATCATATCTTGGTAAGTGACAATGAAAATCCAAAATGGTGGCTATGCAGGTGCCTGTGCAAATGCCAACATTGATATTTGGAATCTCCATGCTCTGAGGAATGTGCACATGTATAGTTTTACTGATCTATAAATATTTTGAACAAAAATATTCAGTTAACCTAACTATAATTAAACAGAGCCTAACAAAAAAGTGACCCAGTGAGTGCCAGTGGAAGCTCTTTCACTGACTTAATATATCCAAGTGCACTGTGATGTACTTAGAGATAGCTACTGATTTAGGGACCTGGGTCGGGGAGCTTGGCTCCCTGAGGGGACCCCAAAATTTTGTGAAATTTGATGAAGATTTGCAATAAATAGACATCCACCATCATTTAATTGGTGAAAAATAACTTCAAAGGTTGAATCATTATTTATGTAATTTATATACCATGAAAAATTGTGTTGTACATGAAATATATGGATATACATTACATTTTATATTCATAGATAATAGAGATTTGCATTGCAGTGAGCTTGGAGAATAGCTTTCTATACACATTGCATTTTATAGGTGTGGATAATAGAGATTTGCATTGCAGTGAGCTTGGAGAGTAGCGTTCTCATAGATGTTTTTTTTCATTGTGGATTTTGTTTCGATGACTTTTTCTATTATTCTTTAAATTCAGCATTTTTATTATAGCATTAGCACATGACTTAAATTCTATTTCACTCTATCAGTTGCATTAATCAAATTCTATTTTCCTACATCAGTTGCACCCCATAGCATGACAGAAGATATCTGCATATTGCTAATTATGATATAACCAGTGTTCCAATATGGATTATGATTTTTCTGACAATATTAGAGTGAAATGACAATTTCAGAAGATCATGTTTTGTACAATTGAAATTTCTACAATTTGTTAAAACATTTTGCCATTGCATACTGGCTTTTTCAAGAAATTCTGAATTAGTAACTTCACTTTGATATTTATCATGTGTGTGGATGCCAGTAAAAATGCAATCAGTGAACTACTATTTATAAAGCTTTTTGGAGCCTTTCTCCGATAGGGTGGCATTTTAAAATAGCCCCCTTCCCAGCTACACTCCTTCAAATTCAACTAAGTTACTCAAGGAATGACAGTGCAATTGATTCATCCTTGTTGATAGTATGCATGCAATGTGCACCAGAATCAAATTACCTGGTTTTACAGTTGACTTATCTCCACAATATTGTTCATCACTTCCATCTCGACATTGCTTTATATTATCACATTTCAAATGGAAGTCAATACATTGTCCATTATTACAACGGAATTGGTTCCATTTGCAGATTCCTGTGATTAAAAAATAAATATCATCACAAAAAATATCTATGCATGCAGGACTGGATTAAAGCCACTTGATGCCCTAAATACAGCCCCAAAATGGTGACTCCACCTTGGCCCTCTCATTGCTTAACTGACAAGATTTTCAAAAATGAAACATTCCTCAATGAATAGGTTATATATTCATTTAAAACACATCAAAATACACAAGAAAAATACATTTTCCCACAACTACTTCATCAAACCAAATCTTCACCAACAAAACTTGAGCTTACATTATGAACAATTTTCTACAATTGGTTTTGTGTGGATGATTGAATAATTTGAATGTTTGGATTATCTCTACAAATGAAGAGAAAAAAATTTCATTTTGAATTTTAAATTTCGTGTTGAATAATTCAAACAACTAATAATTACAACAAAATGTACTGCAACATAGAATGTAATGTTACATAAAATATGCTCCTGTAGAGTCATATGGGATCAGAAGCTTTCAAAGAACTGACATAAACATTGCATGCTATTTATCATACAGTGAATTAGTTCTGTAATTTGCAGCATATCAATATAAGGTGACAATATCCAAGAATATATTTGTTCTTTGTTAAATTCCAGTCAGCAACTGTGCAATCAACAAGAGAAAGTAAATTTATTCAAAAGAGATGAAGCATGTTTGTATAACTTGCAAAGTAATTGAAGGACTTCTTCCCCCAATTCTTCACTAATAATTACCAATGTGTTTTTATTTGTTTCTAAGTCATTCTTCAAAAAACAAGTTAGGGAAAAAATTAATAAACAAATAATATTGGCAAAACCTAATAATTTATGCAGACAATTTCATTTTGACACAAGATGGTGGAGTCAGTTAGTTGGCATAAATTTAATTTCTAGCTACTATGATAAATTTTAAAAGAATATTTTCTACTTATTTCTACACATTCAAATAGATCTGACAGAGGAAAATTCATATAAACAATTGATATTCCCTAATGTTATGAGATGGGGGACACCTTTAGTAATTTTCTTTATTCTTAAATTTTTGATTTCTTCATGAGACTTCTAGTAATTTTTTAAGAATTTTAAAATTTTTTTCAAGAACAGAATAGTAATGAAATGAATTGTTAGTATGTGGGAGATGTGTATATTTATGTTTGTGCTTATTTGCAGGGATGTTGACATTACTCTGAATGAATGAAGTCAAGTGGAGCTGAACAATAAAATGATAAAACGTATTTAATGGAGGGAAGGGTATTGGGACATCAGGATCCTAAGCTCAAATCAATGACCCCTGCAGCAAAAAGACAAGATAGATATTTAACGATAGTCAATTAATTCTGATGTATGTTTTTTTGTGTGAGAAAGAGATGCGTGTTGGTCATCTGACTTGTTTGACCACTGAGATTACAGCAATCTTTTTGTTCAAGGCAAAAAAATTTGTAAGTTAATCCAGATTCAGCCTTCAACTGAGACAGACACATTCTTTTTTCCCTAGCTATGAGTTCTTTATTTCTCAAGGAGTTGTAGAACAAATGGAAAGGAAGGCAACATCAGATTACATGAGTCAGTAACTTCACGAAACTCGGGAATTTGGAATGAGTGAAGACACTTATGGAATACTGCGCTGCTTCCAGTCTCTTCTACTGTATCCTTAAGATCTTACCCTCTCTTTTCTTTGACTTCCGTGGATTGCTAGATCGTTGCCAACAAAAAACACAACAGCAACAGAATCAGACCAGCATGTCAGAGAAATAAGTGATAAAAATTTATTCTCCAGTCTTTCAGCCCTCTAGCTCCATTGGTGTGGCCTTTTTGTATACATGCACACTTAGCGAGCCAGTCAACCAGCCGCTGAGACCAGTTTAAAACTGAAGAAACCTATGTAAACAGTTTTGGTGACAAGATTGATTGACATTTTCTGATATTGATAGCTAATATTGATGCTACCTGGTTTAACATAGACACATACTCAACACAAATTTGTATGCATTCAAATTGTAATTGAAATTATCAGAGGTCAAAAGTGAGAAGGAAACTTTATTTTCGTTTTTAGGGGTCGAAATTAAGGGGAATTTCATTTTTCCATTTTAACAGTCGAAATTAAGGGCAATCTTTTTTTTCCCTCTGAAGGGTCAAAATTAGGAGGAATTTCTTCCTTTTTAGGAATCAAAAGGAAGGGAAAATGGATTTGGAAGAAAAAAAAACATCTCAAAGATGTTTTATATAAAAGTTTTGATGACACTAAATTTATTTCATTTGTTAGCAAAACTTTTGTATGCATAAAAGTTTATGTCTATCACATGTAAAGGACAATTTTTTTCTTCATCCAGACTTACCACTTTTTATCACTGGTGGCATCAGGCCGGAGTGAGCCAGGTATTGCCTGGGCTCCTAGCAGCCTTGTCTGTGCCTTACCCGGGCTATGCAAAATTTAATCCTAACATATTATTACTTTTATAAAAACTTTTGTCCTCAATTGTTCTCTGGACAAATTTTGCCTGGCACAAAAGACTGGTATGACACTGATCTTTATAGAAAAAAAAAAAAAAACATTGGTGAACGAGCGATATCTTCAAAAACAATATTTTTCATTTTAGATCAGTTCTTTATTCTCATTTTTTAAATCATTATTTTTTTGTTTCTTTTATTTTTTACAAAAACAACTTTTTTTATGAGATTACTTTTATTTGAAAAATAGATTATTTTCTTATACAAATTTATCAATTCTTATTCATTGATTTACTTGTATTTCCTTACATATTTGACAATTAATAGAATATAAATCATGTAATCTGAACTTTTTAAAAATTAGAGATAGATTTATTTCATTCAGTCTTAATAATCATAAATACTTTTGTTATCTTCATATTGAACCATTTCATTTTTTATCTATTAAGTTACTTTTACTTCATTTCAAACTTATTAAATGTAATTTTTCGTATTCATTGAAATTTCATTATATGTTGGGTATTTAAATCATCAATTTGTCAAAGTTATTTATTTTTCATTTAGTTGATTTATTCTTCAAAATATTTTTGATTTAGAAAATTTTAGGATGAAAAGTACTCAGATTTCAGAATCTATAAGAAAAGAAAAAATTCAGAAAATAGACTTAATCTGATGTTGAAATTTTATTGCCAATGTATTTCTTATATTTATCATTGGTTATTAAGAGGAGCAATAAGCAGAAAATGTTTCAAAAATTGTCTAAATAAAAAACTTATCAGGTAACATTGCAATGATGGTGTACCAAGTGCAAAATATATCATAATGTGTTAATTTTGTGGTGCAGTTCTCTAATTGGGGAGTCTGTTTTACTGATGCAGTGCATAATACAGTGAGTGATAAAAGTACCCAATATACATCTCAATTTTAATAACCTTTCACAACTTCAAAACTGACAGAATTTGGACCAAAGATTAGGAAATACAAAAATTAAGAAATATTTAAACGAGATTGAACTTTGAAAAGATATGTACAAAAATCACAAAATTTTAGTCCAAATTCTGTCAATTTTAATGATGTATCATGATGTTAAAATAATTTGTTTTATATGTATTGGATACTTTTTGCATTCAAGGTATTTATGATAAACTTATATTATTTTATGGTGCAGTTTTCAAATTGAGACATTTTAGTATATATAAGCTTTTATTAGTGTAGTACATAATTAATCACCACTTCCCATATTGGACTAGTCTAATCACAGTTGCTGGGTTTAGGTTATTCATATGCTTTATCATTTATATCTATCTATGTATGTATCTATCTGAACTTCACCCAGCCCTAACCATTTATAGAAGAAACTTGAAATTTTGCACGCTCACACCCCGCAATGAGTAGGAAGAATGTTTTTTTGTTTTTTTAACCCCCTCTTCCAATAGATTTCTATTGGGGCTGGAGTTCAATTTACAATGAAAGTTTATGCCAAATTGGTCCCTTGGTTTGTGTCCAGCAGCATTTATGTTTGTTTTTTGAAAATTTGTACCTTTTATTGATCACAGCCCAAGAGAGCAAGAAAAGTAACTTATTTATTGATCCCCTCTTTTCCCAATTTTTTTAATTGATCACCCTATTTAGTGACTTACTAGAGCTGGATTAATTTTTTTTTTAATCGTGAATCTATGATTCAAGCCATACTGGTTGTTCTTTCATCAAAATACCCTAATTTCACCCCATCCCCCGCTTAATTTACAAGGTAAAAAGCAGCATATATAAAAGATTAAGGTAATTTTATGGTGCAGTATTCTAATTTGGGCATCTTAGTATACACGTGCTTTTATTGGTGCAGTACATAATATATCAAAGACTTAGTTAATTTTATGGTGCAGTTTTATTTCTGAATTCGATTAAACATTTATTTCCTCAAAAATAAAAATCTTTTAGTGAAAAAAATTGAATCAGTAAAAAAATAAATAAGTATATACACTGTAAGAATTATAAAAATTCGAATATTGAGTATATTTTGTGAAGATGAGGCGTTACTGAGAAATATTCATTATTATATTCATTTTTCTTCATTTTCGTCTGACAGTAGTGGACACTTGCCAAGAGCTCCAAAAAATGACTCCAAAAAGTGAGTTCGTACGGTGCGGTCTAAGTCATCAGTATCGTGAGTTTCCTGAATAATGATAATAATAAAATAAAATTATTTAAGTAGTCTTATCATATTTATGTACATGACATAGATGTCATTCAACTTTACTTTGAAATCTCCAGTTATTTGTAACAAATGAAAGAGAAAAGTTTACATTTTTGTATATTTTTATTTATATTATATGATAAGAATTTATTTTTATCTATATTATATGATAGGAATTTAGACAAAAAGAAACAGGTTTACATTTTCATAGGTATATTTTTATTTATATTATATGATGGGATTTTAGACAAAGAGGGACAAGTTTACATTTTTGTATATTTTTATTTATATTATAAGATAGGAATTTATTTTTATCTATATTATATGATAAGAATTTAGACAAAAAGAAACAGGTTTACATTTTCATAGGTATATTTTTACTCATATTATATGATGGGATTTTAGACAAAGAGGGACAAGTTTACATTTTTGTATATTTTTATTTATATTATATGATAGGAATTTATTTTTATCTATATTATATGATAAGAATTTAGACAAGAAGAAACAGGTTTACATTTTCATAGGTATATTTTTATTTATATTATATGATAGGATTTTAGACGAAGAGGGACAAGTTTACATTTTTGTATATTTTTATTTATATTATATGATAGGAATTTATTTTTATCTATATTATATGATGAGAATTTAGACAAGAAGAAACAGGTTTACATTTTCATAGGTATATTTTTATTTATATTATATGATGGGATTTTAGACAAAGAGGGACAAGTTTACATTTTCATTGGTACATTTTTATATAAGTATATATATATGTGTGTGTATATATATATATATATATATATATATATATATATATATATATATATATATGGGAATTTGGACAAAAATTTAATTTCATTGAAGTAAAATGTCCCCATGTCTTGACATACAAATGTATATCATAAGATGTTGCATAGGCTATCAATAAATTTTGGTAAACACATTTCCTTAAGTCTGTACATAGTATCGATTATAAAACTTGTAAAAATTATTATTGAATATCCTTATTGTGAAATCACACACATGTTCATTTACTTTTGATGATTTATAACTTGGTTTAATGGAATGAAGAATATGTAAGTGTTTGCTTGATTATTTCAAATTGTAAGCTTTACACTGTAAGAAAGCTAGTTGTTTCCAAACGAGGGAACTCACTTAGCTGAGTGTGACTACCGCACATTGCATTTGCTACTATTATTTTATTCAACAACCATAGCCATCAAAGATGGTGAAGGATTCTATCCTTTTTTTATATATGCGTATGTTTGTTTAAGCATTTGTTTGTTTGTGTGTTCAACTGCTCCTGACCATATTGTTTTGTCTATAGACTTGAAAAATTGGTATCAATACTCCACTAGACTCCTTTTGAAAAAAAACACTTTTTTGACCCTTCTTGGGCCTTATTTTAACAGGTTTATTAATAACATCTAGATTCTGGAGAATCTAGGTGTTTCTAGATTTTATTTTACTCTATTTTAGATGTTTCCCAGGGGAAAATGCCAGTGACGTCATAAACAGATATTTATTTTGACCATATTTATTCTTCAATGGAATATTTTTGCATGACTTCAAATTTGGATGCAACTGCTGCTCAATTATCATTAATATCCAATGCTAGAGGCTTACTATTTCTATCTATATATCCTACAGATACTTGTGTTGAAGGTGAGAGAGAGAAAAGGTGTGCAGTGGGAGGAGAGGTGATCTTTTGACTAAATGACAGTTGTATAACACTGGAATACATTTGCCAAGAGATGAGGTGAGTGTTGTAAAATCACTTTGTGACACACATGACCACATGAGTGATGCATTAAAGACTTGGAGCATAAGTATCAGTGGTGTATGGTGCTTTTTACCTTGGATGAGCTGAGAGCTATGGATGCATAAAACACGTAGAAATAGAAAGAAGACAATGGACAGTAAAAGCCTTTTTGGTACAATTTGGGGAACGCGGTTCCTGATTGTAAAGTTTCACACCTTTGCTCACTCAATGTTATGAACAGCAAACAAATAAACAGAATTAATGAAAGAAAAACAAAATTTGATAAAAGTGTTTAATCCAAATTCTCTGATTTCAACCATCAGGACTATCTTTACTATATTGTACCAAAAAGGTTTCAACTGTCGCTTGTTTTTCACAAATAACTGTAATAACCTTAGTGTTGTGATAAAAAACAACAATCAAGATGGAAGAAAAAATCTATTCAAAATTAATAATGAAGGTACTTCATCTGAGAAATTCAGACAACTTCTATTAGTAATAGAAATTTACCTTGAGTGATTGAGGCTAAATTTCTCCCAGAAAATTGCATTTTACACCAAGAAAACAGTTCTATCCAAAAAATATTTCACTAAGCAGGTTTTAAACTATATTTCCAAAGTGTTCTGTGAATCTGGAAGCAAAAAAGTGATTTTTTTGGTCTGTCAATAAACTGCGGTACATCATGCAGTATAAACTCTTAAAAAAACAAGCTTTTCCATGTGTGCAGCATTTTCTAGTTGCAGTGATTCAGTGATCATGATGAAGTGATTGCTGCAAACTCTGTGTGACAAATTAGTTCATTTCTTTACCTGGAGGGCCAATTGTTGTTTTATGACAATATATCTCATCACTGCCATCTTTACAATGCCAGACACCATCACATTTTAAATAATCTTCAATACACTGTCCATCATTACAATGGAACTGATCCCAGCTGCAATGTCCTGAGATAGAAATCACAGCAGTAATTACTTGGTATTCCACTACGGTTTCTAAACAATTTCAAACCAGCCTTCCCCTAAATTCCCCAAACTTTTTATTTGCTATATATTCCTGGAGATAAGACAATATTTGAAGCACCCCACCCCAAGTGGAGTTGCTGTATAGGCCTGATACAAAAAAAGTCAATAAACAGTGGGGTAAAACCATCAATTCAGACTGAAATTGTTGTAACGTCTAAACTGAAGGTTGCCTTGAATGGTGTCTATTCTGTCCCTATAGACAATGGGTGTGTCCTTGGGTAATACATATAGAGATCTTTGGATGCCCAGTCATCAGAATGCCTCTCTCAGGTTTATTGACATAGTTCAGAGGAAAGCAGAGAGCGTTACATCTAGCATTGGCTTGTGGGAGCTGTCAAATCAGAATTCACTCCCTAGATTGGAATCAGAGTTGTTTGTCTAAGCTTCCAAAAGCTTGAGGGCCTAATTTTTTCTGCTATTTCACCCATAGCTAGGAGAAGAAATGGATACATATACATGCTTTTACCAAGAGCAAGGTGCTGATAATCAAACTCAAGTTGCCGATTCCATTGTCCATGCCATGACCGACTATGTCAATTGCAACACTGAAAGTATGTATATATGGTAAACATCATAGAGACTATACTATTATACAAAGTCAATATCATTGTTTCCAAGAAGTTTATATCAAAATCTAATTCTAATTTTGAAAAGACTGCTGGCACTACTTTATAAAAAGTTTCAATGAAAGTTATAAGATCTTTTTCGAGAATGAAAAAATACATTTCTTCAATGAAGTGTTGATATGAATGCCTAAGACTATGCCATTGCTATCTTCATCATTGGTTGCTGGGGGGGGGGGGGAGTCAGCCAGGGTCAAAGATATGATTAGAATTGACAGCTGAAAATGAAATGGTGATCAAATGGAGGGAAACAAGCCCATTGTTGAAAGTGGCAAGACAGAACTGGAATTACAAAGAAATAGGAAAAAGCCTCCATTTTCTTTATCCTTTCATCAACTATGTGCAGGAGCCACGGTGAAATTCCACACCAAAAGGACCTCAGATGAACAAAATTAAAAAAATCGCCTAATACCCGAGTTCTTTCTTTTCTTCTGGTTTCTGCCACAAGGTTAAGACCATTCTCTTAATCCTATATTGATCAAACTGCTGTTCCAGCTAGCAGCAGCTTCTTACAGTCTTGCTTCATCTACCCTTCCCACTTTCACCCAGGCAATCTTTCAGAATTGCCATTGCTTTACTGACTGCTGCTAGTAATGGATTGCCAGAGTCATCAGTTCTGCCTTCCTTTGTTCTGCCGACTGAAATCTGCATTTTTCATCAATCAAAAGGATTAATCCTGTCCGTTAGAGCTGCTCTTGACAAATCTAAGATTGTACCCAAAAATAACTTGTTGCTGTAGCTTCGAATTGAAAAAATGTCTTCACCTTTTTTCATTCAGGACGGTTACCCCAATTCAACTACCAAGTCAATTCAATGCTCATTTATTAACCAAAATAGAAAAAAAAACCATACCTGCAGGCTTTGTGCAGTTGCTTTCATCACTACCATCTGCGCAATCTTTAATGCCATTACACTCTGCACCTTTCAAGATACACTGACCATTTGAGCACGGGAAATGGTCACTGTCGCAACCAGCTGAAACACAATAAGGAGAAAAAACATTTGGGAATATATTAGGTACAGTATATAATATCCATACCTCACTTGAATGAATCACTGTAGCCCATACATGTACTAGAACAAATCATATCAAAACTTATCCAAAATTAAAAAATAAACCAAAATAATCTTAGATTTGGGCATTGTTTAGATGGTGCCATATATAGACAGATTCATAGATAAGCAAAGAGTGAAGAATCTGTATCTCACTTTGCTAGATGGTCAAGCAGGCCATTTGTGGGGCTACAGTGATTTGATAGAAATTCTAGTTGAATATATTTCAGGGAATAATTTGTAAATAAATTTTGGATTAAATAATGTACCTGGTTGAGTAGGTTTGAAGCAATTCAACTCATCACTGGCATCGGAACATTGCTGGATTTCATCGCAAACTTGTGATGCATTGATACAATGGCCACTGTTACATTGGAATTCAGTGGCACTGCAAACTGTAAAAAAAAGATCAGAGGTCTATATAATCATGTCAAATCTAACTGAAAGGGAGTCTCAAATATTAGTCTCTTCTTTCAGTGATTTAAAGCAAAAAAAAAAATATTGGAAGAGACTGATAGGAGAGAGACTTTTTTTGCAAAATATTTCGACTAAATGTGTTCGTGAACCTATTCCAAACCATTTACAAAACTTAAAGGCACTGCTCATGCTGAATGATAGCTGGAGAATTCAACAAGAGCATTTCAAACTCAGTATCTTGGAATATAATAACATGTATGCAAAATGACAGTAGTACCTTCTTAGAGGAATGCAATGTCAAGAATCTAGATTTGAATGAAAACCATTGAAAAGATGAGCTAGGATCTTCATATCAATATTGTTCAAATGGTATTGCCAAAGTTTAAGGAATTTTAAGATTTGAAGTGCTAAAGTTTTCTGCAGCCTTGAAATATTGCTCCAAACAATTTCCTCTTACAGGACAATCAACAGGAAAAACATTTGAGAATCACTATTTGAAGAAATTCAAAAGATATATAATATGACAATTTGGAGAAATGACTGGATCATAGATTTTTTTATGAGTTCTTTTATTTCCTGCAATGCATTTCTCAATCAATGGCATGTTATTATTTATTTGGTGAAATAAAATATATCCTATTCAATTCTATTATTACTAAACAAGAATTTATAATACTGACCAATTTAGAAGGCTTCCAAACACATTTCAAATAAGGATTCACATTCTGGAGATTCGAATGTACATTGCAACATTATCTTTCATCCCAACAATGTTGTTCATCTTGTTTTCTTTCCCCCAAATAATCTGTATCTCCCCCAAATAATCTGTATCTCCCCCTTTTTTAAATTTAAACATGTACTCAAAACTTAGATAAAATCAATCTACCCGATACACAGAAAATGGTGTGACGAGCCAAAATATATCTGTCAATAACAATACCAAAGTGGATACTTATTATTACAAACATTTCATAATAAAGTAGGATGTTGCAAACCCCATATACTATGTATAAGTACCTGTGCAATCTTTATCCATAACTTTGACGCTGTCAATAGCAATGAAAGAATATTCATTTGGATTTTCATAGTAGGCTTCAAACATAAGCCTCGTTGTCATGCTAGGCAGGGAAACAGTGGCCAATTTCCAGAACATCTGCTCCTGGGTATTGTTTTTGCCATTATCCCAAATCACATTGTAGGAGGAAGAGTCATTTCCAAGGGCTTTGAGAATCAGAACTGTTGTAGCAGATTCGTTGGCGTTGGCCATGTATTTGAATGAGATGCATGGTATTTCCGTTGCATTTGGAGAAACAAGTCTCGCTGGAGAGGACTTGGTGGCATTCACTGAAGCTAACATATATTCATCTGCAAAAGAAAAAATTAGTTTAGACCAGTGATTCTGAAGGTGGGATACACAACTCACAAGGGGACAATTTGAATATATTGAGGGATAATTTGGGATCTTGGTGTGAAGAGCAAAAGCATTCTGTGGCTTAAAATT
>OY735210.1:31848489-31988489 GCA_963457665.1 Thysanoteuthis rhombus | reverse complement strand
TGATTGATACACTAAGTTATTACTTACATAACAGCTTGGCATGTTTGGTTGGTCATGACGGAAACAAATAAAGGAATTATCTGTAATATTGTCATAGTATTTCTTACACTCTTCACTAGTGATGGCATAGACTTTGGTTTCCTTCAGATGAGACTGGCCAACCACTGAAATAAAATAACAGTGATAAAATACAACAGTAAAGAAACCAGGAAATCTCATTTTATCTTTGGTTAATGTAATGTTCGAATTAGTTACTTTCTGGTTATTTTTCAAAAAATACCATGACGCAGTATTTTCTTGAAAGTAAATATATTCTGCGAAAAAGATGTTTTTTTTTACTTCCACAAGTCAAGTGAATATGCAAAAATTGAAGAAATGATTAATTGATCTAATTTGCCGAAAGTGTTGAACAAATGCAGCCATCAAAGATAGCAAAAGGTCCGATCTTTTTTATAAGTACATGTGTTTGTCTATGTATTTCTTTTTTGTGTTTGTGTGGCTCAGCCATCTAGCCATACCACTTTGTCTGCAGACTTGAAAATTGGCATCAGTACTCCACAAATTCTTTTTGCAGTGAAGAGAAGCTTTTTTGACCTTTTGAGAGCATTATTTTGATGGGTATAGTTTTTGAAAAACATCTAGATTCTGGAAAATCTAGATGTTTCTAGATGTTTTTTAAAAAACATTTTGGATGTTTCCAGTAGGAAGCACCAGTAACGTCATAAATATAATTAATTCTGGCCATATTCTTTGATGGAATTTCCTTTACACAACTAAAAATTTTGACGCTACAGCTGTTCAATTATTGACTGTAATATCAATTTCCATTATTCTTATTTCATTCATAGAAGAGTTCCACTGTTAATCTCGAAAAGTATCAAGCAGTTCATGAAATAAAGAGTTAAAGAAATGGTAATCCTCTCCGTTGATCTTAAAACTGGATCGTTATCGGATTAATTTAGAGCTTAATATATGATAAAAATGTTTATTTGAATAAAAGAAAGAGATTTACAACTTACAATTTTCATCCCTACCCCATCCAGAAAGATAACAATAATCTTTTGAAGTGTACACCTTAGATGGTAAACACACTGGTTGGATGTAATCATTAAAAACAAGGTCTTTCTCCAATAAAATGAGAGCAATGTCATTGATTGGAATGCCTTTATAGTTGCCATAAAATACGCTGTGGATGATCTGTATCACTTGGAGTCTGGGAAATTTGTCGAGGTCCTGCATTCGGAGGAGACCAGCTACCACTTCATACTTCACATATCTTTCTCTGTAATACAAACAAAGTGCAGGAATTTGAAAAAATCAAATGGCCGATCTGCTTAAGGCATTGATTATACAATCAATACATCATACCATCAATGATATACAGGTGTGAAGCCTGTAAACTTACAAAACCACTCAAAAAAACAAAAAAACTCAAAATTGTTATAAAGAGCATTTGAAAAAGCAATGTTAGGAATATCTCTTAGCGATAGATAAAGATCTAGGTGGATCCAAGAGAGGACCAGGGGAAAGATTAAGCAACAAAAATGGAGATGGACTGAGCACATAGAACAAAGGACAACAGGTGGATCAAAAGGTTAACTAATTGATGCCTGTGGGACAGTAAACTCACTAGGATGAAGAGATGAGTTAGAAAAGATATTAGTGACAACATGCTTGTCATGGAAAGGAATGAAAAAGGGCTTTGTCCAGCAGTGAAATTATAATGGTTGATAATGATATATATATATATATATATATATATATGTACATCAAATTAGTGAGAACTGTGTATACATGCACACAAACACACCAATATATATATATCCTTCACCCTGATCCCCTTCTCATAAATAGATATGATGATGATATCTTTTTTGCAATCATTCCATACAGCAATACTTTGAGTAGTGCAGTTTCAATTAGTGCGGGCAATGATACAGAGTGATTGAAGTATTGCTGTTCAAACAAATGTGGCTTCTGGTGAGTTCATCCAAAACAATTCACCCCCAATGATTCAACCCAATACACAATTCATCCCCGTGTACAATTCTACCCCAACAATTCATCCCCATATACAATTCAACCCCATTAATTCATCGCCATATACAATTCTATCCGAACAATTCATCCCCATATATAATTCAACCCCATCAATTCATCCTCATATATAATTCAACCCCATCAATAATTTGACCCCATCAATTCATCCCCATGTACAATACAACCCCAACAATTCATCCTCATATACGATTCAACCCCAACAATTCATCCCAATATACAATTCAACCCCAATAATTCATCCCCATATACAATTCTACTCCATCAATTCATCCCCATATACAATTCAACCACATCAATTCATCCCCATATACAATTCAACCTCAAAAATTCATCTCTATATACAATTCTACCCCATCAATTCAAACCCAATATACAATTCAACCATGACTATTCATCTCTATATACAATTCAACCCCAACAATTCATCGCCATATACAATACAACGCCAACAATTCATCCCCATATACGATTCAACCCCATCAATCCATCCCTATATACCATTCAACCCCATCAATTCATTCCTATATACAATTCAACCCCAACAATTCAACCTCGACAATTCATCCCCATATACAATTCTACCCTGACAATTCATCCCCATATACAATTCAACCTCAAAAATTCATCTCTATATACAATTTTACCCCATCAATTGAAAGCCCATATACAATTCAACCATGATAATTCATGTGTATATACAATTCAACCCCATCAATTCGTCCCCATATACAATACAATCCTAACAATTCATCCCCATATACAATTCAACCCAATCAATTCATCCCCATATACAATTCAACCTCCACAATTCATCTCTATATACCATTCAACCCCATCAATTCATTCCCATATACAATTCAACCTCGACAATTCAACCTCGACAATTCATCCCCATTTACTATTCAACCTCAACAATTTATCCCGTATACAATTCAACCCTAACAATTCATCCCCGTATACAATTCAACCCTAACAATTCATCCCCGTATACAATTCAACACTAACAATTCATCCCCGTACACGATTCAATCCGAACAATTCATCCCCGTATACAATTCGACCCTAACAATTCATCCCCGTTTACAATTCAACTCTAACAATTCATCTCCGTATACAATTTAACCCTAACAATTCAACCCAGTATACAATTCAACCCCAACAATTCACCCCCGTATACAATTCAACCCAAACAATTCATCCCCGTATGCAATTCAACCCTATCAATTCATCCCCGTATACGATTCAACCCTAACAATTCCACTTGTATACAATTCAACCCTAACAATTCATCCCCGTATACAATTCAACCTCCACAATTTATCCCGTATACAATTCAACCCTAACAATTCATCCCCGTATACAATTCGACCCTAACAATTCATCCCTGTTTACAATTCAACCCTAACAATTCATCTCCGTATAAAATTTAACCCTAACAATTCATCCCCGTATACAATTCAACCCTAACAATTCATCCTCGTATACAATTCAACCCTAACAGTTCATCCCCGTATACAATTCAACCCTAACAATTCATCCCCGTACACGATTCAATCCTAACAATTCATCCCCGTATACAATTTAACCCCAACAATTCAACCCAGTATACAATTCAACTCTAACAATTCATCTCCGTATACAATTTAACCCTAACAATTCATCCCCGTATACTATTCGACCCTAACAATTCATCCCCGTATACGATTCAACCCTAACAATTCCACTTGTATACAATTCAACCCTAACAATTCATCCCCGTATACAATTCAACCTCAACAATTTATCCTGTATACAATTCAACCCTAACAATTCATCCCCGTATGCAATTCGACCCTAACAATTCATCCCCGTTTACAATTCAACCCTAACAATTCATCTCCGTATACAATTTAACCCTAACAATTCATCCCCGTATACAATTCAACCCTAACAATTCATCCCCGTACACGATTCAATCCTAACAATTCATCCCCGTATACAATTCAACCCCAACAATTCAACCCAGTATACAATTCAACCCCAACAATTCATCCTCGTATACAATTCAACCCTAACAATTCAACCCAGTATACAATTCAACCCCAACAATTCACCCCCGTATACAATTCAACCCTAACAATTCATCCCCGTATACAATTTAGCCCTAACAATTCATCCCCGTTTACAATTCAAACTCAACAATTCATCTCTGTATACAATTCAACCCTAACAATTCATCCCTGTATACAATTCAACCCTAACAATTCATCCCCGTATACAATTCAACCCTAACAATTCATCCCCGTACACAATTCAACCCTAACAATTCATCCCCGTATACAATTCAACCTTAACAATTCATCCCCGTATACAATCCAACCCTATTGACAATTCAACCCAAACAATTCACCCCAACAACATTCCATGTTTCCAAAAATGTAAGGTTTTTTTCCTCAGCATTATTATTTGCAGATTGTTTATTTAACAAGAACAGTTGTTACTTTGTTTTTTGTGGGGTTTTTCAAAAAATTCTGAAAGTAAACAAAAAATCATTCATTTAAATTTGACTTAAGATGTTGCATTTCAACAGAGAATATTTGTTCAGAAATTAATCTAGCAATCCAAATCGTTCCAAAGGCAACTCGCGAAGCATTTATATGGCAATAGGAGTAGTGAAATTTAGTTTATTATAATAAAAATAGGATATAGGAAATTTACGATTAATTTGTAGCCGGTATTAATATGGTTAAACTTTGTTGGAGATGAATTTTCTATAATCACTGGTTATGAATTGTTCAGTGGTGAATTGTGTATGAGGATGAACTGTTTGGGATGAATTTTCCGTAACACAATAAATGTAACTATAAGCTGGAAAAAACACAGAGCAGACAAGTTTTGGAACAAATTGGCCAAACTACACGGCTGAATTTCTCAATATAGTTTTGATTTGGAACCAATAACATATTATATACATTCCCTACGAATTGCCTGCCTGACCAACCAGCCAGGTCAGCTACATATTCTTTACTTTTGTTCGTGTGTGTGAGTCTCCTGGTCATATTTTGTGGGCTACAACCTTGGAAATCTGCATGTGTATACTGCTAGGCACCATATAAAAACATTTGTTTCTTTGTTTTGTTTTGTTTTCTCAAAATGTGCTTTTGGGGGTCTCTATGGTCATTTGGGACAAACACTGCCCAAAACTTGTGCTGGTATTCTTTTTTAGATAATTTCAGATTAAACATCAATACGCTTGGATTATTTTAGATAATTAGATTTGGTACACGTGCAGACTACGGTGATTCATTTATGCAAGTTACGGTTTTTGTATTTTTATTCTTGCACATGAGAGAGACCACAAGGCAGCTCAATACATCTGGGAGAAGACAAGAGTCAGGTAAATCAAAACTCATATGGCCATGTTGCAAGAATGGCTGACAACTAATGGACATCACGACTAACGACATGGATTCCCAGAGATCACATGTGCAACCGAGGCTGGCAGAGTGCTGGATGGAGAGACGAACTAGACAAATTCAGAAAGTACTGGGTCTGCGACACCCACGATAGAGAAGTGTGGCAAATCCTGGGGAATATCAATGTCCAACGACGGACGTTAAGAGACTGATGGTGATGATAATATTAAATCAATAATCTGTTTACTTACACTACACAATGTTCAGCTGTTATGAGCCACCGACTGTTGAAGATACTGGCTCCACAATGGAAGTTTCCGTTTCTCAACAGCATCACCTGCCATGGATATTCTGTTGGAACAGCCTGGCTACCAAACTGCACAAAAGGATCAAACATTTTCTTCGATCGACTACCACATTCTACAAGCAAAAATCATGAAAAAAAACATAAATATTATTTTAGGAGCCAATGACATTTTCTAATATATCGTTTTAGTTGGAAATAATCAAGACATAAGACATAATATGTTGTACTATAATTATGCCAAAATATCTGAATGTTTATATGTTAACTCCATTTTCTTGATCAAAGGAAGTAAATTATTTCGTTGACTTGAATTACGTTTCAGTGGCTCGAAGTTTTACCACAGCTTATTTAATTATGGAATGAAATTTCAGTTCAAATTCTTCATTAGTTTAAATGAATTATACTGTAAGTTTTAACTTCTCAACAATCTGTTACTATTTGTACACAGTAACAATTTGACTCACCTTGTCCGTAACATTCGAGTTTCATCTTTGGACAAGGTCTACAATGAAATAAAGGAAAATGTCAGCAGTTCGATCTTTACTGAATAAGATTATTGTCACAAAAAAATCAAATGATCAATAAAGAAAGTTTAGCGCACCATCTTCACTTGACGAAGTTTCAACATCGACTTTTGAATAAGGAAAAGGTTCAGACCTTTAGTTGTCGTATTTTTTTTGTTTAAATAATACATCTAAAAAATGGACGACTGATAAAAGAGTCAACGGTAATTTTGGATTATAATACAGTCGTCCAACAATGCAATGCCATCGTAAACTAACAAGAAGGGGGACAAGAGCCAAAATTCTACTTAATATAAGCCAAAGAATTTGAAGAATCCGAGAGAGTGAAACAAGCAACCTCTGCAACGAAAGAGGATCAATTATTCAATGCCTTTCCCCATTGGTGTAAAGCAGAAAAAAAGGATGTTCGAAAATTTCTTTGAGTGTTAATGGCCCTTGTCAAAATTAGAGACAGCATCTTGACATTTCAAGTCTTCTTGAGGTCTATGAAAATACCTGCACTGGTTCATTTATTTTAATTATTTTTAACGAATTCAAACAAAAGCATTTAGTATTCCAGAATTTGTAAGAACCAACGTAGCAACTGTGCAGGTGAAAAAAAACTTGTCAATAGTTTCAATTATTGATTTTACTCTTGAACTGGATGAAGATTGCCGTAAAACAATGTTATAAAGAAAAAAGGAACGACAACTCTCTCCAAATGAGATTTTACAAAGAGACCGAAGATGTTTCACTGATTCTATTCCAAGAAATACAGATAACGAATGATGAAAATATCGCATATACTAATGTATAGGTTACGTTTTGAAGATTAAATATTTTGGCAACATTGGAAGTTGACTTATATGAGTAATAATTTTGTACGGTTGAAATTCAAGCATAAGGAAAAGACTAAAAGCAACTCTTGGCTTAAAAAAAAAAGCTTAAATTAATTATTTCGTGACCATAAATGAAAAGTGGACCTATACAGATCAATTTACACGCGGGTGTATATGGTAGTTGTAAATATCTGAACATGGAAGAAAGAATCTGAATTACTTACTTGGAAGAGTACGACAATTCATACTTTCCTATAGCAGTCATTTTGGAAGTGCTTGGATCTGCTACCAATCCCATAGCAGTGGACTTACGTATTGTTTTCCGTTTGCCAGCTCTGGTAAAAGAAAAAAAATATCATAAAAAACATCTTTGCCTCCATCGTCGTTATTGTCGAATTAACTAATGAAATAAAGAAACAAGCCACAAAGTCAGACCACTAGTTTTATTTTTAATGCCTTTAAAGGCACCTTCCTTCAGGAGCCAATCTATTTACCAAAAGACCTTTCCTTTGAAAGCATCTTCATGCTTTCATCGTTGTAAAATACAATTTCATTCTTACAATTGATTAGTGATTGTCTTCTGGTGTTGTAAAATAGAATTCCATGTTCTGATTACGTAATGATAAAATGTCACTTGAGCGACATCAGATTCATAGAAGGAGTGGGAGAGAATGCTCCATGGGGATGAAGGGAGCGTTTGGTATGTCGATTTATCAGTCAAATAGTCAAACGGTGACAGTGGTCGCTGCTATAGATGCGCTAGCATCTATGAACATTATGAATTATTCCTAGCGGGCCCAGGAGAGAATCATGCTCAACCTCATGGAGAGATCATAAGACAGCACAGCATATTAGAGAAAAGACAGAAGTCTGGGATATCATCGAAACCATTAGAAAACTCAAATGTCCATTGTCTGGTCATGTTGCAAGAATGCCAGACAACCGCAGTACATCACGACGACCAACGTGGATCTCCAGAGATCAAAGGCGAAATTGTGGCCTACAAAAAGTAAGATGGCATGATGAGCTTGACCAGTTCAGAAAGTACTGGCTCAGCGACACCCTGATAGAGAGGTCTAGCGAATCTTTGGGAAGGTCTATGTCCAACGATGGACGCTAAATGAATAATCATGATAATGATCCATTCATATCCTTATGAGATTCGTTGTCATCGCACACAGCAACAGAATGTGCAAAGTTTGGATAGGAGCTTTGTAGCACAAATTTACCTAACGTGTATTTGCGTCCATATAAGTATATTTTAATGATGGACAAGATGCCTTAATCTTTTTATCTATTTATTTATTAATTATTTTTTTTTGTTTCGAGTAATATCTTCATATCTGTTTTTGATAATTGGTAATATATTAACCAGACACAGGGCTGGTCCTTCAGTACTGGCAAAACAGATAGTCGCCCAGGGCACCAAATTTGGGGCACGCTTTTCATGTGCCTTAGTCAGTAGTTCTTTCCAAAAACAAATGGAAAAATGTATAAGCCGAACAGAATGAAAGCAATCAAAATAAGTAAACCCCTGGTATGAAGTCTGATTTCTCAAGAACCTCTTGCAGTTAAATACTTTCAATTGTATTAAAACTGAGAGAAACAAATATCAAAGAGAATTTCCATTACGACGACAAGCTCAGGCAGTCTTTCAAGGTTGTCGAATTTCAGCTTGCATGGGGTGCCAGGAACCCTAGGGTCAAGATCATTTTGTTCTTTTGATGAATCAAGCAGGTTCTGCAGATCAATTTTGAATGCGTATAGGGTCGAATTCAGACCTTGGGTACTCAGGCTCGATGGGTCCCTTATAAACAGACATTAAAATACACGGCAAATCATAAACTTTACATTAAAGCCAATTGTTGCATCTAATGAGGACTGACGATTTATAAACATTTAAAAAGGATAGATGGGTACATCTAAAGTAAATACATGTATACACATAACTACTTGTCAGCAAAACTCCAAGTAGATTTTTCAGGTAATACAAATTCAATTTCGTAACCCATACTCCAATTACTCTAGACCCGATTACAAACAGTCATTTTATTTATTGATTCAAAACAATTGAAGGTGTTATAATGAAATGAATTTCAGGCAGTAGTTGTTTATTTATTACTCATCAAAGAAAGTAAAATTTCCATTATGATATTTTTGTATAGTGGGGTGCCTAGGTCTTGCCCCTTTCAACCCCAATAAATCCGGTCCCGCGTACGTGTATCTCAGAAACATACATATACAAGTGCAAAATCATTTTAAACTCACCCTTGTCCCATAATCAAACACAAGCTGGAATAAAAGGCATCATTTGATCCATAATCACAGAGCAGTGACCAGGTGTTGTTGTAATAAACTTCAACGTTGTTCTCTACATCTCTGCGTACTGAGAAATAAGAAAGAGTAAGACTTAGAACATACATTGATTGAAGAAGGATAAATTCTAAAGTGAACAAGCTGCTTACTTGGAGCAGAGAGAACATTTAACCTGAATAAGAACAAGTAGATCGTGCGGATTGCCTGAGGATTAAAACAAAATATGTATTTAGTAGTCACAATAATGAGACGTCCGGGTTCGATTCCCTGCATGGAGAAGAGTGTGGAAAACTTCATTAGCAGTAATATCACTGTGTATCCAACAGCTAATTAAGTAGACTGTGCAATGTGATTAGGATGAGGATATCTCTTCGGCGGACTTTTATCCTGCTAATGGGGCGGGTCATAGAGACTCGCAACGATTACTAAACTGACGCAGACGACAGAAACCAGGACTTTATCACCGATCATTCATACACTATATAATTGGAAGTGTTTGAGAAGAGACATACGCCGCTTTACAGGATCTTTCATGATAAGATTACGTTAGGTTACTCTTCTGTTTCCTGTAATATTAATATAGCTGAAATAACGAGAAATTAAGAAAACTATAATGAAGCATTCCAATCAATAGACATGGACGTGCGAGCAAAGAGTGGGGGGTCAAGTGCTCTCTCTCAAATTCTTGTCAAACAGCAGAGAAAAATTTGGACAAATCAAGAAGATAAAATTTGAACAGAGAAAGTAAAAAGACAGGTCTGGTTAGTAACTTAAAAGACAGTGCATATCGTGTTGGGGTTGATCAATTGGAAAGATAACAAAAGGTGGTATGAATGTGAATGAAAGTGTGAATTTTTTAAACGAAACTGAACAGGTGGACTCAAACTAAGAAATCAATTTAGCATGAAGATACATTGCAAATTGAACCTTTCATTAAAAACCTAATTGGGGAAAGTGGTGAAAAAATAACAAAAATGTTTTTTATAGACCTAATAAGGAGTAAATGCCTGGCTGGAGAAAAAACAATGTTGATAGTTTTGTTGACAGTCTTGGTTGACAGTTTCTAATTGACAAATTGATAATTTATGCCAACATATCTGTTGACAAATATGTAGAACAAATAATTGATATTTTGGCTGTCAAGAAAGGCAATAAACAATATTTCTTTTGAATAGCATGTTGTGTGACTTTGTAATGTATATCGTCGAATGATAAATAGACTTTTTATTTGGGAATTAGTACTTGTGCCCTTTACCTGTGTGAAATTTCGGGCAAATCAGTCCTGCTATCCGTCTTAGAGAAATAATTCCCATACGCTCATCTTTACACACAACAGACAAAGCTATGAATTATATTTCTCTTGGACATTTGATGCTTTCGACGTCATTAGAAACCGTCAACCAAAACTGTCACAAAAACTACCAATCAGTTTTCAAGTTGGTCCAGCTGACTGGCTGGCTGGCCATGTATATAACTAACATTGGGGCCACGCAATGGAGCTAGAGGGCTGGAATTTTCAACATCTACTCTTTATCATATCAACAAGAAACTCATTTTTGTTTTATTAAAATTCCACCCTTAAATAGTAAGGGGAATTCAATTTGCAATGTAAGTTTATGCTAAATTGATCCCCGTGCTTGTCTTTGAAAATCCAGACCTTTTTGGTGACACAGCACAGCGTTGAGATGAAGTGAACAATTCATTGATCACTCCCTTTTCCCAATTTTTCAGTTGATCACCCCCAATACGACATACCGCCAAAAGACGTTGGTCCCGTGACGGTTTTGAGTGGCTAACTAGACAGATTCTCCACTTTATGCCATTCTTTTAATAAGGGTTTCTCAATACTTTCCTTAATGCTCTCCCTTTGGCCATTTTTTTATCTAACACCCCCCCCCCCATCCGGGCGATATTGTCCCCGTTGGAAATGACTGGTCTACATTATCTCGTACCTTTAGCCAAAAGATACCCACACTAAGTCGCTTGACTTAACACCTTCAGAAAGGAATGTCACTTTCCTTTACGTAATGACTTATATTGGCTGAGCCAAGTAAATTCCATAACAAATTGTTTACAGCGGATATTAGGAGCTTCAGCATGATCTACGTGAGTTTGCATAATGAAATAATCTGATAATAGAAACTGACATTGATAATTAAAACATTTTAAATATATTTATTTTGTAATTCACTAAGTGGAAATATCTATATATCACCTCCCTCGGCTCCCCTAGGGAGCGATATCGTCCCTCGTTGAGAATTCCTACTTTAGACTTGATTATCGGACAGAAGCGAAGATCTACTCACAGAAACCATTTGGTAAGGGAGTATGCACCATTCATACTTTCTTCCTATGAAGTTGCCTCATAGAAAGTCGGATTGATTGTATACATCGAACAATAAAAAGTGCCCTTACGCTCGCTACCACTTCAGTCAGTTTTGTTTAGAAAACTGATTCCCTATCATTTCAAGTGTAGTGACACCAAAACAATCTAAAAGGCTTTAAGTAAGCTAAAATACTTGAATGTATAGAGATAATCAAGAAGGATTCCCTTCGAAATTCATTATAGGTGCTAGAAATTAAATTTAAGCAAATCACTTTACTGCATCTTTGATATGAATGAAACTGTCACTATATAATGAAATATTTCATGAATTCAGCCAATTGCGTTGTAAATAAAACCGGATTCCATTGAAGGTTATGGCTTGCTTATTGATTACGCGAGCTGCGATACTAGTTCAACAAGATGGAGCCGAAGTTATAGGCGCCTGGTTATTCCTTTGAAATAATCAAGATAGGTCATACTCACTGCAATTCATTTCATCCGATGCATCCATACAATCTGGTTTCCCGTCGCATCTTCCTGAGCTTGGGATGCATTTGTGATTTTTGCAAGAGAATTCGTTGGCTTGACAATCAGCTGCAAAAGTAGGTAAATTTATTTTAAAAGATGAACAGACAAAGGTAATGTTGACCAACCAGGTCACCAAAAAAATGATAAGAATTGTGTGCGGTGATCTAGAATAGGTTGAAAATTACATTCACCAAAGACAGATAATAAAATTAAAGAAAGACTGTGGAAACGAAATAAAACGTCGCATAACGATTGTCTAGAAAATTATTTGGTATGAATAGAGACATATTGAAGAGCATCTTGCCAATGTGCTCAAAGCGTATAGTATACAATAAATACCAATTATGACTTACGGATGTGAAAGAAACAATTATAAAACGAACTAAGAAGCATCATAGAATCGCACTTGAGAGCCATGGAAAGAGCAATGCTATGGATAGCTCTAAGGGGTTGAAAAAGACATGGATCGAAGAAAAAGCTAGGGTGGAGGATATTATACAAATAAACAATAAAAATGGAGATGAGCAGAACACCAACAAGAAAGGATGACAACAGATTGAGGAAAAGACCAGACACAAGATGGAGCAATCAGATAGAAGAGTTTTGTATGGCCAGGGCTAGCACAATCACGGTCGTCTTAGAGGGAAATTGGAAAGGCCTTTGTCAATTAGTGGCTGGTGATGATAATTATTTAAATTAACTTTAAAAACAACGTATTATAAATCAAGTATTTGAATGTATAGAGATGATTAAAAGATAATTCCTTTAAAATGTAGCATAATTGCTAGAAATTAAATGAATATGAATTAGCTAACTCTGCCATCTTGTTTAAAGCGATGGTTGTCAGTTTAGATGTTTGTGTTGCGATTAGTTAATTAGTTCAAGTCAACACTCCCCTTTGGTGAAACTTTGGTATTTCCACATTCTTCCTCTCTGTCTCTCTCATGTTTCGGTCAGAGCGTCACGTACGTAAGCGTAACAAATGTGCTAATAATATGACAATGCTTTCACACTCAACTCAGTCTATTTAGATACCATTTAACTTAGCATTCGAAGGAAGGGTCAGTTTGGTTTAAAATCAGTGTTTCTTGTCTAACTTTTGAAACTAAATTCCGGATATACTGACTGTCTGTACACTCCCTGAGCTAAATTCAATATATTTATGAATTGGTTTATTTTCCGATTTGTTAGGTTGAAGGATAAACAGCGTTGAGAGGGGGGGTGAAAATCAAGAATTAATTAACTTTTCTCTTTTTGTCTATACTTACTGCAATTCATTTCGTCTTCTCCACCGGGACAATCGAAGTCTCCATCACAGAATTGGTTAGAATACACGCAGTAATTTACGGAACTGTTCGCTACCTTGGGACAGGATTTTTTGTCTGGTTCACAGTCTAAAAAGGGAAAAATGAATAAAGATCATTTCGTTTTGAGTTGGATTTTTGTTTTAAAAAAAGGAATATTGAGAAAAGGGGTGGGTTAGAATAAGTGATAAGATTGAGACAAACGTGAAAAAGATTAAAAAAAGAGCGGCAGTTTGAGGAATAATATGATTTGAACCTGGGATTAAACGCGAGTTGAATAGTGGATTTCAGTCGAGTTTAGTATTACGAACAGAAAGGCTTTTTTCTCTGAAATTCAGTCAAGATGTTGGACAGGTCTCTACTAAGATGGGTTATATTTGTATGTATCATCGTTCTTCGCTGATTCACTCATCGAGGGAGTCGCAGGAATAGGTACACTCGAAAATTGTTAGCAAGACCCACTTTTGGCTGAGCGGACCTGTCAAATCTTCGTTCTGCTTAAGGTACTTTGCATTCCTCAATTGTCACCCATATAAGTACTGATCAGGCTCGACGCTTCTTAACTTTTGTGGTCTTGCGAAAACTGGTGTATTTATCGTGATAACGCTCGAGAAGATGATCCACAATCCTAGTCTTTGTGCTGAGTGCTAACCGGAGACGCATCGAGTACAATTCTAAAGATTTTTGGTATGAGCCGTCGGTGGATTAAACCACACCCAACTTTTCAAACGCACAATGATCAAGTTAATAAGATATTAAAGTAACTTGTTTTTATCTAGTTTTCTTATTTGATCAATTATTGGTAACCATTATTGAATTTTGTGCTACTATTTACCTCGCTATAATAAGCAACAAATATTGAGAATTTCTTGGAGGATTTCTTTTTTCTTTTTTTCTTTTTTTTTTTTTGTTAAACAAATCAAAAATCTCATCATCAAATGTACTAATTATGCAACGCAAGAGAAATCGTGTTGTGGTAATGCAACCTACCTGTATTGTAACAGGACAGCCCGATGTCGTACAAGTGGGGGATCGTGTTAACAACGTTCACCTTGTCACAATCCTGCAGGTTGGTTTCATTACCAACGCAATTTATTTGCCAAACATCGCCAAGGCCGAAGTAGAATTTCCCAAAGCGAACAGACTTGTAGTAACCTCTGCAAAAATATTTAGAATTCAACAGAAATTAAATGCTGTATCATTAGAGATCATCATTTTTCAATACTATTCGTTTTTTATTTAACAAAGAAAAAAATCCGACTATATGAGTATCATGCATACAGGCCGAAACAATGGAGCTAGAGGGCTGACAATTTAAAGATTCAATGTTTATTATGTCTATGTTTTTTTTTTTCAAATTCCCCTAGGGTTTTTTAGAGGGGAGTTCAATTTGCAATGTAGATTTATGCTAAATGGATCCATTAGTTTGTGTCTTTTTTGTCGTTGTAGATTATCAAGGCATTTTTAGTGACCACTGCCCAAAAAGGCGAAAGAAGTGACTTATTAATTGATCAGCCCCCACTCCAATTGCTGCCAAAAGGTCGCATGGTATTTTTTCATTGAGTAACTAAGCAGACCAGTTTTTTTTTACTGATTTTTCGCCTTATACTGCCGTCTAAATAATGTCATGCATAATCTATCCTATATCATTAGCGAAATATATAAACAAACTATTTTTTTTCAAATGTTTATTTTATTCAAATTTTTGAACATCATAGAAATATGTGAAAAAACTAAGACTGACTGGAAAGTCGAGATTAAAATGTTCTAGAATTTCTCAACTCTCCGACAGGTAAACTTCAAGATTCTTTGATACAATGTTTGTTTGTTTTTTATTGTGTATGTTTACCACAACAAAATTACTTTTTACGAATAGAAAAATGTAAATATTTAAGTAAATCAATCCGTTCACTGATCAGGTTTCATTCATTCTTCGTTCAGCCATCTTGGATCATTCATGATTTAATTCACTTTTCGGCGAAATGTTCCCTAGTCTAAGAAACAGAGTTTATTGAGGAATGAATAAGGAATTTCTACAGAAACTTATTTAGTGTATATACTTACGTATAACCAAGCTGTCTACATGCCACTTTGGCATTACTTTCGAACCATCGAAGACCGTAGGCTGTTCCCCAACTGCCATTCACATAGATTTCTAAACGACCTTGATCACCGGAAATGACGCCATCAACCAATCGGATTGTCGTCATATTTGCAACTATAGGAAGAAAATACAGGATTTCATTTGAGACAAATAACAGCGTTGATGTTGAAAGATCAGTCATAGAATTGTTTGTGTATCTGCCTCAATTGATCTCGAGCAACAAATACTGCGAATACAAGAAGTATCCGATATATTTCGAAAGTTTTATTTGAATATCTCTACACTGATTTGAAATTGGCAAAATTTGGACCAAAGATCAACAGAACACCCCAAAAATTTTGAAACAATATTGAACATTGAAAAGTTATGCGCAAAAATCATCTATCTTTGGTCCAAATTCTGTCATTCTTGACGCAACACGCTGAACATTTCTATCAGGTTTTCTAAGGCTTTATTGACTTTTGGCGTCCATCGTTGGACATAGATTTCCCCCAAGATTCGACAGACTTCGATGTCCCGGGCGTCGCCAAGCCAGTTCTTTATGAACTTGTCAAGTTTGTCACGCCATCTTTTTTTGCTACCGGTTGCAGTTTCGCATATGATCACTGGGGATCCTCGTCATGAGCTGCAAAGTCTAGCAGTTGACATTCTTACCACATGACTTGAACAATGAGACATTAGTGAGACCGTAGGATTCAAACCGTACATTGATGTAAATATGAGCTTGTAAGTTGGATTTTGACAGGAGGAAGTAGAACACTATATTCTGATGAAAAAGTAGATTTATTTTTAAAGATATGCAATTATGACTATCGTAAAGGATCCATCGTTCATCAAAAGCGATGATAGCGTTTCATAAATAGACTGTTTTGCTTTTTTTATTGCAAGTAAGCAATAATTGTCACAAAACGACTTAGCTTCTGTCAATTCAATTGGAATCCATTGTCCAGTAATTTCACATTTTTTGTTGCAGTGTGAGGTCGAGAAAACGGTCAGAGGAGAAATTCCAAGGTTTGTTGAAAGCAAAGGCGTAACTAAGGGGGGGGTAAGTGGATATGCCCCCCGAGACCTTAAGGGGAAGCTTAGATTATGATTCACCGACTGCATTTCTACTGAAGTTATACAATAACAAGGATATATTTGTACGTACATGAATTGCATGAATTTTGATTCAGCATTTTGGAGTTTTTTTACCAATTAAGTGATAGTGTATGTCTATTTATTGCAAACTTTCCTTTTTCGTAAAATCTCACTAGATTCAGAGGGGGTGTGAGAAAAAAAAACGAAATTATTTATGAGTGTAAAAATATGATTTTACAAGCAGAAACCCTACCCTATCCTACAGGGATTTCAGCTAGATGTCTATTTTATAAATTAAAAATAAATGAATATTAAGTTTTACATAGTAAATAAACCCCTAGTTAAAAACTTGAAAAGTTTGAGAATTTTCAAGAACTGATATGCTGAGAATATCCTCTGGGGCCACATTAGTAAGCATTAGTAACCATAGAATATTTAGTGGCCATGGCTCTAGCTATGGCTTGAGTTATGTGATGACTCACAAATTTGGCGAACTATTGTAAGACTAGTTTACCGGTGCTGTCAAAAATAATGGCATATATGAATATATATGGATATACTCATGGCATTTTATACACGTAGATAACAGAAATTTGCATTGCAGTGAGATTGGAAAATAGTAATCTGTTGATCACAAGTGGGATTTTTAAAACTTTTGTTTTGTTTTTATAACTTTTTTATTTTTTTATTGTTCTTTAAATTCGGCATTCTTATTACATCATTAGAACATGAATGAAATTCTATTTTACTACGTCAGCTGCATGAGTGTAATTCTACTTTACTACGTCAGTTGCGTTCCTTAACGGTACAGAAGACATCGGTACGTTGGTAATTATATGAGTGGAATTAATTCAATCATAATTTTTGAAAAACAAATCATCATAATGAAATCAGTAAGTGGTCTTACGGCAATTTAGTTCATCAGCACCATCGGAACAATCTCGTACCCAATCACATCTCTTGTAATCGGGGATACAGAAGTCGTCTTTCTGGCATTTGAACATTTTGTCCTCACACACTAAAAAAGAAAAACATATAATGATTAATATCGAACAGTGATTTACCAATAGGAGGTTGACAGAGGAAAAGGTTTTGAGGTTGCTGTAGTTATAGTTCAGTGTGTCTCGAACTGATGAATGATTCACTCGAGGACGAATGAAATTGTCTGGGGTGAGTGAAACTAAAGGAGTAAATTAACGGTGAAAGAAGAACAAAGATTGAATGATTCGATTTACTCAGATATTTATATTTTTCTATTTAAAAAAAATAATTTTTGTGGTAAACATTTACAATAAGAAAACATTATTCTTAAAAATAAAATTTCAAGTCCAAAGACTGTTGTTTGTTAAATCTATGTAAACTAGAAAAACTCTTTATTTTTTTGTCCCTACTAGTTCTCTTAACATATTTTCAGGATGTTCAAAAAATGAATCAGGTAATCATTCAAGAAATGAATTATTCCATGCCTATTTCTCATGATACAAAAATGATATAGAATACGAGAGACCGGTACTAGTTGGCACCTTTTCCACAGAAATTATTTCATTCAATGAAAATATGACCAAAATTTAAATCGGAAGCATTTGTCAAGTTTATTAAATCATTTCAAACATTCAGAAAAAGTGCACAAAGCTACCCCACCAGTGGGAATAGTGGTTACATTCTGATAGGGTAAGTTAGTTCTCGTTCTGGTAGGTACAGGTGTGATTAATAAATTCTTATAAAAAAAATGAGAAATATGAATTTTTAAACCAGACAAGAATATATCAAAGTAAAAATCAAGATTTTAGAAATATAATGACCACCAGGTAGGACAAGTGGAATCATATGAAAGTTGACTTCAATGGTGCATTGTTATAAGATAAAAGATGGAAACCAAGAACCAAAAGAAAAGAATGTCGACACTAATAACTTGTTTAAAGTTTGTTTTATTATTTTGCAGACTTTTTGGTTTTTCTCTGCCTCAATTGCATACAATTATAGAGCAACAAGGTAGCCCCACTTGCAATGTACCAACTAGCCCCAAATACATGGTTTTCTTTACATCCTATCCCGAGAAAATATTTTGAGAAAAGCTGCTTGAAATGTAATATATAATCTGTTTATTGCCATTTCTCATAGACTATGGTATCATAAATCCTACAATATAGCATGAACTGAACACTCGTTTGACAAAGAAAAAAGTTACTTACCGGGGTGAAAGATACGTTTTTCATGCAAAAATTTTCGTGCTTACAACACATATGATTCAAACTTGGTGAAAAAAAAATGGCCGAAACTTTTCTGCCAAAAGGGGTATCATCAAGTGGTGGAAACAAAAATTAAAGCAAGTGATTCAACCTGTCCCGTTGACCAACTAGCCCCGGTACCCTCTATAAACAAAGGTACGATAAGATGGAAATCATCAAGAGTAAAAACGAAATTTAATCCTACGTGAATGTGATTTTGTAAAAAAAGACTAGAGGGTGAATGACGCTGAAATAGTTGAAGAAAAACCGCAGTCGAAGGCACACTCGGTGTTGCTGTCATGAAAGATCCAAGGAGGATATTAGGGTCTACCATAAGCAGAATCTGCTAATCAATGGACAGGTGGCTGGCCCATTTTTAAGAATGCTAACACGCAGATTTTTTGACAGCCACTAAAATTCACAGTTTCTGGTCATTGCTATTCAAAAAGTTAAGAATGGCGTTCAAGTCTTCAGGATATAATCAAACCAAATCGCCATTTCTCACATTTGCAGCCAGGAGAGACCACAGCATGGTCAATGGTAGAAAATGTGTGAGTTCAAAAAGTATCCGTTACATTTCAGAAAGTTCATTTAACATCCTTTTACTGCTACAAAAAATTAACCGAATGCAGCAAAAAGATTGAAAAATACAAAAAAAAAATATGAAAAAAATTAGGAATATTTGTTCTGAATTCTGTCAATTTCGATAGTGTATGAGGGTGTTCCAATAACTTTTTGGGCTATATCGAATACTTCTTGCATTCTTTTGCCCTTGGTCCTTCTTTTTTCGAATATATTCCGAAGGAAGCAACTAATTTTTGTGTCTAGTTCCCCCTTGATCAGGCCTTGGCAATTTTATTTGCAATCATTCATGGAAAATCTCAGCTAAAGTTTGATTCCCAACATAGGCAGTGATTTTATCGCTGTCTTTTGTATATTTTGTTTGATATTTTGTAATCAGGACAAATCAACTAAACAAAATCTGATAAATAGTGTTCTAAAAACGGCAGTATTGTGGTAGAATCAACAACACCTTTTATGTGGATTATTGAATACTTACAAGCGTGTTTTTTCTTTTAGATGAATAGATAGATAGATAGATAGATAGATAGATAGATAGATAGATTCAGCAAGAACTCGATAATGATATAAGGACAACAATGGCAGCAACATCAACCACAACTTGTATGTGAATTTAATATTGGATACTCACAAGCGTATTCTTTTCAGATAAATTACGAGGGTGTTCTACCGATGGATAGATATCGAGCGGGCTTCTCTAATAGATAGATATCGAGCGGGCTTCTCTGATAGATAAATATCGAGCGGGTTTCTCTGACAGATAGATATTGAGCGGGCTTCTCTGATAGATAGATATCGAGCGGGCTTCTCTGATAGATAGATATCGAGCGGGCTTCTTTGATGGATAGATATCGAGCGGGCTTCTTTGATGGATAGATATCGAGCGGGCTTCTCTGATGGATAGATATCGAGCGGGCTTCTCTGATGGATAATCGTGTTTCTCAGATAGATATTGAGCGTGTCTTCTAGAGAGATAAATAGATAACGAGCGTGCTTTTCGGAGAGATAAATGGATATGTGTGCGTGTATATGTTCGAAGAAGAAAACAACTGTTTGAAACGGTTGTAGCCAACGTACAACCAAAATCAAATCAGTAGGTGAAGTCGCGTGGGACCTAGCGAGTCAGAAGCGGATGTGGAGAGCTGCTCAGGCAAAACGCGGGAGAGTGAAACGGAGAGACAAAAACGAAAGAAAACTAGAGGAAGACTTCGCAGGCGTTGGATCATGGGTGTGGCAAGGAAACGCCATAATCCCAAGGCCAAGTCATTGATCACCGCCTCCCCTACCCGAAAGTATCTTTCAATAAAAGCGGAAAATGAAATAAGTATATTAATAAAAGTACAGGTGTTAGTTTGTGTGAACAGATTGAATATTTCGTGGGCATGTTTACCTGTTTCGGGACATTTTTTATAATTGATGCTAACATCGTCAATCGCGAAGAAAGTACTGCTGATTTCCTGATTGTACGGTCCCACGGAGAATATTACAGATACGTTTCCCGGTACGAGAGTCATCTGTCCGTGTCTCCAGTGGGGCAGCGAGAAGCCGTTGGTTCCAAACAACTTCACTTTGTTCTTGGTGTTGTCTTCGTAGTCAGCCGTCACCGTGATGTTCTGACCTTTGCCCAATTGGATGTAGTAATAGAATTGCAAGCACATGGTCAGTCCGTATGCGATGCGAGGGGATATAATCTTCGACGGGTGCGTGGTGGACAGGAAATGACCTGCAAAACAAAATAGCAGGTCATCTTACTTGTATTCAAAAATACGTTTTATTATTTTAGGAAACGCTTCATTAGAATAGATTGATAACATTCTAATCAAAATTACGAAAGAGTAGGTAAAGTTCGAGTAGTATTGTAAAATGTTAACTAATCAATGGTGCAGTGCTGTTGGAGCTCTTCGGAGCGCTGCTCCGGCACCTCTGTAAGAAAAAGAAGCCAAAATAAATGAACGAGACGAAACGCATTTCCTAACTTGTTGTCTCCACCTCTGTTAAAATAAGTCACACCTATAATACGATTTTTGTTATTCGTGTATATCCGATGATAATTTACGTAAAGATTTTGGGGTTTTGTTAGCCCCGTTAGCACTGCGCCCAGGGCGGAATTTATAAGGGGTTAAGAGGTACAATAGCCCTGGGTCCCCTCTATAAAAAAAAGTAATGATTGAAAAACGAGTTTCTTGGATGAGAAATGAATTAATAAGTACTACTTGGAATTCATTTTGGAATTCATTTTTGATACCTTCAATTCATTTAAGCTTTCTATGCATATATAACTTGTCAGTTCCAATTGAATTCAATAAACGGACTTTGTGATTTGACGTATATTTTAATTTCTGTGTATAAGGGATCCATCGAACCTTGGGTGCCCGGGCCCAAAAGTCTAAATCCTGTACTGACAACTCCCCTGAGAATAACGATAGTACAATTGTTACGAAAGAACTAATTTTTTAAAAATACAACTTTCATGATAAGGAATTAACTTTCAACTTGTATTTTATAGCGCAATATTTCACGGTCAAATATATGTTAGAGAAAGTTTGTATGTCTATCTTACCAACCCAAACGGTGCACTGTAACCAGTGATATTGAATAAAGGTATCTTTCAAAGACAGTAACTTGAATTATGCAAACAATGCAAGTAATTTGTAACTTGATGATAATAGTGTGGAGTCAGCATTCAAGTTCAACCTGAAAGTAAACATCTGTCATATATATATATATATATATATATATATATATATATATATATATATATATATATATATATATTAGGAAAGTTGTATTTATGTCTATCTTCCCCTCCCAAAAGATGCTTTATAGCCGGGGTTATTGAAAAAAAATGCCCCTTAAAGGCGCTAAATTAAAGAATGCAGAAAAATCAGGCAGACTTACAACTTGATAATAATTGTGGTGGGTACAGCGTTCGCACCAATCCTGATAATAATCATTTGATTTCTATCTATCTATTTCTAATATACATTCGAAAAAAAATTATGAGCATGTCTATTATCTCCTCATAAATGATGCATTGTAATCAGATGTTTTGAATCAAAAGCGGCCAATTTGAAAAAAATGCAGTTGATTTTAAACTAAATGATAATAGTGTTGAAACTGCGTTCGGGATCACTCCGATAATAATCATCTAATTTTCCCCCCTTTCTCTCTTTCTATATATCTATAAATATCTATTTCTGATATATATTTGAGAAAGTTTGCGTATATGTCTATCTTCTCCTCTTCCAAGACGTACATTTTAGCAGAATATATATATATATATATATATATATATATATATATATATATATATACATATATATATATATATATATATATATATATATATATATATATATATATATATGTATATATACATATGTATATATATATATATATATATATATATATATATATATATATATATGTATATATACATATATATATATATATATATATATATATATATATATATATATATATATATATATATATATATATAAACGTACCCATAAAAGTGGGTAACTTGAAGAACTCAGTTCTATAAAAGATAGTGCTGGGTCTGCGCTCACGCTCATCCCCGATTGTAACCCGATCTCTCTATGTCAATCTATCCACCTCTGTATATATATATATATATGTCTAACAAGGTTAGCATGTATGCCCCCATCACAAAAAGTGCATTGTAGCCACATATATGGAATTGAAGTACATCTGAAATTATATACCCGAAAGAACATGTTGGACATCGAGCATAACGTTGTGGAAAATTCTTCAAACCTGACTTGGAAAATAACTTCACAATGAATCAAATAGTGTTTGTTCATAATTCTGAATATATGACTTAGAATATACACAAGTATATATTTATATATATATATATACACATATATATATATATATACACATACATAAGTATATATATATATATATATATATATATATATATATATATATATATATACACACATATATATATATATATGTGTGTGTGTGTGTGAAAGTTTCAATCCTGCCTCGTGGTACTGGATGACGGATAATCTATAGCCACACTGAAGAGTCATAATACAGCAAAACAGCTGTCTGTGGATGGCACAATAATATATATATATATATATATATATATATATATATATATATATATATATATATATATATAAGATTTACACTAAACATTAAAAAAACTTTTTCAAAAATGTTGTGTCACTTCAGTCACCTACTTCCCAATATCTGTCAATGCAAATTATGTAATTTTCTTCCATGTTTTTTCCTTCTTTCGCAAATCCTTTGTCATTACGGTGAAATGCATAAATTGTCTTTCTTTGGGATCATTGGTTGTTTACCATGTAACTATTCAAGTGATTTTGAAAATAAAACAGTTTTATTAACATGGCACCCCAACTGTGATGATCAAACTTCACCTCACTTTCTTACAATATAGTATATGTGATGCATGTAGTTTGTCGTTTTATATGGGGTATTATGTGTATTGCATATTGTTATTATTTTATACTACATATATATTTTTGAAACGGGGCTTACTAACGTAGGTGACCCAACATGAATATATGTATATAATTCTGGGCAATTTATAGCTACTTCCCAGCCCGAGCAACGCCTGGCATTCAGACAGTAGTTGCTATATAGAGAATTCTTCGTGAAATCCATGAAAATTCAAAGTGATCAAAATATAGAAAATTATAAGCAAGGTATAAAAAAGCGTGCAGTGTGTCCCAAAACAAGCAGTGATCATCCTGAAATGTAGGGTGATGTACTTATTTTGTGCGGCAATGAAATGACACTATGTGAAACACATGAATTTCGGTTTATTTCTCTTTCTTTTTTTCGTAGCTAAAACATGGCATGCGCAAATTGTGTAGTGATTACTTTTTCTTATTTTGTACCCTGAATTAAACTCAAAAGTCCGGAGAGGATAAGTCCAATTACCCAATTAACTGGTACATTATTTAAGCACCATCATTTGACAAAATCACTAAAGGATGTACACATCTAAATGCACCAACTCTGTTAGTGTGTAGATTTAACTATTTCACACAATAAAAAATTGATAGCATCTTCAATTACTAGTATTTTAATTGCTCAGTGATACGCAAACATTGAATGAATTAATCCCATAACATTCAAAAAGCAACATATGGTTAACCAGGGTATAAAATAAGCATGAAGAAATCTGAAAATGTGCAGTGACAATCCTCACTTTGTGCAGTAATGGCATGACACTATATCTAAAAACATTTAACATTTGGTTTATTTCGTTTTTTTCGCACAAGTAACAAATTGTGCTGTGATCATTTTTTTTCTCCAATTATAAATCCAGATAGAAAGTCTGGACTTTATCATTTATTTGTAACTAAATTAACCTAAATACATTTAATGCCGTCAAAGCTGAAAATAGATTTTCTCTTCACCAGAATATTCATTTCATCACCATCTATACCTGAGGAAAGTTTCTTCAGTCTTCTCTGATATTCATGGAACAAATTATTACTGAATTGAGCGAATCATATTGATTTTTCTCATATACTTGTGGTATAAAAAATGGAGGTTAAGCACAAATGTAAGCAAGAAAACAAACTCACACTAATATACAAAAAATATATTCAATCGTCTAGTAGAATAAACTTGAAACATTTACAAATGGGCTTGAATATCGAATCTTATAGATTAATTTTTATTTTACTATTTAGCTTCATATTTATTTTTCAGTTTCTTTTTTATCACGACTTTACTCAGATCGGCGTCCCTCGGCTATGAATAAACGGCGTAGATCGTTAATTTAGGACAAAAAATTGGGATTAGACTCAAACTCACATCCCTTGATGATAGAGGGAGGCCAAGTTCACATCTGGCCTCCAACTGAGCTACGAAAGCTAGTGGCTGGCAGAAGTCCAAACCAAACCGTTAAACCTTCTCTCTACCACCGATCTCGAGTGCCATGTTTGTTTTGTTAATTGATAGTTTCAGTAACACTAATGAAATTATTTTACCATTTATATTACTAGATGAAGTGTCGTAAATCATCCTGATTAATAGAATTTGAGATGAATGTGAATAGTAGTGTGAGAATCAATAATGATCATTTACAATACCTTATCTAAGAAAATAAAAAATCATAGATGGAAATGGGGTTGATACTCAGTGACACAGCACATGCCAACTTCTCGATTTCCATGTTTTTTTATCTGTTCAGCGTCTTCTAATGTAGACATTACCGTATACCTAGTTCCCTAAATCTAGCCTAACCATATACCTAGTTCCAAAAATCCAGGCTTACCGTATACGTAGTTTTTCCAAAATCCATTTCCATCACTGTGAATAATAAAATAATATCTCTACAAAATATTTTAATTTTTATCTTCATTTTTGTTAAAGCGTAGTGTAAAATCAATCTGGTTACTTAAGTATTGTAAAAAGCCAGAGAACAAACCTTCCGGAGAGTTCAAAGTATGATCGCGTTGGGGCAGGATTACCGAGGACATATTTGTCCTCACCCATTGTTCATTGAACGATTTGTCTTTTCTTCTTTCACGAATCGAGAGACCCGTGTATCCGCACATCATCTCATCTTCAAAATCGCAGGCAATCTGGTGCTCTGTAAGAAAGGGAGACAAAAAAAAATGAAATGAAATAAAACCAGTTAATATTCATCGAATGTTGCTTGCTTATTCAGACAGGTAAGAGTTTCGCCCTTTTCCTTTTCTTTGTTTTGTTGGTGTTTTTTTTTGTTTTTGTTTTTTTTAGAATTCTGGAATCTAACTTTATTGGCATTCGATAAAAGTTTTTTGAAAAAGGAAAAGCTTTCTTAGTCTTGTGTGGATGGCGATTACACAACTAATTACTTAATTATGAAATATTTGATGTGAAAAGATGATTATGATAAGTTAGATCGCTGCAGGATCGAACCACCCTCCAACTTCTATTCCGACAGAAGGTGATTGCTGTAACTTCCGTACTGTATGTATAGTAAATAAAAAAAAAATTTTTCGTAGTATAAATTTATTTATCCATTTATTAGAATCAAATAAACTCTTGCGTATTTCTAACACATATTTTGGTAGATATGCAAGACTTGACAATTTAGCTCAGTTGATAAGAGACTGACTCTCAGTTTGTTTGTGTTCCAAATCACGATAAGACAATCTTGATTTTCACTCCTCTGAATTAGATGAGGGCTGTTCTTGATGTTCTTGCTATAGAAGAAAAACAAAGTTTGGAGTTTGGCAAAAAAGGCTCCTATTAAAGAAATCACCTGAGACGGCCAATATAAAATGTGAAGAAAACTCTGGATATTAAGTGAGCAACAAATAATCTATTTATTTTTGTACTCATAAAAGTGTAAACATTCAAGAAAAACAATTTTCTTTTTGCAAAAAATTCAAGCCTGCCATCTCCAGGGTAAAACCCCTTTCCTACTTCTATTCCAACGGAAGATGTATAATGCAACTTTCGCACTGTATACATAATACATAAATTCGTAGGCTTGTCAGTTTAGTTCAATTGGTAAGAGAGCTGCATAGCAATAACATAGTTGTTATTTAAAAACACAGAAGAGAAATGGTAATATATATATATATATATATATATATATATATATATATATATATATATATTGATAGATAGATAGATAGATAGATTGATAGATAGATAGATAGATAGATATAGATATAGATAGATATGTTTGATTTAACGTGAAAGGATTGACAAACAGCGAAGAGTTTACTCCCCTCAACTCGGTGGGGATTATCATCGATCTTGTTACGGGGGAAAAACAAAGTATATTTACCTGGACATGTTTCATTAGATAGATGGACATCATCAATTGCAATATCACTTAAGGGGCCGTTGCCATGGATTCCATAATAGGAAACATTCACCTTTTGGTTCGAGGGTAGATCAACACAACCAGAGTACCAGAACGGAGACTTATCACCTTCTTGAATCCAACTAATTTCTCCAGATTTCTTACCAACGATGATGTACAAAGCACCTATGTCTCGCCCACTCATATAATAATAAAATCGGAGGCTGGTATTTTTAGCAGTCTGGACATCTATAAATGTGACAATGGCTTTGTCACCTGGATAACCCAAAGAACCTTCGGTATAGAGATAATTTCCTGGAAAAAATTAAGAAAAATCGATAATATACAGGGAAGAATTTTGTTTGACAAAGGTCATCGCCGTGTGAGGGGGGAGGGGTTCTTGGCCCTTCCTGAAAATCATTTGGACCCACTCAGTGAATGTGCAGTGAATTAATTTTAGTGAGCAAAGTTTTACTGAATAAACAAATTTTATGTCATATCTCCATTCAAGTGTGGCCAATTTAGCACTTTTCGGGCAAAATTCAGCGTATTTTTTGTTTTGGCAGAAAAAGCGCTTAATCAGTGCGGGTATGCTCAAACGTTTTGGCCATTTTTTGGTGAGTTCTTTTACCATTTTGAGTATCTTTTTGGTGTTTTTGACCAATTTTACCATTTATTCTATTTTTCTTTAATTGTAGGGCTTTACAGCAATACTGAGCACATGTAATGGTCGCCTAATGGACTCAATGAATGCCCCTTTACTCACTGCATCCTGGCGACGGGCCCCGAGTCAAACCAAGAACATCTTGGTGTAAATAAACAAGTCTGTAAGTCAGACTATAGATGCGCTAGTTTTTTCCTTGTGATATAGCAAGGACAGTGTTGCCAACTTTATTTTTTAATTTAAATCAAAATTTGAGTCATAAAACATCTAAGAACAACTAGAAACATCTAGATTTTCTATATGTATACCTAGAATCTTAAAAAGCCTTTATCTTATTAGAATATCACTTAATTAATCAAAAATATTACTAACTTTTTTTACAATGAATTGGATGAAAATCATTACATATTTCATCAAAAGTCATCTGAATAGGAATTTCTGACATCTAGACGCAACCAAAAACATCTACATTAAGATGGAAAACATCTAAATTGGCAACACTGAGTAAGGGACGTTATTCAAACTTCGGTATGTCAGCCCATCAGTCGATGATGGTAATCACTGCCAGAGATGCAAGCTTATCTAAAAACCATGCGTAGATCGCTATTCATTTATTTCCCAAACGATTATCATCTTAGTTACAAACCAATGAAAACCTCATCTTATTGAATGTGTTGTGTATATTTCTTAGATATAAAACATTATGTAAAGTGTTCTGTGGCTCAAAACTGGGTCTCATTAAGGCTCAGCTGATTAACTCCTAGAGAACTATCAATTTCTAATATTAAGAAAATTATTGTTGTTTGATTCATTAACTTAGTTAGGTATGATGAAGTAAGTGCCTTATTGCAACGAAATTTCACGCAATAAAGAAGTCATAAAAATCTTAGTAAGTTCCCAAAATTCAATCCATCAGTATTTCTTTAACAAATAATTTGTTTCTTTGCAGATATTTATCTATTAAAGATGAGTAGTGCTAACAAAAGCAACTTTAGTCCATATTCAGAGGTGTATTTGAGATTAGACTACTTTAAACAACATATGAAATGCACTTTTTGCCACATGATATATATTTAAATTACTTTTTCTTAATAGTATGGGAGACATTATTTTTTCTATCATTCAATAATAAGGGGTACCCATAGGGTGTAACCGTGATAATATCTTGTAACAGTGATGTACACTTTGAACAACATTTTTAATGTGTCCAAATTTAGCAAAATATTTTTTTTTATATATTGAACAACCGTAACCATCGAATATAGTCAAAGGTTCTATCCTCTTTTTACAAGTGCTTGTGTAACTGTGTGTTCGTTTGTGTGTTCAAGCGTTCTTTGCCATACTGTTTTGTCTACAGACTTGAAATGGCATCAGTACTCCACTAGACCCTTTCTAAAATGTGTTTGTCTTTTTTTGGACAAAAACGCTTTTTGAATCTGTTGGGAGCCTCATTCTTAAAGGTTTATTAGTGACATCTAGATTCTCCAGAATTTTTTTTTTTTACTTTATTTTAGATGTTTCCAAGTAGAAAATGCCAGCGATGTCAAAAAATAAAATTTACTCAGACCATATTTATTTTTCAATGGGATTTTTTCACATAATTTCAAAATTTTGACCCTACGGTTGTTCAGTTGCTAATTGTGATCGCGAGTTTTCCATTAATTTTACAAATACAAGATATACAATAAATTTAGTATAAAGTTAGACACACCTTTCCACTAAATTGGTTAATGATAGCTCTTAACATAAGCTTACGTAGAAAGATAAAAAGATTAAAGAAACATTGATAGGCAGTCATTTTCAGCTCAATTTTTCACGTTTATGCCATATACCACTTCCGATTCTTGATTACAAACAGAAGCCCGCGAATGCCCGTCTGTAGAAAACAGCCGTAGAACTTATTTGATATTTTTGCTTCGAAGCTAATTTATCACAGAGCACAATCATCTCTTTTCATGCAGCATGATTTAATTACGTATGTTCATTATTATATTTACTATTATTTTGTCTTACCGATGTACTGTAACATACATGTCTCCTTTTGATTTCATAAACACTTTCTTTTATTTATAATTAAATGTTTGTATTTTATTGAAAATATCTGTCTTGATCATTATTTCTCTAGCATGTATTCTACTGTTACATCTGAGCAAAACTTATATACAAGCAGTAAGAGAAAATATATGTATACATTCCTCTACAAACGACAATTTCAATGGTGACCTAAACTGCTTGATTTTTATAAATGAATATTCAATGGAGCATCCATAATCAAAGGCCGAAGATATATCAAGATCCAATATTCATTATTTACCAGGAGCAAGAAAAAAAAGGGTTAAGAAACACTGCTATATACCAGTGGTACTGTTGTAGGTGCGATCCCTTAGAGGTCCTGTGGAAGTTGTCGGGGTCGATCCAGAAATCCGTTTCCATTTGTATTGGGTATTAATTGGACAGTCGATTTTGTAACCGCATATATTTGGTTCATCAAAATTACATGCAGTGTAACTCAAACCAACTGAAAAGACAAGAAACGTAGTTTGCGTTTTATTAATGCAAAATCCATAGGTGCGGTTGTTGAAAGTGGATACTTTCGTTAGTAAATGCAGAAGGTTTTGAAGATTAACATAATCAGTAGTGTAGCTGGCAACTTTGTCAAGATATCTCACTTCAGTAAACTACCAGCAAAATAAGGACCGGTCCTAGGGTCCTTAATGCTTCAAGAAAGATGAACTCCAGCACCCTTCAAAGTATAGTATTATCTTATTTATATATGTTATACAGGGAGACATATAAACATAGAGGTACTTTATCATACTGATTGATACTAAATATCATTAATTCAAATCACAATACATTGGTTGGATAAGCTTGTCATCAAATATGAGAATAGTCATTTGCCAATTCTTTAGTGAAGTTTCGCCATAACTGGAAGCATTCAACAGTCAGATATTCATGGAAAAATCTGACGTCACATCAGGGATTTTTCTCACTTTGACTCTTGGCATAATATTTTGTTGCTTCGTTTTCAATTATGATCATCATTCTGAGGAAGCTGAAAAGGGAAACATGCCGATAATTGTTTTCTGCATTGTCAATATCTTATTGATTTAAATTAGAAAGATTGTAATGACTCTTACTTTTGCATGGTGTCTCAGCGATACCTGCCCAATCGAGAGCCACCTTGCCACCTTCTCGGGCAACTTTACGACTGACAATTTCGATGGAGACTCTATCAGCCATTGGCAAATCGATGCAACCAGACAACCAGTCCATATGATTATAATTATTGGTATTAGTATTAGTATTCTTTTGTGTCATGGAAACAGCTGAGGATTCGAGATTTTCCGCCCTGCTTGATGTTGTCTGCACACCATTCATAATTCCTTCTGTAGTCCATATCTGAAAAAAAAAGAAAGAATCATTTTCAAATAGAATGTTGAATTATAAGAGATATGATATTCAATCATGATTTACACTTGCAGAATAGAATTTCAACAATTTCAGTTATCTACCAGTCACTGTTTTCACAGCACGTAATTATTTTGGACCAGATGTTCAATCCGGACCTCGAAATTGATTCAAGACAAAAACACAAATTTCCTATAACACTGTAATCAAAATCTAATTTGATTAAATTGAAAAAAAGAATGAAATGTAGAATTCAAACCCTTTTTAGATTCAAAGCAATTGTGAAGAAGTGGTATAACAAAATTTGAATAGTTTATTGTGTACGCGTCTTTCATGTCACTGTGTTATCTGAAAATCTGCATTTTTGTCTTGAATTAGTCTTTGCTTCCATTATTCCCAACTCAAAATGTCTAAGTATGCAGTGAGAAACATTGTCCGTATCGGCAAGGTCGAATTTAGCCCTTTGGGCCCGGAGCACTTCAGGTTTGGTGAGTCTCATACAGAGAAATCAAAACGTATGGCAAACCATAAAATCTCCTCATCAAGGCCCGTTTATTGCTTGTAATTGTAACTGACAAGTTATACATAGGAAGGTTAAATGAGTTATATTTTCAGGAAGGACAAATTCATTTTCGTAATTCATACTCTATTATATTCTATATCCGTGTAGACCGGAATAACAAATAGGAATTTTATTTATTTATTTATTCAAAGCAATTGAGAGCTTTATAATGAAATCAATTCAAAAATGAATTTCAAGCAGTAATTAATTAGTAAAGAAACTATTTTTTAATTATTATTATATTTTTGTACGGAGGGTGCAATCCCCCTTATAAATCCGACTTTAAATTCTTTCTTAAATACATCAAGCAAATCAAAAACTACGGCAACTGAATTTTAAAACACGTCGTGCAAATCGAAAAAAACTGGGCCAAGTGAATTAAAAAGACATGCAAACTGAATCGTGACGTGGATTTTCAATTTACTTGGCATAGTTTTAGATTTGGTCACCTTATTTTTAATTCTGGTCGCCGTATATTTAAATTTGGTTGCTGTATTTTTCAGTATCTTTTATTTACTATTCAATTTGACCGAGAAAAGTATAGAGTAATTCAAATTTATAATTCTCTCAAAGGAGAAATGAAAAATAATACATGAATAATTACAAGAGATTTCTTGTTCTAACTAACCTTCTTCATTTTCTGATTTCCATTCGTGATTTCTTTAACCCAGACAGATAGAATTGATGAACCTTGGATTGAGTAACGGAAGCTAACGCTCGAGTTGGGAGATGGAGTGAATTCCGGAGAGACGAGTTTCGATTCTGTACCTTCTGTTCCCTCGCCACTTGCGATAATATAATGACCTGGAAGAGAGAAATGATTCGAATCTTCAAAAAATGACACACACAATAACAGTGGATAGATGGAAACAGAGCTGCAAGTTTTTGTGTTTTCGTACTACATAGGAATCTTTTTATTCCTTTGGTAAGTTTGGACATTTTTGCATCGAGCCTTTTCTCTCAATTGTTCAAAATTTTCTCTCAATCTATTCAAATTTTTATGAACATAAATTGTTTTCTCTCAATGGTCCAAAACTGATGAAAAATCCAATGACTAAAGAGAAAATCGATCTTGAAATTTAGACAAACAATTTTAGATTCGCATAACTTTTAATTAGCGTAGCTTATTATTTTCATTATCGTTAAAAATTGTTTTGTGACCCGTCATCCTTAAGGAGAGGTCAAGTTTATGGAAGCCTGTACATTCTTGAATTTATTGTGATATGTTCTATTGTATCGTGGAGATATTGTTGGCCTATGTTCATGATCACATGTAACATATAAGGTAAAATAAGGAAAAAGGGAAAGGGAAAAAAAGAAATGCAAACAATGAAGAAAGACAGACAGAAAGGATAGAAAAGTAAGCAAACAAGAAAGAAATAAAGAAAGAAGGAAAAATTAACGGAGAAAAAAGAATATAGGAAGAGAGAAAGAAAGAAAGACCTTTCAATGCGCTGTAACGTCTCCATCTGTAATTCTTGCCAGTGACATCAAAGTTACAGAAGAGACCATTTTCGAATCGACACATGGAAAATCCTACAAAAAAAAAGAAGGAAGAAAATGATAAACCAAAAATATTTCAAATTTGATGAAAGATTACGAAGAATTCACAGTTCAAATGATAAGTTCAAAAAACGCCATTTGAAATGTGACGCTGTATGTATTTGCAAAATATAAATGTTGTGCAATTGTATACTCATCGCTTTAAGAATGCAGTTTCGCTGCAGCTATCTTCAGAAGGCTGTCAACACTGGAAAGCAGCCTTCTGTTTCGATAGATAGTGGCTTCCCCAGGGCGCAGGCCTTCACAGATCCTTGAAAGCCCAGTCAACAGAATCATCTTTCTGGTCTCATTGATGAATTCCAATGATATTTTTGTCATTAGCTTGTCTGCAGGAGCTGCTGGAAGGACGTCGAAGTTGGCACCCAGCCGCCTTAAGAAGGTTATACTCCCTGCTTAATAATCAAAGCTGTCCTTCTCAACTGCTCGCCTTTCCTAGAGAGCCCATTCTGGCCTGCTGTTTTAATATATACACCTAAAGTTCCTAAGAACTTTTCGTGAGTATTCTTGAATGTATTTCAATGTTTTGCACACACCACTTTTTATCCTTTCTTGTGGCTTGTTAATGTTACTATTTTGGTAATTCGTTTAGTTCTTAATTTTGAAGATTAAGTACTTGAAAAAACTTAGACAATATCTTAGTTTTAATCAGAATGCAAGGCTTACCTTTACACGTTATCTCGGGACCGAGAGCAACATCGTCAACCGCAATATAACCAGAAAAACCGTTCCCACGTATAGCTTCAAATTCGGCAACTCCAACAAAGCCACTGGGTACAAGCACACAGATTCTTTTCCAACCATTGGTATCAGTACTTGTTTGGTATGTCAAATTAGAACCGAAGTCGGGTTGAGACAGTAAATTCAATCGCAGGTTCCCAATACTTGTGCCGGATATGTACAATCGGAAGTTCAACGTGACTGTTTTGGAAACCTTTATCAGGGGCGTTCTAAAGGTGGCTTTATCACCTGGACTACCCTTTGCAGAATCAGCGATCAAAAATGCACCTGGAAATAAGATGAAGCACAAACTGGTTAAAATTTGAACTAGATAGAATACAAGACCGGTTAAATGTAGTGATAGGCCTGTAACATATGTAATGATATGTGAGAAACTACGTATATATATATATATATATATATATATATATATATATATATATATATATATATATACAACACTTTTATTTTAGGAACAATTTAATTTTTTCATTTCCTTTACACCCAGAAGAACAACAAATATTTCATTTCAGTAATAGAATTACTTTCGTTTTAATATTTGTGCAGTGGCTATGAATTCAGTTCCAAATGCCTTTGTATTTTCTACATATGTATTACACAGATAGCACATCCCTAGGTGTTCATAAATGTTGAGGGCAATATAGTACTAGAGCAATAGAACTGCACAAGAACTCACCGTACTGCTTGCCCAGAGTAAAGTCGGTTTTAGGTGCCAACGTCTTGCCCATCATCTCTTCGCCTCGAACACGTCTCCAAGAGTAGGAATCGGAACTTGTATTATTTTCATGATTAAGCAGGGAATATACACAGTCACTGTCTTCGAAAGTGCAGGAAATACCTGTAAAGACAAACACACAAGAAATATAGTAAAACGAAATGTAATATTCGTAATTACCCCTCTCTCTCATTATATATATATATATATATATATATATATATATATATATATATATATATATATATATATATATGGGAGTAAGGATTCGTTACACAAACACGTTTATGTTTCTGCCCTGTTTGGGTTCCTTCAGACGAATTTGTCCGAAGAATCCCAAACAGGTTAGAAAAGTAAACTTGTTTGCGTAGCGAATCTTTACTCAATTACATTATAAGCTCTACTCCAAATCAACTTAAAATCAACTAAATGTTCAAAGTTGAATGTATTGAGCACAGAGTAATATTTTATATACCTGATTTGTATTATATATAAACACACACATTATATATATATATATATATATATATATATATATATATATATATATATATATATACATATATATATAACATGCGTGTGTAAATACTTATCTATTTTTCAATTTTTTTTAACATATCAATTTTATCAAGTTCCACTCATAAGAAATATATATATATATATATATATATATATATATATATATATATATATATGGAGGGTCGAATACTTATTCAAATTCCAGCCATAAGTATTATATACACACACACTCACACACACATATATATATATATGTGTGTGTGTGTGTGTGTGTGGTTCCATTATTCTCTCCTTCTCTCTCAATTTCTTTTTTTTTTATTCTTCTGTAATGCTTCTCAACCATTTCCTCTGCTCCCTTTTCAAACAATGGTGGAACTCAAAACCATCTTCAAAGTGTCATTCGGGCTATTGAAATCATTCTTTTTGTTGTTTTTGTTATAACTACAATGTTTCGGTCGATCTATTCGATGGCCTTCTTCAGGTATATAATCCGTATAGAAAGAGGAGGCCTTTTTTTCGTAAGGACATATCAACATCTCGGTTAACAACGTGGTCCGTTATTGGACGAAATCAGGACTTGCTTATCACTTTCAAAATGGGTGCCTTCTATCAGGTGACTTGCTCTAAGGTTCTTCAAAGTAAGAGTCCTGACCCATTACTGGGTTGCAAGGTCCTACTGACTGAGTCATAGGTTCATAATAAATGAATTGATAAATAAAGAGTAAGTGAAGAGAATATTGGCGATGATAAAATAATCATTTATTGAAATTATTTTCATTTCTTTAAAACAGGTTTAAAAAATCATCAATGATGTAAAATTATCTTATTATTACTCTGCTTTCGACATCATTTTGAGAGATTTTACTCATATTGTTATTTTATAGGTCAGAATTTAGTCAGACTTCACCAAAATGCACATGGAAACATTGTATATTTGGATGGATGAATGACCAAATCGTGTTGGATCACCGGTTCCCGTAAGATCACCAAAGTTAAGTGACGCCGAGCCTAGTCATTACTTAGATGGGTAACCGTCTGTAAATACCAGGTGTCGTATGTAATCCGGGGATGTTCAACTACGTGACACTAAAACATGCGGTAGGCATAGATTCTAGTCATCTTATTACTGCTTGTCACTGGCCCTTATCTATTTGACACTTTGGGCGTGGTATGTGTGTGGTACAAACACATACTATCCACTGTGCAGACATCCCAGGAAAGAAGGTCATCTCCTATCAAAAAACGACAGTCACCATGTACGTACTAGTGAGAAAATTATCAACCACATCAAGCTTCTGCTTCTGCACGATCAAAGTGCTCGTACTATGCATTTATACATGATATATAAATAATAATTCAAGAAATGGACATATTTGGTCCGACTGAATGAATTATGAATTGCATTATATTGTATAGGAACTTTTTGAAACGATTTATGTTGTCTAAATTAAATGATACAGTAACCGTGTAACGACGGGAGATCATTTCAAATAAGTTTCTATTTAATTTAATACAATTCATGATTCATTCTGTTAAACCAAATACGTCAATTTCTTGTCGCGTTGGAAGAGACGAATAAACCGAGAATAAACGAGATGAGAATTTGGGTTGAAAGCAGTTATTTGGCCTTTGCATCACTGGTGGGCTATTCAGCAGAATGGTATGTGCATCGCGACGTTGCAGCCGACTACCTAATCGATTGCAGGTTCGATTGCTGCAGCAGCCCCAATTTCTTTAATTGTTCATTCTATTTACGTTATCTAAATTGAATGATATATTACCCATGTAACGACAGGAAATCATTTCAAATAAGTTTCTACATGATATATGCTATAGTATGGAAATAAACTGGGTAGCGATCGAAAAATTTTAAAGAATCTCAACTCACTCTCGCATTCGTCGGTGGAGTATTTGATGTCGTCAATAGCAATATCACTTGTGTAGTTGAGACCACGGAAAGCAATAAACTCCACGCTCAATTTGGCGTCTTTAGGCATCGCAATGCAGGCTTTCAACCATCTGTTACCATGATTGCCACTTTCTCTCCATTTTAGAACTCTGAAATACAAAATGAACATTTAAAGTCAGTTAAGGTCGCTTGATGCCCTCGACACAGCCTAAAAAATGGTGCACCCCACACACCTTGGCCCTCCAATAGCTTAGCTGATAAGATTTTCAAAAATGAAACATTTTCGAAAAAATGGAAGATATATTAGTTTAAAACACACCAAAATACGTTGGATAAAATACATTTTCTCACAAAAATATGCTTCTAAACGAAATCTTTACCAACAGGACTTGTGCAAGCATAATGACCTGTTTTCTACAATTGTATTAGTTTGGACGGTTGAATCATTTGAATAATTGGATTGACTCTAAAGAAAAGAGAAAATTTTAAAATTCAAACTTTCAGGTTAAACAATTTTAACAACTCATAATAATTCAACGCAGGAACCTGCAAATATGTGAATGATTCATTTGAATAAATCTTCTTATGTTTTGCTTCAAATCAATGAAAAACGCAAGCTAGAAAATCATTTGTGCCAAAGAACTTATTTTCGTCGCATTTAATTCGAATCAAAGCATCTTTCGAACCCATCAAAAAGAGAAAAAAATATTTTAGCCATGAATAACATATTATTGCAATACTTGCCTGCGATCCGGTCAGAATGCTTTCATGGGCTGGATTTGGCCCGTGGGCTGTAGGTAGCCTACCCCTGTTCTAAAACATGACTCACGTGTTACATACCTTTGAACGCCGTTCGGTGTAATCATGTCGAAGTAAACCTTCAATGATCCCATGTGGGCTCCATACATGTGATAATAAAAGATTAAACTGCGGCTGCTGCTGTCTGTGGTCACTATGACACTAGTCAGGGTTGCATTGTCGTTGTATTCGCCATAAGATGACTCCGTGAAAAGAAATCGTCCTAAAAACAATATAGGAACATACAGGTGAACAATAAATCAATAGCATATGTGCGTGAGCACAAGGTCCCGATGAACGTAGGTTGAAAGATAAACAGATAAAGATAATTCAGTGCATCAAGATGACTCCAAGTTTCATACTGTTGCAGTCGTCAGACTATGAGTGGTTGAGTGCTCAAATGGCAATAAAGTGCAATCTTATAAGAGTTCGAATTGCACGCCTCATCTGTATACCTATTTTTGTACGCCCCTGTCCGTCTGTCTGTCTGTCTGTCTGTCTGTCTGTCTCTCTCTCTCTCTCTCAATCTATCCCTCTGTTAGTTTCTCTGTCTCTCTCTCTCTGTCTCTCTGTCTCTCTCTCTCTCTCACACACACACACACGCACATATATGTGTAGATAGAAAATTCAGTTAATCGCGATGACTGTTTTATGCCAGTGGGTCAATCGTCAGACAGTTTGACAATTGAACCACTGGTATAAAACCAAGAGTCACCGTGAAGAACTAAATTTTCTATCTACACCTATTTACATATGATCTATCCTCGATATCAAGCATGCATAGCTAACTCAACACTAACATATACATATACGTATATATATATATATATATATATATATATATATATATATATATATATATATATATATATATATATATATATATATATATATATATATATATAATGTATATTTTTACATATATATCTTAATTTCTTTTATACTTTATATAGTGTAAGAAGAAAAGATGAAACATTTCCCAACTTCCGTAGTTGTTGCTGTCCTTTCCTGTTGACAATTGTCATTCCCAAAATACGATATTGTCAAGTATATATGTAACATTTATCCATTTAAAAGCCATATGTGCAAATTTGTATATTTAATTGCATATTTGGTTGTATGGTTGTCTTTCCGATCCCTGTTGTAACCTAAAACGTATGATTGGTCTATGAGAAGTAGAATAACATAGCTAATAGAACAATTAAAGGGTTGTAAAAATATGAGATCGTTCGTTGTGATGCAACAATGAATATTACGTCATAGAAACATTTGATACTTTATGTCGTATATAAGAGTAGCTTGAATTGGGGAGGTTTTTTTTAAAATCTAAAATTAGGATACGTGAATTATCAAGAATAAATTACCTAATAGAATAGCTTGGGGTTCCTTAGTGCTTATCCATACATAAGTGACACAGTCATTTTTATGGGTATATACCAGCACACACACACACACACACTGAGGCTTGTTCGCCTCAGGTGGCTGGTATTGAACCTCAGCACCCAGACTTGCTCGACTTCCGAATTAAACACCATTCCAACGTATGTGGCCTTGGAACCCAAATGATTATAGAGCATTTTGAAATGACGTTTTCCTATGGAGAACACCAGGATTGTAGATAATTACTAAGCTTAGCTTAGTCTGTTACTGATCTATTATGGGGAAAAACCTGATATGTATCGAACTTGCTACGCGAACGTGAGGTCTTCAAGATTACATTGTTCTACAGCAGGCGCCCAAGGAACAAAAGTTATATACAACACACACTCAAATATGTTCACACAGTCACATACACACACAAATATATACACTGAACACATTTTAAGCAAAAATAGCATCTCATTCCATTAAACGGACTTGCATATTTAGTAAAAGTATGCTTTTGTTTATTAATTTTATTAAATTTATTAAATATTTATTAAATTCAATATTGTAAGTCACTATTATTAACTACTACTACTATCTACCTTCATTTCAATTTTTCTTACATTTTGTAATAATTCGATTCAAGCCAGTTTCCTTCGGCAGTGAGTAAATAAATCAACAGAGTTTTCCGGTGAATATCAAACACAAGACCCTCTATGCCGGAGGGTGGCTCGGTTATCGCCCGACTGCTCTTTTCACAGATCTACAGTGGCAAGTGCGAGTCACAATCAAAATTTTAAACTCATCCCCTTTGCCGATCTCTTCTGCACCATTTTTGTTATTTACTGCTTATACAGTATAATCATGCTGTAATTGTTTATGAACTCTTAAATAGTTTTTTTTTTTTAAATCAGCGTTCAATACTCTTATTCCGAAGGGAAATACAGGAGCGTATTTGGGGGTGCAAATTTTTCGACAATGTAGACATTTGTCAACAAAAGAGCGTTTAAGCCTCTAATTTGCAGGCCGAACAAGGAAAGAAATATTAAAGATAAGAAAAACATTCCCACTCTAAAAGCCTTCCCCGAGGGACTTTTTTTACAATAATGCCGATAATTATTCCTTTAAAACAACGAAATGTCTTACCGTTTGAATTTAAAAAGGTGTGATCAAAATCTGGTCCAGTGTTATCGCTAGTGGTCGATCCGCTTATGACACTCCAGATGAAGCCTCCAGAAGATTTTTTGTAATTGCACAATTCTTTTTTCAGACTCTCAAAATTGCAGTCCAGATCTACACATCAATCGAACGTAAAATACAAGATGTAAAATACAGTCATTAGTATTACAAACAATAAATATATCAAAGAAAAAACAACAGCGATCATTCATCGGGATTTTTGTAATATAACAATGGAATGGAATGAAATATTTTTTTTATTTCACCAACAAATGATGACATCAATAAGAAAAGCTTTAAATTGTCATAATTATTGGTAATATTAAACTATCATCTTTTTTACAGTCTTATGATTATGTGCTATACTTTTATTACTCTATTTTGAAGAGTTCCATTTTTTTAGTATAGTAAGATAATGTCATTAATCAATTAGCTAAATACCCAAGAACAAACATTTTATAACTAGAAACCGTCAACTAAAACTGACACCAAAATTATCAACATAGGTTTATTCAGTTTTTAAGTTGGTTTGGCTGGCTCTTAATGTATGTATCACGCATGTAGACTACACAGATGAGGTTAGAAGGCTGAAAAGTTAAACATTTACTCCTCATGTCCAGAAAAAAAATTCATTTCGCAATGTAATTTTATGCTGAATCGACCCCTTTGTTCATGTCCAGTAGTGCCTCCCCTCTTTTTTTTTTTTTTTGTTGAAAATTCGGACTTTGGTCCAACAAAAGATGAGAGAAGGGATTTATTCTTTCGTCACCTCCCTTTCCCAATGTCTTAATTGATCAACCCGATACGACCTGCTGCTGGAAGACGTTGATCACCAGATGGTTTCTATTGAATGACTAACCAGACTTGTTCTGAATATCTTTCTTACCTTCCCCAGTTGATTTCGGTCCCGGCTTTGGGGTACTTCTACCGCATCGGGCGTCGTCCTCATCGCTAGCGTCGAAACAATCGATATGATTATCGCAAAACCAGTCACGTCTGATGCATTGGTTATTTCTACAACTGGCTAATCCGTGATTACAATGATCTGAAAAGGAGAAAAATACCTAACTGTGAGCTCTTTCAAATTTAGAATAATCCGAACGTTTAAACGTTGCTCAATATCTAATGATTAGTCTAGAACAGTGGCTATGGATGAAAGGCGCACGCCCCATGAGGGAGCATTTGAATATATTTGGGGTTCATTTTGAAATTGAGCAATGGAACTCTTTTGGCTCTTCACACCGAAATTCCCTTTAAAATAGGTTTGGGGGGCAGTATACAATGTTAAGTTCATGCTACATCGGTTGGTGTCCGGCTGCATTCATGCTTGTTTTTGAAAAGTCAGATCTTTATTTAGTAATCATTGCCCAACGAAAGACGAGAGGAGTTACTTTTTTTATCGATGACTTTTTCCAATTTTTTATTGATTACCCCCAACACGGCATGCTACCAAAAGACGTTGGTCTATCGAGTGCCCAACTAGACTTGTTATTTATATATTTGAACTCAAAGACCCAAGATATTACACGTTTTGGAATAAAAGATAAAAAGGGAGGAAATCCAGAGGGGTTGACCTGGAAGGGGTGGGGAATCCGGAAGGATAGTTCCAAAGTCAGTTGATGGAGAGATGCTGCATCAGATTGTCATCTGGCATCCCTTTCGACCGCTCAGATCATCAAATATATTTTTCACTTTTGGAAGCTTTCATCTCGTTTGAGAGTCAGGAAGTGGAACATGGACACTACATTTCTTCCAAACTAGACGCCTAGGCATAGTAGTTCAAGTGCAAGCTGCTGAGACCGTCTGACAATACGGGGAGAGCCATAAATACATTTATCTAAAAACTTTTCTGCATTTTCCACGCATGTTTAAACTTTGTTCAAATACTAAATTATCGAGGACAGTGAAATTTAAACAAAGGAAAGACCAAACGTAAAGACGTTATCCTGCCTAATAGTAGACATTTAGACATTAAATTGCACTGACTAAACCATAAAGAAATAAAATTTGTCTAACAATGTCGAAAATTGGAATTCCGATTTGTGTTCCGTACCAATATATTTGCATTAAGTGCATATACAATATAAAAGAAGTTACTCGAATGAAAACTGAGCACAGAGACAAACTGTAAGAAACAGATAATAAGAGTAACTACGGAAAGAAACGAGTAATTTTAGAAACCCAACAGATGATTGCATATTTGTGAAACAGATCTGTTGCAAGCATCCATCAGTGCATATATATATATATATATATATATATATATATATATATATATATATATACACACACATAAAGATTACAAATATACATAAGAGTTTTTATATAATGTTACGCGATTTATAATCATTCTGTCAGATACTATATCCATTTCTTAAAAGCATACTTGTCGCGTTGAAAGAAACAAATAGAACAGATATAGACCGTGAATAACCAAAATGGGAATTTGGAGTTATTTGGGTCTTTGCTTTAGTAGCAGCTCAATGGTAAGAGCAATGCTATGTTGAAGCAGTTACTCTGTCGATCGCAGGTTCGATTCCTGCAACAGCCCCATTTTCTTTGATTGTTTATTCTATTTACGTTGTCAAGGCCGAGTGACACATTAAGCGTCTAATAACGGGAGATCATTTCAAAAAAAAGTTTCAATATGATATGATGCAATTCATAATTATTTGGATCATTTATCCATTTCTTAATGCCTTATATGTATGTGTGCGCTGGGTGAATGAAAATAACAACCCTATTTTTGTTTGAATCCCTGAATATTCCAGAGAGAGAATCCAAGGACATACAAAAGTTACAAATAATTTTTAAGGGGGAAATCAATTCTCATCCACTATATATATATATATATATATATATATATATATATATATATATATATATATATATATATATATATATATATATATATATACACTGAGGTTAAGATACAAATCCTTTTGGCCATGGGACATTTGTCTGGAATAACTCTTTATATTTTTATCCTGCATTTCTGAAGATTTGCTTCACCAAGCACATCCTTATAAGGTATTAGTTTACTCATGCCGTCATAATCGAAATATTTGGAAATATGCATTGTTTATTAACGTTGATAAAAATAGAGACTTACCCTTGCAGTGAGCTTTGAGAATAGCGTTCTGTTGACTACAAATCGACTTTTTAAATTTTGTTTCTGTTTTTAATACTTTTTAAATCTTAATTCAATTATTATTTAGATTTAGCACGTCATTAGAACATGAAAGAAATTCTATTTCACTACGTCAGTTCTATCCCTTAGCGCGAAAGAAGACATCTGCACGTTGCTAATTAATATAGGTGTAAATTCCAGAATCTTCTTCCATGAATATTTTCTAGGGACTATCCTTACAGTAAGACTTTCCGAATACGATTGGAAGAAATGGAAAAATACAAATGAAACAATATGAAAACCGTCAATATAAAAACAATTTCCTGGTGTGAAGTCAGATTTTTCAGGAATATCTGACATTCAACCACTTTCTGTTGCAGTGAAACTAAGATGAGCAATTGGTAAAAAGAAAATTCTCAAAACCGACAAGCTCAATCAGGCTCTGCTAGTTCGGTATTATAGAGTGCTTACAGTGGCTGGTGTAAGGGAGGGAAATAAGAGGGGCGGGGTGAGGTTGCAAGCAGATAAATGAATCTATACTAATATTTCAGCTTATTTGATCCTTTGTCCGTACCTCTTTCGTGCTAAAACTACAAGTCCTGTTGACCTAGTATTTGTTATTGAGAATCGGAAATATCAACTTCTCTAACTTCGAAGGACATTCGAGGTAAACAGAAATCATTCTCAAACCAATCTTTGGTACTAAACATTAGAATCAAAAGATTCTTATATTAGAATAGTTTCCAGTATTGATTGCGAACGGCAAAAGATTTCTCACGATAAAATGATGTTTTTTTTAGAGACACACAAACTAATTATTATTGTATTTATTTTTTTTTAATTGGACTGATTTCTTGTAGTTTTTTATAGGCGAAATAAATAGAAATCAGCCCGATCTAGCCGGGATAAGGCTAATTTAGCAACTTCAGACAGATTCTTCTGAAATATTTGATGCAGAGTTTAATGATAGCAAGAATATTTCCATTCTGTGGAGAGCTCCAAATAGTCTTCATTGACCGGGAATTTCGCCATTTCTCGTAACTGTTGCGATTCTTATGGTCAGTATTTTAAGAAATTGATGTCTGAACATTTCAACAAAGGGGCTACAGACCTTTATAACATGCTCACATCTACCAGGTGAAGGACATTCCTGACAGAGCTACGACCTTTGTTTATATCCGTGCCACAGCGAAAGACCATAAAAAACAAACCCTTGGTTTTAAAGGTTGGGCAAGACACACTTCACTTTAAAGCTCCAATGCTCAGACTGGAGCGTTATTCTGCAAATAAGCTTCTTTTCTATAATGCTATTGCTGTAGAAACCCTCCCCAAAAATCCTCGTTCACGAAGCTAAGTCATTCATTCATTCAATCATTGTAAGAAAAACATACTTGTAATCATAAAGAGTCCCCGCTATGAATCAGATCTTTTACGGACTTTACAAATTCTACACTATCTCAAAATCTCACCTACCTGAACCGTTTTCATGTGCGTGAGTCGTCATAAAAGGAGATATAGTTGTTTCTGTGTAGTTGATTGATGATTCAGTTGATATAGTTGTTGTGATATCTAGTGCAGTTTCATTGGATGATTGCTGTGCAGTAGTGATAGAGATAGGGTTTTCTGTATCTTCTTCTGAGGGAAATTCTGTTGGTGCAGTTGGATTTGGCTTTTCTTGTGCAGCTGTAGAAGAGATGGAAATTCCAGTTGCGTTTTGTTTGGGCAATGCTGTTTGTTCTGGGGGTATTGTTGTGGTTGTATTGAGTGATTTGTGTGCAGTCGTGGTGAAGATGAAACTTTCAGTAGCATTTTCTGAGGGTGATTCTGTTTGTTGTGGAGGAGGTGGAACTGTGGCTTCGTCTACTGATTGTTGTTCAGTTGTTGTTAGTTTTGGAGTCGTTTGGAGGACAGTAGTAACTTCTAAAACTGGAGTTGTTCCCTTCACCGTCGGGGCAATTCGCGTTGTAACGGGCGGACGTGTTTCGGGGACAGGTGCATTTGTCTGGGGTGGTGTAGTAATAACAGCAGAGGTTGTTGTGGCGGGTGCATTTGTGATGGAAAGTGTAGTGGTGTCTTGCTTTGATGCTTCAGTGCTTTTGGGTGATGGTTCTTTTGTAATGCTGGGTTGTTTGGTTGGAGTCAGATGTTCGGTCGGGGTTGGACCATCATTTTTAGTAGACTTACTTGGTTCTGTGATCGGTGGTTCGGGGTTTTCAGTTACCATTTCCGTGGGTGCCGGCGCAGTGACCGGGCGTTTGGTTGTCACAATGGGCTTCGCAGTGGTTAGTATTGGGGTTGTGGTTGGTGCAGCAGTGGTCGTAATTTCTGAGAGAGAAAAATCTCAAAAATATAATTATTCCATTCAATTTTCCAACAGAAAATAATTATCACCCTTTTTTTTACCCAGGGGGAATGATTGGGGAGTGAGCCAGATGGACTACCTAAAAAGACATGCAATCATGCGTATGCTGGGAGGACATATTCCCCCCCTTTCTTGCCTAGGGCGAGAGGGTTCGAAAGTTGGAACTTTATTGTCAAAAAATGATTATGGTGCAGTACAATTATTTTACGCAATCCTGATTCAATGTACCCATATATAAAGATGGTATTATAGTTAGCTAGTAACATGGCTGTTGCGAAGGAATACTCCAAATATATACTTTTGCACTCCATCTAGAAATATATCCCCCCTCAAAAAAAGAGGCTGCAGGCACTCATGTATGCAATCACCAGAAAATTTTCCATTCAGCAATACTGGGACATGGTCCGTTTCAAAGGCGCTTGTTTGGAAGGGCCAGACTTCGAGGTGTGTGAAGCAACTGGCCGTAATTGTTATATGGACAGTTTTCCGTCCATCGTTCGAAAATGCGACTTCCTCAAAGTTCTTGATTACTTCTCTACTGTGTTGTCAATTTAGATGAGTAATATCTAAATTTAGATAGCACTAAAGAGCAGAAGTCAAGATAACTCAGGAAACAATGAAGAAAGATCTATTATCTTCGAGCTGATGAAAAAAAAAACTTCAAACATGACACTGCAGTACCTTGAGTGCTGGATGGAATGTCAACTTCGTACAATGGCCAGTTGTCGAAAAACTGCGGTGCAAACACACACGCACACACACACACACACACACACACATAGAGGGATTTCTTCAAATCCAATTCGATCTCTATGATTCCTTTATGTTTTAGTGTATTTGCTATGGAACTCACAAGACGTTGTGGCATTTTGTCTTTAGTTGTGAGAAGGATCATTAAGATTCAAAGAGTTTTTTCTTTCTTCTGACGTTTGAACTCATTGTTTGTGTTGTTCACACGACGTTTCAGCTGATCCATTCTATGAATATGTGTGCTGCCCGAATATGATCGTAGAGAATAGAATTATTTTGGCTTCCGCTACCCAACACGGAAGAGATACGGAAATCCTTGCCAACAAGATAAGGAATTAACAACACTTGAATCCTAACATTATAAGCGTTTGATATCATCACATTTGGGTAGTTCACCTGAAGAAAGCCACAGAATGGATCATTTTTGTCACTCCTTCGTTTCAGGCATATCTTTACTTTATTGAGAAACTTTAATGCTAAAAGATTTTTTAAATGAGTTCATACTTTATATTCTTATTCATAATACAAAATGAATTTAGTATAAAATAATAACCAAGGAGAGACAGGTGCAATGGACCCAATCCAACTTCCTGCTCGGGCAAATCACAATTTTAAAAATGTTTCCAAATATCTAAATAAAGAAATTTTTAAAATACAAAAAATACCAAGAGATATTTCTAAGTAATTATAAATTAACTTTAAGAACAATAAAGTATTGTATCCATTATCTTATTTAGACAGAGAGATTGAAAAACTTAAAATTGCACCCCAGCTCAAAATCCTGGATCCTCCCCTGAACACTAATTCAACCTTACCAATTACTACAATGGTGTTGTTATTAGTATCATCCAATTCCAAGACATCTGCACTTTTTCTGATGATATCTTCCAAGACATTTTTGCTGACGATATCAGGTAATTGCGGTGCCGACGTCGCTGCAGTTGTATTGTCTCCCCCGGGGGGACTGGTCATATTCCGAGCGGCTGGTGTCGGTGCAGGTGGTGTAATGATGACGATAAAATATATACGAATATTGACGATAATACTTCCTTTTCTGTAAAACAAAAGATAAAAAATTTAGAACACCAAGCACTCGCAAAATTCAAGTGTGATCATCACCGTAAGTAAAATTAGAAAATTATTTGTTCTACACCATGAATGTCTAAACAGACAATACCATGATTGTATCTGCTGCGTGTAATCTTAATTTAATTTTTGTTATAGCTTGGAATAGGTCCACCAAAGCGATAAATTGGTATTTTGCAAGGAAGCTAATTTCTCGGCAGACACAATTATCTATTACGCAACAAATAAAAGCGGACAAATCTGAACACTTGAAACTGTATTTTATTGAATTTGACTACAAAGGGTTAGCGTTAGAGTTAGGACTAGGATTGGAGATTGTTTTTGTGATGAATAGAAAAATACAGCAATAATAAAATGCGTTGGAGTGAAAAGGGAGATATGATTGAATGAGACAATTTCTTCCAATTAAAATCAAACAATAAAATTATAGCATTTTCATCTATTTTATCAAGTGCCTCGTCTATCCAGGTTATCTCCCTCGCTTGACATTGACATAATTCTTGGGGGAACCTATCCCAAATAATTATCTTAACTTTTGTTTAGAATACATTCTATAATTCTGCTTGACACGATCTACCTTCGTTACGGAGATTCATCGATTGGTGAAGAAAAAAAACAGACTATTCAGGAGGGAAACTTTTGGAACGCAGGAATTTGTATGGAGCAGACGATAAAAGTCTTTTGTGAAAAAGAGAAAAAAGCCGATGCACACTTTTAAAAATCCAGAAAGTCTATCTTTATCTCAGATACAAAAACATGGTGCAAATGGGTCCTACCAACATACTTAGAAAAACTCTGTCTAAACCCTACACCCGTGTGAAATTTGCTCTATATTTTTGTCTTCTTGAAATTTGTATTGGTTTAGATGTATGTTTTTATTATTATGGTATTTTCATTATTAGTGCATGTTTGTACCCAATGGGTAGAAAGCTAACAAATAATACTACGGTAAAAAAGAAAAAAAAAGGATGAGGGTAAGAAGGAGAGAAAAAAGAAGAGAAAAAAAAAGAAGAGTGCTCAAAATCTTCCTTTACCTTAGGTGTCAGGTGAAAGACTTGGCAAATGATTGTATGAAATAACAAATCAAGGAATTATCATTATTATTATTATCAATAATAATAATAATAATAATAATAATAATAATAATAATTGTTCAAAATTAGCGAACCGGTGGTTAAATTCATTGGTAATTCGATGGAAGACTGGAAAGTAGATTTGACAGCCGCAGGGGACAAACTAGCCGAGGTAGGGATAAAAAGGGGAATCTTCCAAGGAGACTCGTTGTCCCCACTATTATTTGTTCTAACAATGATACCGCTTAACAGAATCCTGAAAAACAGCAAAGGATACCACTTCTCTAAAACAAAAGGAAAGGTCAACCACTTAATGTACATGGACGATATAAAATTGTTCGCAAAAAACAGGGGAGAGCTTGAGACTCTGTTCAACGAAGTAAGGGAATATAGTGAGGACATAGGAATGGAGTTTGGAATAGAAAAATGTGCTATCATGGTGATGCACAAAGGAAGGCTTTCAATGACTGAGGGAATTGAACTCCCGGACAACAGCAAGATTAGGGCACTGACCACACAAGACCGATACAAGTACCTAGGTGTCCTTGAATGTGACACGATAAAACGGGAAGAAATGAAGGAGAAAATAAAGAGGGATTACCTTAGAAGGATAAGGAAAATATTAGAAACCAAATTAAACAGCAGAAATCTAATAAAAGGAACGAACACCTGGGCTGTGTCAGTAGTTAGGTATACAGGACCATTCCTAGGATGGACAAAGGAAGAGCTCCAATCAATGGATAGGCGAACAAGGAAACATGACGATGCATAAAGCATTACACCCTAGGGATGATACAGATAGACTATACGTTAAGAGAAAAGAAGGTGGTAGGGGGCTCATCAGCATAGAAGACTGTGTCCAGAGAGCTAAAACAGTCCTAGAAAGGTATGTGCAAACGAATAGTGAAGAAATCATAAAGAGCGCGAGAGATAGTGCAACAAACAATAAAGTAGAAAACAATAGAACAGTGCAGCAAGCAAGAAAAGAAAGATGGGAAGGGAAAAAATTATACGGCGAGTTTAAAAGAAAGATACAAGATATAGCAGACGAGAAATCATGGACGTGGTTACGAAAGGGGAACCTCAAGAGAGAAACAGAATCGCTCATCATGGCAGCCCAAAACAAAAGCATAAGGACAAACTACATAAAAGCAAAAATCGACAGAACACAGACAAACAGCAAATGCCGCATGTGCGGTGAAAGAGATGAGACGGTAAACCACATAACTAGTGAATATAGTCAACTCGCCCAGAAGGAGTATAAGCATAGACACGATAGAGTAGCAACGATGATACACTGGGAACTAAGTAAACAAATGGGATTCAACCATGTGGAAAAGTGATATCAGCACAAGCCAGAGGTAGTCTTGGAGAATGACAACCACAAACTACTGTGGGACTTTGACATCCAAACTGACCACCTCATCCAGGCAAGAAGGCCGGACTTAGTAATAGTAGACAAAAAAAGGAAGGCCTGCCAAACAGTAGACGTTGCTGTACCTGCAGACCATAGAGTAAAAAAGAAGGAGGGTGAAAAAAGGGAAAAATACCAGGACCTAGCAAGGGAGTTAAGAAAAATGTGGAACATAAAAACCAGGGTAGTACCGGTCATAGTGGGCGCACTAGGAACTGTCCCCAAAACGCTGAGGGAAAGACTGGATGAAATCGGGATTAGGAGGAAGATAGAGACCGTACAGACCACAGCACTACTGGGAACTGCACGGATACTGAGGAAGGTGCTAGAGATATAAGTACTGCAACGAATTGTAGCTCTGTCATGATATGCGAAAGAGAGGAGACGTTAGCTGAAGACCTGAGGAGACTTATTGTCACTCAGCCTTCAGTGATAACCACTGGGCAACCGGTGTGAAACTGTCAATCGCAGAATTACTGCGACCTATGATTACTAGGGGAGGAGGGCTGGAGACTTGAGGAGACTTGCTGTCACTCAAACTCCAGCGGTTACCGCCAGGCAACTGGTGTGAGATTCCAAATAATAATAATAATAATAATAATAATAATAATAATAATAATAATTATTTTAGAAACCACTACAATCGAAACTCACCTGAAACATTGAATATGCATTCATTGGTGCATATCTATAATGCATGGTTCCATATATCTATATATGTTCAAGTATGCATTCATTCATTCTAGTATAATGAATTTTACAAGGACCAATCGACTTACGATATTTTTTTCATAGCACCAAATAACTTAGCTGTCAGTTTGATGATAAAAAAAATTATCTGCAGTCATTATCCACATTATGGAAGCAAGTGTATGTGCATATAATAGATGTGTGTAAGTGTTCGCGTCCGAGAGTACAAGTATACAGGACCGTCTCATCGCTTGGGCACGCTGGCTAGTTGCCCAGGGGGCCACGAAATTTTATCCTATTTACGTTGTCTAAGACAAATGATAAGTGCAATGACGGAAGATCATCTCAAATAAGTTTCTATACAATATAACGCAATTTATAATCATGCATATACATATATCGTGTGTACAGACTACTCCAATGGAGCAGAATTGCTGAAAATCTTTAAACCTCTACCACCAATAAGTTTTTACGGGGGTGGTCAATTTTCAATGTTAGAATTTACTAACTTTGTCCCTTAGTTAATATCCTGCGGTATTTAAGTTTGTTTTTGAAAATTCAACCTTTTTTAGTGATCACTGCCCAACAAAATGTGGGTGCAGTACTTGACCATTCATCACCCTTTTTTCCAATTTTTTTAATTGATCACCTCCAATGGGGTAAGCTGCCAAAGACGTTGGTCGTTAGACACTTCCTTTTGATTGACTAGCCAGACCTGTATATCATCATCGGTCTTTCAACGTCCGTCGTTGGACATAGACCTTCCCCAGGATTCACCTCACTTCTCCATCATGGGCGTCGCGGAGCCAGTACTTTCTGAATTTATCTAGCTCTTCCCTCTAATATTCTGCTGGCCTCGGTTACGCATGTGATCTCGGAGAGTCCATGTCGTGAGTCGTGATGTCCATCGATTGTCCGCCATTCTTGTAACATGGCCAGCCCACTGTCTGTATATATCTATGTTCAAATCAATTGTCGACACTTGAATGAATCTATTCGTGAAATCAGGATCGACAGGGCGGCCTTCCGGCTAAATCCAATTCATTGCTTTGTCTCAAATATTCACAAGTCGGCCCTACATATACAAGCGTGCATACGTAAGGCTTGATGTGTACATGCATGCCTGTAAATGTGTGTACGCAATCTATGCGCGTGTATGTGCGTGTCTCTCAAGGAATTTTATTGAAGATCGAATCTAATAACAGGAAGAAACATTGTCGCATGAAGGATGGACGATAAAAATCATCACAGTACTGACTTATTTGATATCCATATTCGATGCTATTCTAATGCACAACTTATGACCTTCCATTTCAGAGACTCACCTTACAAAATAAGGTGAGTCTCTGAAATGGAGCTCATCTTTTTCTAGCCAAATCAGGCCAACCTAAATTATAGTGTTTTAAAGAGGGCTTTAAGGAGCCAGCCTGTCTCACCACTATAAAAGCGCTAAATGAGGGTGCTTTCAAAGGCGCAAAAGATTGAACTAGTGCATCTATATGGCCTGACTTTTAGGCTCGTTTTACTTATAAATCATAAACGAAAAACTAGTTTGAGGACCATTGATGCATGTGCTGGTGTTCAGAATAGCTTTTCGTGTGCATATATATATATATATATATATATATATATATATATATATATATAATATAACTAGTGTATCGATGTGGAATGGATTTTAATCATCCGACACTATTAAAGTGAAGAGACGATTTGGAAGGTCATAAGCTGTACAAATGATATTTCTTTATTCATTTTACGTTTCTTTAGTTAAAAACCTTCATTCATCTTTCTGATGGTGTCAGATTTTAACTTATGAAATGTCAAATTAAATGAAAAAATTTCATATGTGAACCACATGGCCCTTCAAACTGTCTGTTCACTCCAATATATATATATATATATATATATATATATATATGAATGTGAAAATTTGTGTGTGCAATAAAAGCTAAAGGTATTGGATCGCGTGACCAAATAACTGACCTTGTTTTTCTGCGGGGAAAAAAATAGCGCACAGAAATTTAATGAAAGAATAAAAATCAAAGAAAACTTCGGAAAAATGGTTTATGCAACATAAGAACATAAAATGTGCAATAAATGAATGGCTGAACAAAATGAAAAGATTGGATTGAAAGAAAAAAAAAACAAAGAAAATATTTTTACATTTTCCCGTTTTTTATTTGTACTAGATGAAGCATTATAAATATATTAACAGTAGCCACCAAAGGTGGCGATTATGATCTCCATCTTTATTTCTGTTTGTTCATGCGTTTGAGCAATCAAGTGCTACTGGCCATACCGATTGGTTTACATATTTTGAAATTAGCCTCAGTACTCTACTAGATCCCTTCTAAAAACTTTTTTTTTTATTTTGGTGGTGAGCTTTTTAACCTTTTGAAGGCCTTATTTTAATGGGCTTATTAATAACACCTAGATTATCCAGAATCTAGATGTTCCTGTAAGTATTATTTTTTTCTAACTTTATTATAGATGTTTTCAGGTGGAAAACGCCAGAGACGTCATGAATAGTATTTATTCTATGTTTATTCTTTGATGGAATTTTCTCGCTACATTTGTTCAGTTATTGACGAAGTGAGTCATGTGGGTTCGAATCCCACCTGAGGCTTATTCTTTATTTTCCCATCAACGCTATTTGTTCACTGTCGGGGCATAATGGGTTTGAGCAGAGAGTAATGTAAAATCTGACAGTAGAATATATCATTGTTTTCAAGTCGAGACTTCATGATGATTCTTTCTCAGATAATGATATATTCAACTCTTACGTCAATCATTAAAATATAACCATTGCATAGCATCAAATATCTTAACAAAGTTTGTAGAAACATTTTGAAATTTACTCCCTCTGTTGACGCCCCCTCTCTCTCTCTCTCTCTCTCTCTCTCTCTCTCTCTCTCTCTATCTCTCTCTCTTGCATTCGTATCCCACAGACACCATCAAAATAATCAAACTGAATGGTATGTCTTCATCCATGCTGATGGTGATTTCTAAAGGTACTGTGAAGGATGAGGTATTGTTCAGAGCAGTTTTGTTTGCCTTTGGAAGATGAATTTCCCGAAAAAGTGTAGTCTGGGGTTACCATTGTAATGAAGTGTTGTTTGTTTATTTCGAGGGAAAATCATATTCAATTAAAATTTTTCTGTCTAGAAATAACTGATGAAATGTTTCTAGCGTACTTTGAAATGTAAGCACTTTTGGAACTATTTTGATGAAGTCTTTGTCAAATTTAACAGTAAAATACTTGCAAAGGAAATACAAGCAAGACAGATATTTCCATAAAAAAATATAAGCATTTAATCATGAACAAAAGAGTAATATAGAATAGAAACAGCATGCAAGTTGTTTAGTTACTGAACGCAGGTAACACAGAATAAGTGGTAGCAAACACAAAAATGAATGAACTAGTGTAATAAAGCTCGCTTAAAGATTGAGATAAAAAAGTGGAATTGTGCACATAATTGGAAATTGCCTTAAGGTATATTTTAAAATGGTATTTTACACCTGGGCAAATACATGAAGGCACATGGAGAGTGGGTTGTACAACTTGTGCTCTTACATATGTACAAAGATTCGAATAGAGTTGTAGACAAAAGAGGCAAAAATGGCTTTCAATTTTTGTACCCCTCTTATTTTGCAACTACATTGTTCAAACTTTGTGTCTACGTTTATTCTAAGTGTAGTATCTCTTCATGGAAGTTATATGAAATCTTATTTTTAGTTTTTTGGACGTGGAAAAAATGCTGTACACAAGTAAAAAGTACTGTTACAAAATTAAACAAAGAAAACATGATACCAATCATGATGTTTGCTCTATAATAAAGTTTATTATATCGAGGGAAATGTTATTATTGGAGAAAGATATGTCAGCACTTACTTGAATCCCAGAACATCGGTTCCGTTGTATTTGTCAGCCAAGGAACTGTTTTTATAAATGTCATCCATCTGTAAGCATAAGATCAATCGATGAAATTTGTTTTGATTCCCAGTCAATTCGCATAGGCAATGTAAATCACACAAGAAATTTGTAAAATAATGCATCTACCTAGGACAACGAATGAAATCCCCCGAAGAAGAATAAATCAGGCGAAAAAACAAGCTTTCAGATCAAGCTCAACGTCCAAGGACAAGAAATCACATTAATTCTAAAAAGAAGGATATACAACCAATTCATCCTTCGGAAATTCATCTATGGAGCCGAAACATGGAACCTAACCAAAAGATCTACCGAGAACCATGCAATGAGTACATGAGAGAATCAAGTTCAATATCACCTGGAGAGATCACAAGGCATTACAGTATATTAGAGAAAAACAGCAACATAGAAAACTCAAATGGCAATGGGCTGGCCATGATGAAAGAAGGTCAGACAACTTTGGAAATCACGACTCACAACGTGAATTTCTGAAAATCAGATGCTAGAAAAAAAAAATTTTTAATCCGACATTGGTCATTGACCTTATCGAAGATTAGGCAGACCTCTCTATCATGGGTGTCGCGGAGCCAACACTTTCTGAATCGGTCTATTTTTTCTGACCATGTTATTGATGGTGGTGATCTACCAAAAGGTTGCATGGTCGTTAATAAGTGTTTCTCTGCACAGATGCACTTCAAGTTGGTAAACAATGAAGTTATTATCTTATGTCCTATTTAACACTTTTCAGTGTAGCCAGTGGTAACGGTTTAAATTTAGACACACAATAGCTATTTGCAAAAATCTAAAGTAGCGTGAGCAATAAATCCGGATGTCTACCGAGACTTTACTTTGACCAAGAAGAGCGAGAATGTGGAAATACCTGGCACATACAAACAGAACCTTTCTTCGTTGTTGTGTTAAAAAAGACATAAAAGAAAACTTGATAAACTAAAGAGCACTCGGAGAGCGTATACTTCGACAAACGCCGTGCACTTACTCAATGGCTGGAGATATTGTGTGAACACATAACAACGATGCAAAGGGAGAAAACGTTTCGAAAATGTTGGATCCACCCGTAAATGAAATCATCCTTACTTAGCTCCTGGCCCACACTTCCCACAGAATTTCAATGAAATTCATTGAGAACTCTGCGGGGGCAGATGGAAAGACAGACACAGGGTATTACTAAAACCTTTCGTATTCACTCTTTTGACATGTTTTGACTTGTTGCAAATCAGTATCAACAGCAGCCTTTAAGCGTCCGTCGTTGGATGTCGATCTTGCCAAACACTTGCAAGATCTCACTATCATAGGCGTTGTGGAGCCAATACTTTCTGAACTCTAGTTCATTACACCATCTTATTTTTTTGCCGGTCACAGTTTCAAATATGATCTATGGCTTCCATATTGTCACTCATGTCTCACAGTCTAATGTTTTTGTGTCATGACCAACCCATTGACATTTGATTTTCGAGATAGATTTTATGTCTTTGACACATTTTTGTTTTCTAATATATTGTACCCTCTTGTGATCTCTCCATGGGATGTTCAGGATGATCCTCTACCGTGCACGTTGCTGTTCTTAGCTTGAGGACCAATCCTTTTGGTTACTTCCCATACTTCAGCTCCATAGGTGACTATTGGGATGATGTATTGGTTGTATGCCCTTTTTTTAGGACTAACGGAATATCATTGTTGTTGAAGGTTGAGCTTGCTCTACCGAAATCTTGCCAACCTAGTGTGATTCTTCGCTTGATGGTTGGCAAGCTTTCAACCACAAATTATATTGTTTTATTCTTTGACAACTTCAGAAAACTCTAGTGGCAATGGACTGGTCAATTTGCAAGAATATCTGGCATCCACAATGTGGATCCCCAGAGATCACATGCGAAACTGTGGCTGGTAGAATATAAGACGGTGAGACGAACTCGACAAGTTCAGTAAGTACTGGCTCTGTGATGCCTATGATAGAGAGGACTGACCAAACCTTAACAACGGAAGTAAATGATGATGAACAAAAATGACTTGCTAAAGTTGATTTAATGTGTGCATCAATTCTCTGAAATTAATTTTGATTGGAATTTGTTATTTAGCAATTGATATTTTTTCGTACAATATTAGAAAGCCTGAAGAGGGGGATTTGGGGAAAAACAGAAGAGCTCCCGTCATTAGCTCCGAAGCCGCTATGTTGTTCACAGTACAAATTCGTTGTTGCAGGTCCGGTTTGTCACTAAACAGAAACTGTTACGTGACCAATGTCTTTTGGCAACAAGCCACGTTGGTGGTGATCAATGAAAAAAATTGAAAGGGAGGTGATTAATCAATAAGTTACTTCTCTCGCCCTTTTGGGGGCAGTGATCACCAAAAAGTGTGATTTTCAAAAAAACGAAAACAAAACGAGCATGCATGCTGCTGGGCCAAAACTAAAGGATCAATGAACCATAAACTTACTTTGCAAATTGGGCCCCCACTAAAAAAGAGAGTTTTGAAGAAAAACAAAACGTTTTTCCCATACATAAGAAGGAGTAAATATTCGAATTTTCAGCCCTTTAGCTCCATTAGTGCGATCCTTACATACATGCATACATACATACATACATAGCCAGACAGACCAGTTTGAAATTTGAAGAAATTTATGCTGACAGTTTTGGTGACGGACTTTGTTAAGGGTTTCTAATAGATAAAACCGACTTTGTATGAGTTTCCTTGATAATTTTGGACAAAAAGCTATTGAAACTACCCGAAGCATCAGCCAAAGACCAGACCAAGGATCAATTCCTATTCTTATGGTTCAGTGTTTGCTCCTCTAACGATGACACAATAAGCTTTTCAGGAGTTTGTTGACTCGAGGAATAAAGATGTTTACAGTTCAGTCAAAAATGTCATTGTTGAACGTTGGCAAAAGTTCGTTCGATAACATGGAACCAAGTTAGATAAAAGCCTTTTCCCCACCAATATTATTTTCATTTTAAACTTCTATTCCGATGAACCATTAAACAAAATGAACATGGACAATAGAAGAGAAAGAGGAACCACAGGTTTCTTGCCATTTCTGTATCAAATTATTTAAGTTGTTCAAATTGTTCAACATGAGAGTTTGAATTCAAAATGTATTTTTCTCTAATATACAAAGTTAAGTCAGGTATTCAATGATTCAACTGTCCATAAATATACTATTGTAGAAAACTGGTCAAGCACAAGTTCCGTTAGTAAAGTTTTGGTTTAATGAAGTAGTATATTTTTGTGGGAATTCTTTTTTTAAATAAATATGATTTTCATTTTCCAAGAATGTTTCATTTTTGAGAATCTTGTCAGTGAAGCAATGGGAGGTCCGAGATGAGGGCACCATTTTGGGGCTATGCTAAGGGTTTCAACTGGTCCTAATTACAAACTGAACAACCTAATAATGCACAAACTTTTCGACCTATGCCTGACTACAGAACTCTCCATAACAATTCACTGAGAAAGGAGACAAAAGAGAGAGACTGTGGTTTTGTACCTTTACGGTCTTCTATTGTCATCTTGTACTGTCCCAAAAAATTTTTTTCGTTTGGCACACTTAGAAATGTAATCGAGTGAGCCGCATTTATTATCTTTAATTTAATTTTATATAGTCTGTTGATAAGGGGCCAAAGCAAATTCCCTTGACGAACAATCGTATTTTGTTGTACTAGCCCTAAAGATTATCTTATGAAACGTATTAAGTGTCCTGGAAAAGAGTAATTAAAAGAGATAAAAGGTCTGGACAGTCACTTGATAAAAACAGTCATCAACGTCTTCTAACAACATGATGTGCTGGGGATGATCAATTATTTTTTTAATGGGTGATCAATGAATAAGTTACTGCACTTGTCTTCCGTTGGACAAGAAAGTCTGAATTAGAAAAAATGAATTAGTGTGAGAAAAACTAAAGGACCAATTTACTATAAACTTACATACCAGATTAACTCTCCACCTGTAAAAATCTATTTAATTTTAAAAAAAATAGACCTTTTTTTCAGGACATAATAAAGAGTAAATATTGAAATTTTCAGCTTTTAGTTCAACTGTTGTGGGCTGTGCACGTGATATATACATGCATATATTTACATAGCGATCTAGCCAGTCAGACCAGCTTTAAAAATGAAGAAACCTATCCATACAGTTTGGGTGACATTTTGATTGACGGTTTCTCAATGGTGTGTGTGTGTGTGTGTGTGTGTGTGTGTGTGTGTGTGTGTGTGTGTGTGTGTGTGTGTGTGTGTGTGTGCAGCAATGTCCTGTGAGCATAATATACCCATAACCTGAATATATGAGAAACATGTCATGACAAAACATATTGGTTCTAATATAAACCATCGCTCACCCTTCCATATTTCACAGAAATTCATCGAGAATTTTTGGAGATATCGTGTGGTCAACTACGTCCCGGCCAAATGCGTCATTTGATTTCATCAATTTCACTTTTGATTGCTGTTTTGATCAAAATCTCAAAACTATCTATTTTTGTGCAAAAAGGGTTAATACGTAGTTTTAATTTGTTCAGACAATTTTTATACCGAAAGCAAATAAAGTCCAATGCCTATTGTACGCATATCAAATGTCCTAAAACTGGGAAAACATATACCCTTCCGACGAAGTTGGAAGAGGTAAATGATGAAAGCACTAATATTGAAGACACACAATGCCCGAGTAAAGTGATACGTTTGGCTTGATTATTCTTGTTCTTTTTTCGGCGGTTGTTTTCCGTTTTTTTTTTTTTCAACCTTTCGTCTTGTGAGAGTGAGGACAATGGGAAAAAAACTCAATTTGCTTAGTTTAATCATTGTTACATACATATCAATTATCTGGAGGTTCGAAGGGAGGAACGTATGTATTCTACAACATGGCATGATCAAAAAAGATGACGTCAAGACTGACGTGAATAAAGGAGCGTATGTTACAGCCAATTCGAGTTGGACACAACGATTCTCGTACTATCACCGAAGTTAAGCAAAGTCGAGCCGGGTCATCACCTAAATGGATGACCGTTTGGGAAAAGCAGGTGCCGTTAGCACTGTATGTCGATGTTGATTTGGCCACGGAAAGTGGCTAATTTCATGATCAAATTAAAACTTATTTATTTTTTGTAGAATAAGCTAAAACTACGTGATTACATTTTTTTTTTTTTTGATTTTGATTTCACGAATCCTGATAGTTATTTTATATCACTGTATTGATTGAATGAACTTCAGTCTCCTTTAGTGATCACCATCCACTAAAAGGTGAGAGTAGTAATAAATGCATTGATCATTCTTTTTTCCAATTTTAATTGATCATCCCCTCACACAGCATGTGACCAAAAGACGTTGGTTCGGTGACGGTTTCTCTTGAGTGATTAACCTATTTGTCTAGATGAAAGATTTATATATTTGTAAGCCAATGACCATAAATCTACATTCCCTTCTCCCTCATACTTAGAGACAAGTCTCCTCAAAGATAAGATCACACCCACAAGTCTCCAAACCCCACATCGTCACTTTCAACACCCTTTTCTCTATTCATTTCCACCTTTTTCTGACAGTTCGAAAATGCTTTTTTTTTCTCAAAGCGAAACCTGCCACGAGAAAGAAGGCTCACTTACAAGAAAAAAAAACTTGTATTCCACATGGTCTCTCTCCACTACCAAAGTGTCGGATAAATCCTATCCAATCATACACCAACATCGAAAAGCAACAATCATTGTTCTTGCAAAATCTCCATATGCTTACCTTTGATTTGATAGACGCTGCTTTCTCCTGATATTTCTTGGAAGTTGGATCCTTCAACGCCGGTTCAAAGTTTCCTTTTGTTGCTAATGATACATCAAACTTTTTCAGAGCTTGATGAATGGGAGAAAAAAATCAGATTTAAATCCCTTTTTTTTTTTTCAGCTACGAATTGGTTTACAAAAAGTTAGGCTATGGTTGAGTTCAGTATTCTTTCCAGATTTTGCATTCCAAACACTGACTTACTACCCCCTTTTTTTTATTTTTTACGTAATAAACTAAATTTCGTTTCGGATGCTATTTTTTGTTTTATTTCTAATGCAATGATTATTTATGTCTCTCTCGGAAGTTTTAACTAGGATTAACTCGTTTTTTTACAATGTAAATGAAATAAATTTTGTTGCTTTCCGGCAACCTTTTCGTTTCATTTGTGATGCTATGATTATTTTATATGGATTTGAGAAGTTTTGCATAAGGAATGCAAAAAAAAAGCAGACGAAACGCAATATGATTTATTAAGGGAAATATAAGGGAGGTAATTCCGTGCTTAGCATGCAAAATCTGAAAACGACACTCAACTCAACCTGAGCCGAAAGTTATGCATTTTTATATGATAAGTCGTATTAGTTAAATTCTCAATGTTGGATTTCGGACTTTTTTCGGGATAGGGGGTAAAATGCACTCATGCCTTTGTTCAGTTTATCCAATAACTTTACTTTTTCTCGCTTCTGTTACTCATTGTGATATCTGCAGCCTTTCTTGACATTTTCAACAATTATTTTGTACAGATGATCGAATAGACAAAAATACTGAGATTATTGAATTTAGGTCTTGCAGTGACGATTTGTTCTGAATGAGAATAATCACATATTTCACGGTTTGTGATGTAAGTATAATTGTACGTTTCTGAAGAGTAACACAAAGATAACCAAGCTTTTACTGTAGTCAGGATGAGTCAAATGTCTTGTGAATCAGCTCGTCTCTTGTCTCTGAATCCTACGTTAGTGAGGTCAGGTGTAGAATTTTCCATTCATGACATCATTTCAGTTTTCAAAAGGTTTTCCGTTTTAGAATATTTCGGTTTGCACAGTTTCGGACAAGATGTTGGTGGTTGTAAAATGTTGTAGGCAAAAATCAACGTTATCACTAAAAACCTAAACTTAGGGCAATAATAAAACGTTACGTTATCAATAAACACAACAAGCGTGAATGAATGAATGAATCGATGGTCGATTTATCGTTGGGATATCGCCAATTCCTAGTAGAAAAGAATTCCCTAGCCTTTAGCCGCACTTGGTTATGCAGCAAATAAGGTCCAATGACACGTGGATATTATTATTAAAACCTACATACTTATAAGGGGTGTGAAACATCAGATCTCTCTTTTTGTATATTACCTAGACCAGGGGTCTTCAACTTGGATACCGCCTAATGAGCAATTCGTAATTTCATGTGAGTAGTAGTAAGGTTTAAAGAAACCTAATTTTCCATGCCAGTTGTGCAGGGTCATGTTTCAATCACTTTAAAATAGGTCAAAGTGGGCGATAGAGCGAGACAACGTTGAAATCCCCTGACCTAGACGAACAAAATTTATCTACGCGTCACCACAGAATGAACAATACTTTGGTTATGGGCTGAATCATACAACTGTAGTACTTGAATAATTACAAAAGAGATTTTCGAATCCGTGTTTACAATTCATTTGATTAAATCCTTAACATTATTATTGTTATCAATAATGATAAATATAGTAGTAGTAGTAGTAATAATAATAATAATAATAATAATAATAATAATAATAATAATAATAATAATGGTGATAATATTATTAATAGAAAATAATATTAATGATGTAGAATAATTATAATAGTATATAAAGATAATGATTGAAAATAATACGTGGAGATAATGATAAAATGATAATAAGAACAACAAAAACAGCAATAATTACCTGGTTTTGGAACTGTTGCTGGAAATAAACAAAGCCAAAATGTAAATTTCGAAAGATTCAAACTTTTTAATTTCTGGTTTGACAATTCACGTTCCCAACATTAGAAAAATTCAATAGCAACATTTTGAGTTCAGAATTACTGAATAATAAATGGTATGTATGGTATCTGGGTAAGTAAGAAATAGCACAGGAAGTTGAACGCCTACAGTTTCAGGTCATCCTTAGACAAGGTACAGCTACTGTTAGCCACCCTGTGATATTTCAGTGGGTTATAACACAAGATCAACAGTTAATCAAGCATGAGAGGTACTATCCCCCACTGTGCTTCCCAGTGGATCAGGGCATTGCCTGACAGACTCGCTGGAAAGACGTGACTCAAGAATACAACCGAGTCAGCTAGAGCCCGTTAGAGTCTCATCACCTGACACAGGTGGGGGTCATGAAATTATAATGTCGGGGACAATCCCTGGCAAGTTGGGATCTTAAACAAATCAAAATTATTGGTACTTAAACTTGCTGTTCTTTCCTCGTCTCAAGAAGAAACAAAATACAGGTGGAGCTCATATTTTGCATGAATGGGCCCCGAGAAAATGAACAACTTGGGGTCATTGTCCAATCTGGGGAACAATTACAACTGAAGCTGCTACTTTGGACGACTTCTGATCCGCTTATGATACTAGAAAATGAGAAAATTAGCAACGATGACGAAGTTCAGAAATCGTCATAATTGATAAACCAAAACTAGCAAAAAAGAAACTAGTAGCCACCAATGCAGATGAAATATTTAAGGATTGCTAGAATAGGAAAATTGGCCACCATTTTGCAATGACGTAAAACAGTGGATTATCAAACCCCAGGGCATGGGGGAATTCAGAATTTAGGTAAGCAATCAAACAATGTGTTACTCAGGCTTGGGCTTGCTAGATGAGTCGGGTATGGTCATCTAATGGCTGGAATAAAAACTAATCTTCTTTGCTGAGCAGAGTCGTTTGTATATGAACGTTTTTGATTAAACAATATAACAATTTTTTTTACCACCACATTTACCACCTTTTAGTAGTTGAACCTTACCCCCTCACCCCCACATATTTGACCAAATGAATAATTTGGAATGGGTGCTGAAAACCTGTGAAAAAACATTTCAATATAGTATGTACGTAAGGATATTATGCAAATGCTCGTTAAAAGAATTCCCCCCAAATAGGAGAAATTGTTGCTTTCGCGCCCCTCTTGAAAATACACACGTCATTCACCAGGGCAGGGCTGTGATCCTTGTTTAGGAACCACTATACTAGAATATACTCATGACGATCATTGAAAGAAAGCAGCTTGCAGGGTATTGCATCTCGCTAGGTTGGTTAGAACGCTTTTAGCGAATCATTTCGAAGGAAGAAAAAGTTCGACTTCTATTTCATGTGCGTTGGACGTTGAATGTAGGGTGAATCAAATTACTCAGATATTTATACTTGCTATACTCAAAAAAAGGCATTAGCATCAGCTGGTTATTAAGCTCTTATTGTGCTTAATGGCTGTGGGACTAGAAATTTCTCTCACTCTAGTTTTCTAATTCTAATGATGCCGAATATTTCCTGAATTTGCTGCATTATAACTTTTAAGGGGGAGACGTCATTATGCAAAATGAATTTTATATAAAATTTACTCAAGGGGTGATAAGAGGAAAATGATCAAAAACATTAGAAAGATTCAGTCGTGGGTGAATGAAAATTTTTGACAAAGACTCGTTAGTGAATGACACTGAAATGATTTTAAAAGTACTGAACCGGTGCTCTCACGCACTCCCGTCCCGAAAGGTGAAAACAGAGTAAACATAATGTGTTCAACGAAAAATTTCCCATTCAACCATGAAGAAAGGAAGTTTACTTGCCTCTATCAAGAGGGGTCCATTTAAAGGACTAAAAGTCGGTGATGATTTATTCATCCGATTTGACAGAACAGGTAGAGGAGAGTCTGCCGATCGGGAGTGGCTTTTCAACCTTGCTTATACCTTTTCATTACTGAATATTACTTATAGATTTTGGTATGCTTGCAGTAAACTGCATTAGATTATTGACTCAATTGTGTTTTCACAAGAAATTTTTTTTTCAATTATAAACAAATACCACCTTGTTCAGTTTTAATTTTTGGGTGATGGAGTTGGCTTTTTACTACCACTAAGAAGATTTTAAATGAGGCTAACGAAAAGTTCAACTTGAAGAAACGTTCTAGACTATTATATTCAAAAATTGATGGTACTCACTTGTTGGTGGCAGAGTCGTTGCTGAAAAATGAAAGATAAATTGTCAAGAAAATGATAATGTTATGAAATCTTTACAAAATGTCATTTGTTAAAAAAGTATATTGTTTGATAAGCGGATTAGTGAGAACCTTAGGGGTTGCTGGTTGATTCGGATGTGGTCTTCTAATGATCAGTTTAGTTAATTTATATTTTTTATGTTGTGTGGTCTAGGCTGGGGCCAAAGCTGGCCCATCTAAAACCCCATCACCACTACTTTAATGTCGTTTAAATTTCTCTGCGATATATTGTTAGAACTCCTTAACAGTGAGAGCGTTGACCGCGCCCGACGATAAGGTATTCCAATTAGTTGTGCCTTAGTGCCGTCTTACTGCACCTTCCCTGGGCATCATAACATCTTGTCTGATGCCATCTTACCACTGATTATCTGATGAACGAGTTCATTAGCATGACATGGGGAGATCACAAATCAGCGCAGTGTATAAGTGAAAAAAAACAGGGGTCAGAGATATCATAGAATCCATTAGAAAAATTAAAAAAGCAGTGGACTGGACACATTGCAAGAATGTTAGACGACCAACGTGGATTCCCAGAGATTATATGCAAAACTGTGGTGTGACAAATCAAACAGGTTCAGAAGGTATTCGCTTCGTGACGCCCATTGTAAAGAGGTCTGTCAAATCCTGGGGAAGTTCTACGTCCAACGACGGACGCTATAAAAGGCTGATGATTTTCGATAAGGTCTGCTCTTGTACTCCACTCATCCAGTGGCATCAGACGCCCCCTCCCCCTGTTTCGCGTTGGGCAGGTGACATACCTCAGATATCATATCTGCTGTTCTTCATTGGATTTTCTCCATTTTGATAATATCCTCCAGAAGATTCGGAGACCAGACAGGCGATACGTATCCCGTAAATCACTAGTGTAACTGCGTCGTATCATTACATTTTTTCTTTTCTTTACCTTTACGGCGATTTGTTTACTTGGATATAACGATTTGTGTCTGATCAACTGTGCTTACAGAATTATCCCTCAGATACTAATCAGATTCAGTATTTGATCCAGTTTCTACCCATTTACATTTGATCATAATCGAAGGTCATCTGCCAATCTTTCGACCGTTCATTCGTTCGCAGGTCTCTTAGCAGTTGGACAGCTGCAAGAAAACGTATCTCCTTTGCAGAGCTATATAGTTTGCACCTAAAGGTTTTTGATTACAATTACTTGAACAGTGGATCTTTTACTTTTTACCAACACCCTCCTCCCTTCAGTAATTGAACCTCATTTCCACACCTTTCACATATTTGACTAAATGATAAGTTTGAAATGGGTTCAGCAAATCCATGAAAAAATACATTTCGATATATCATGCTCATTAGGATATCATGCCAACACTTTTTAAGAGAAATCTCAAAAAAATTCTTTTTATTTCCTGCGGGCCTGCACCCCTCTTAAAATTCACCCACGTCCCTCCACTATGGGGGGGGCACTAGATTATGCTAATTGCAACCATTGGAAGTAAGCAACCAGCTGGGTGTCGCATCTCAATAGGTTTGCTGGGACGCATTATGAAAAGTATTACAAGGAAAGAGAGACTGATTCAGTACTTTTTGAATTGGTGAATGATTTTCCCAAGGGTGAATGAAATTATTTTGTATGAGAATGAAACTAGAGGGGTGAATGACGAGTGGATGAAACATGACGGGTCAATGACCTGATTTACACAGATATTCATATTTTGTGTACTTAGAATGGTTTTAAAAAGTCACCATTCAGTTTTGATGACTAAAAAAAGAAAAGGGTGTTATCAGAGTGTTAGGTTAGATGAAAAATCGACAAAAAAAGTATACGGAATATAGGATAAGATAAAAAGAAATAAATTTTTAATGAAAATGTGCTCAGGTAGAAAAACCACTTCAAAATTTTTTTAAAATGGTCTTCTCCGAATATGAAGTCAGGTGAAAATCCCCCTTCTAAAAACGTGTCATCGGTCATACGAACTCAGGTAAAAAAAAATCCAAGAAAGTGTTATCAGAACATTAGTTTAAGTCAAAAATCAACGTAAAAATATATTATCAGAATATGAGGTTAACTAAAAAGACCATACCAAAAAGTGTTATCAGTATATGAGCTCAGATAAAAACCAACTTCCAAAATCGAGTTATCAGAATATGAGGTCGGGAAAATTCAATGGCAGAAGGTCATTGGAATAATAGGTCAGGTAGAAAAAATTCCAGAAGAGTGCTTTTAAAATTTGAGCTCTGATAAAAAAAACAAAAAACTGTCATAACAATATGAGGTTAGGTAAAAAAAAAAAAAACCTTTCCAGAAAATGTATATAACAATACTAGTTGAGGATACCCCCCCCCCAAGAAAAAATAAGCGATCAAAATATGAGGTCAATCAAAAAAAAAGATTTAAAAATGTTTTATCACATTATGAGCCCGAGTAAAAAAAACTACAACTTCCACCCCTCAAAAATGTTATCAGATTATTCTGATTATATAATTACTTTATTATAGAATATGTTATATGTTTTCTGGTGACCACATGATATTCTTTTTTTGACATCATCACCCTGACAATAGAATTTGGGTAGAGTTCCACTTTTTAGTTGTTTAGTTAATTGAACGACCCGATTAAAATTTAATGTAACGGATAAAAATCGCCCAGACTAGTTTTATTCTATGAATTAGCGCATCCCGAAGATGGGAGACTAAAAAGATTCTACCCACCATCTGCTGTTTTTGCTGTATTATGGTAACATATATATAGAATGAAACTATCTTTATTATGGAGATATGTTGATATGCTAGCATTAGAATACGTCAAATAATTGGAGTAATGTTCATTTCACAAGAAAAATCCTGTAATTTCTATTTAATAATGAACAAAATCCACATTACTCGGTTTTGGTTTTGGAGGTGAGCTTGGTTTTTGCAGTTACTGGGAAGAAGATTTTTGTTTTAAGAAATGGCGATAACAAATATTTCATCTCGAAGAGACCTTTCAGACAATCATAGTAGAGGGGGATAGTGCACTCTTGCGGGTGGCGGGGCTGTTGCTGAGAAGGATAAAAATGATAAGAGAATGATAAAGTGATTAAATTTTTCTAAGTATGATGTCAGTTTTCGATAGTTAGATTGGCAGATTATTGGTTATTTATCGGTTACTTTGATTAACGTATTTAGTCTGTGAAGAAAAGCATATTTTCTTTGATGAACAAAGTCGTTTTGCACATGCAAGTTTTTGATAGAACGCTCACTAGAACAGTACTTTTAGAAACCACTTTGTTCGAATTTTTTTTATTTTTTTTTTTTTGCAGTCACTCGGGAGAAAATTTTGGCTTCAGCAAATGAGGCTGATAAATACGATGTAACTGATGGTATAAAAATATCTATTATCAACTTGATCATAAATCAACTTCATTCCATTTCACCATTTGGGAACTGAGAACATCCAACAGGTCGTGACAAACCAACTGGAGGCAGTGTCAGTTGAAGACTGTTTCTAAGAGTTGGAACAACGTCTTTTTCGGTCTGTAGCTTCCTAAATAAACTATATTGAACGGGATAAAGTCGATTTGTAATTAAGTTGATAAATATTTTTACACAATCAATTTCAAATTACTTCCTCGATAGATCTCGTATTTTGTCTCTAGGAGACATGTTCAAAAGATGTTGGTACTTACTAGCCGGCGGTAGAGTAGAGGGTGGCATAGTCGTCCCTGAAACAGAAGAAATAAAGTTTTAAAAAGGATCATAATGTAAGAAAATCATTTGTTGATTGCTAGATTAGCGAGAACATTTATAAATCTTAAATTAGGGTTTCTCGACCTTGTTTCCATATCGCCTCCATCTGTTATTTTTCAAAGTAATCACCCCCATCCACAAATCTTAATTAAACTGTACTGACATTTTACTCACGCAGAATATTCAATGCACACCGTGAGTATGATGGTTTACTGCTTGATTTGCTGATTGATATTAGGGTGTTCGGAAAGTGATAACGTATTTTCAAATTACAAATTCACAGCTGGCATTTAAGAGCCTTCATTGCATCTGGATACATTTCACAAATGTTTTCCGTTGCCGAGGTAGCAGTTTTACCCTTTCGAAACTCAAACAGTGATGCAATGGCGAATTTGTTACTAGTCAAAGTCTCTTCCCTCCATAGGGTTAAACTACAATAAACTATAAACAACACATTGCCGAATAGAAGGGATGAGGAGCCAAATTTAGACGTCAATTTGCATCATTTAAGCCTGATCTTTCCTTAGTTGGTTTGCTTTTAATCTATAGCAATGAAATACGTAATTACTTTCTGAACACGAAAATACGTAATTACTTTCCGAAAACCTTGATATTTGTGAGTTTTAGTCTTATGTCTCCTCGTATACATACTACTGCTTTCTTTCGTCAATATATTTATTGACTGCACTAAATCTACATTCATTTGAACACGAAATTGGAAAACTTTAAGCTATTTGAGGCCACATGTCTGAATAAAGCTGTATAGTTGTAATTGATGGTCACAATTAAACTCACTCAGCTCAACTCTCGTCCTTTTGGGGACAATATTGTCCCCGTTGAATATGACTGATTTAAATCGTCATTGATTGATGACGTGAGGATAGAATCTGTCCCTCTCTTTTCTTTTCTCTCTCATTATAAACTTTTTAGTCTTGAATTGACTTACCTTGTCATTTTTTTTAAATATTTTGACTTTTGTAAAAAAAAATCATCTTTCCCTAACTGAAAAAGATCTTTAAATTTGGCTATGAAAGGGAACCCAATAAAGTGGTACCTAGATATCTTCCTAGATAAATGACATGAAAATGTAGTTTTAAGAATCTGTCTCTCTCTCTCTCTTTTCCCTTCTCTCTCTATCCATCATTTTAAAATTTTCATCTCTTAGTCTTTAGACTGAAATCGTCATTGTTGTTAGGTGTAGAAAATAAAGCCAAAACTCGGTAGGAGTTTGATAGTAATCTAAAACTGGCCAGAATAAAATGTACTTTTTGAATTGCAAAAACGATAAAATCAGCTTCACTACTTCTTTGGGCCGTTCAAAAGCAGTTGAGCGTGAGTCAGATATCGATCGGACCGAAACTGGTTTTGGGGAGTGATATTATGAATACCCTGAGCTGGATTAACAATTTAACAAAAGTAGCATATGCCATAGGCCCTGCAATTTCAAGGGCTCCGTACTAAATGTTACCAAAATATCAATTCTGATCCAATTATTCTACACTGGTTTCGTTTCTATAGAAATATACTGCCCCAAACCTTTATAAACGACTTTAGCCAATTAACCGTTTCAGACAATTATCATATTTCGATTGAGGTATCATCTTTAAACCGTAATTCATGGGAATGTGGTATCTAAGTGATACATATATCAAAACATAACTACGGGGGTATTTGAAACTGAAGTCTAGCAGCTGCACAAAAATCAAAACGAATACTATTATTAAAATGTCAAACGTATCTGTTATATCTTCTTGCAGTAAAACAAATGAAAAAAATAGTTCATTGTTTAAGTGAAAAAGATGTATCAGTTTCAATATTGATGTGTATTTTAGTATTTAGGGCCCCTTTATAGCATATGCTACGTGACCCGCACTACATTAATCGGGTACTGTGAACCCTTTTTCTAGATCAATGATTCTAATACTATTATTTTTTTAATCTCCCTTACTTTTTCTGGTGATGATAGTTGTGAACTAATGAAACGTCAAATGAAATAAAGAAATCCCATTTGTACACCACGTGGGCTTCTGAATTGTCTTTTACTCTAATGATGTCGGATGAATCATAATACACATCGGTAGACAAGTCATACTTTGGGTCAATGAAATTATCACTTTTAATGAATGTCTTCGTGAACTTACCTGCAACAGTTGTTTCTGGTACTACGTATGTGTCACCTATACAAAAGAAAGAAAGTATTTATTTTTATTAAACAAAGATACAAATACAAATTGACTGTTACAATTGTCAAATGTCTATTTATCATTCAATCACCGTGGCCCCACTAATGGCCCACCCGACCAACCAGCAAAATGGGCAACAGATTTATCACACTTGTGTGTGTGTGTGTGTGTGTGTGTGTGTGTGTGTGTGTGTGTGTGTGTGTGTGTATGTGTGCCCGGGCGTTCCTGCTCATATTTTGGAGGTTATAACATTGAAGATTTGCATAAGCACATCATTATGTACTACCATAAAAAATTTTCTTCTTTAAAAAAAAACAAAAAAACTGCTTTTTTTTGTCTCTGTGGTCAATTTGGACCAACACAACACAAATTTTGCGCTGGAATTTTTTAGATAATTTTTGATGAAGAATTTATTTGTTATAGATAATTTTAGGTAAAGGGTATATTTTTTAGTAATTTTAGATTTTTTTCTAGATGATTAGTGCTGGTACACACGTGGGCTACGGTGATTTATCTATGCGAGGTACTGCATTAAGCAAGTTAGTTTGGGTGATTTTTAAAGATATTGGCACATACAAATGAACCGAAAGATATTGATACGAGAGTATTATTTTCAATGATTTTAAGCTTTTTTTAAATTCAAAAATGTAGACGTCGGACATTGTGACATGGCTACTGGTAAATTGGTCAGAATAGACGGTTTTTAAATGACATCATACCTTTCAATGACATTACATCTTATGACATCACGCATTCAGTTCTGACATAATAGTAGCTGTTAAATAAAGCAAAATACCCTCTTCCTTCTTTATTTCCAGCCTCTTTCTGATATTTAACGTATTCTGAACCAATCTAGTAAAAAGGGTCTTATTGAGGTGCGTTTAGACGTATCTAAAAGCAAGTGGCATAGAAAGTGTTAGATCAAAGTGGGTTCCATGTGATTTAACTCTTTGCCAACATCAATTCTGTTTATGCCTGAACTATGAATATCATTGTTTATGGAGTCAAGAAATTCTTGAAAAGCTTAGTGTGTGATCAGTAAAGGATCACTTCATTTCTGGAAATCCATTATCCACGATAAAGAAAAATTATACAAAAGTCATTTTTGTCTATACTACTGTCATTTTGGATTCAGCATCCACTCTAGTATTTTGTACAATGAGAATTTAAACCATTGTTGACCTTGTTCGACTTTGAATAGGCCTTAAGTAAACATGGCCCCATCCAACCCCAGGAGGGTGGCTGATCTCTGGTGAACTAGAATGTCCTTTTAAGACTTCCTGTTTCCTACTGTGTGTCTATCTAACCTCATTCATAGAAACAAGCAGTAACATTTCTCAAATCAAACATGTTACTTATGTATTATCACGCAAGCTTGTCCAATATTGTCAACATGAGACCTTGGTAAAAATTTGAGCCCAAAGAAAAGTGTTCAAGTGGAAGTTTATCTGAAAACAACCTCCTTAAGTTGCGATGAAATTGCGAAAAATGGCAATATCAAGAGGTGTATCAAAAAGAAACTGGAAAATGGAAAAATTTGTCTCCCCAGCGTGTCGGAAAGTTTAAGCAAAAGTTTGTTTCAACTGAAAGACAAGACATAAGATTGCTAAAATACCGTTAACATAAAGTAAATTACATCAAAATCATATATCATAGAAATACAAAAGCCCTTAGATGTTTTATAGTTAAATCCCAGATGAGTTTGTGTCAACAAAAAAAGGGTATTTTTATGATCGTGAGGAATATACAGTGTCACCCATGAATGAGTTCGACCTTTACTACCACTTTTAATAGAAAGTTAATTTCCTTCTAAACTGAACACAGGATTTTATCATTTCTATTGCAACATTACACGATCAGAACAGATATTATCAGGCATTATTCATGACCGAACTCTACAACATGGAAGCTTTTACCAAAAATATTTTTCGTTGGCTTGTACTCATTCTTGGGTAGCAACACTTTTGCAACAGAGTTTCAATACTGTTGAGTTTTGTTATAAATGGTTGATTGCGTAATACTCCACTAGAAGTAATAAAATCCTACCATGTTTGGTTTTGAAAAAAATTGATTTGAATAAATAGTATGTGTGTACTCATTTATGGGTGATAATGTAATTCGCCCAATTTGATCAACTATCTCCGAATAACTTGAATCCAAAGGCTTCATTTGTGAACTTTCATTAATCTGATCTGAAATAAATTGAAATTTATCATGGTTAAAACTGTTTACTCTAGCTTATATAGGAAAAACTATGCTGTGTTTTATTTTTCCGGGTTTTATTGTTCCAATCTAAAGGTTTATATTTCTTAAAATCAATTCAAAGGTTTTTTTATTCGTGAAAGTAAAGTAGCGCACGTATTTCGAAGTAATAACCTTATTTTCAAAAATTAAGTCAAAAATCATTTTAAAACACCTAGAAACTTCTAGATTCTCCAAATGTATATTTAAATCTTAGGAAACATGTTACATTTAATTGATAAATCAAATGTGACTTTGATCTTCAAGGTTTTCTATCAAAATATTATTTGATTTGTAAAAGAAATATTACTTATTTTATTTCCACAATTTGAATTAGAATATTACTGATTTGCATAAGAAATATTACTTATTTTATTCCTACAATTTGAATAAAAATATTACTGATTTGTAGAAAAATATTACTCATTTTATTTCCACAAATTGAATAAAAATATCATTGATTTGCATAAGAAATATTACTCATTTTATTTCCACAAATTGAATTAAAATATTACTTATTTGTAAAGATATATTACTCATTTTATTTCCACAAATCGAATAAAAATATTACTGATTTGTATGAGAAATATTACTCATTTCATTTCCACAAATTGAATGAAAATATCACAAATTTGTATAAGAAATATTACTCATCTTATTTCCACAATCAAAAAAAAATATTACTAATTTGTATAAGAAATATTACTGATTTCATGAAATATCATCTAAATAGCAATTTCTGACATCTAGAGGCAGTCATCTAAAAAAAAACCTGTAGGGTTTCGCTGCTAACATGCGTGTCATCTGTTCACCATCACTGGCCTATACACATATTCGTAGATTAGATACTCACGCTGACTGAAGTAAATGGCAAGTACGATTCCAGCAATGATACCGCTGATCAAAAGAATAATCCCAAGGACGAGGAAGCATCGTTTGCAATTAATATTGGAGCTGCTATCCTCTTCCCCAGGCATGTTGCTCCACGAATCATACAGAGTGCTCTGTGACACGTAAACCTGTTTCTGTCCATTTGGCCAGTCACGGTGCAGACGACTGGCCAATTCTGCTTGGTAGCCATAGTTGTCATATACGGCACCTCGACCCTGTTCCGCACCGGCATACTGGAAAATCGAAAATAAACAGGGGTTAGAGACGAATGAAAAATCAAACTCAAATAGCAAAGTCATTAAAAAAGTCAGATGGTAAAAACCATTTTAAAAACTCAAATGGCAAAAAAAATCGTGACAAAAAACAAATCTAATGGCAAAAACCATTGAAAATATTCAAATGGCAATGTTGCAGGGATGTCAGACAATCGCTGGACGTCACGATTCACATTTTGAATTCCTAGAGTTCATATGCAAAATTGAGACCGCCAAAAGATTCGATAGCGTTGCGATTTGAACAAGGTATTGGCTCCGTGACTCCCGTGATCGAGAGGTCTGGTGAATCTTTAGCAATGTCCAACAACGGGCGTTGAAAGGCTGATGATTATGATAACATGTTTCACTAAAAATATTCTTCTGTTATTCTTCAGAGGGGAATTTTCCGAATAGTGTGTATGTGTATGTGTGTGTGTGTGTATCAGAATATTGCAAATACCTATCAATAGATATCACTTGCTCATAGCATTTATTAGTATAGGGATCTCCCACTCACTGGTTTAGAACCAGCTGTTCATTCAAAGAGTTTTCCAGAGATTGAAGTCCCTCTTGTTTTTGTTAGTTTTTTTTTTGTTTGTTGTTTTTTTTGTTTTTTTTTTGTTTTTTTTTTGTTGCTGTTGTTTGTTTGTTTTTTGTTGGGGTATGCTGTTATAACGTCATACGACTTTACGGTCGAAATCTCTCAATATCAGACTCGAGGAAAATTTTTAAAAAGTCATAATCAAAGGTGAGATAGAAAAACCAAGCATTGTGCACCACATCTGGAGAGAGAAAGGCAAAAACTATATTCTCTAGGAGGAAGACCGGATTATAGACCGAGACAACGTTTGAAAAATCAAAGAATCAGTATTCAACAAAATGTCGGCTGAGTGTATATGTCAGAGAAGTGCGGATTTTAATTCAACGTGGCTTCTGGTATTCAACAGGGACAAGGTATGGAAATCCAGGCCTAACGAGAAAAAAGGGAAAGAAAATTCCCGAATCCTACGTTACTGCCATCACATTCGGATAAAACGTGATCTAAAGAAGTCCGTAGAATGGATCGGCCAAAAGTCGTGTTAACAAAAGACACAACAAAAAAGAGTTCAATTGTCCCAAGAATTCTTTAAATGTTAACGCTGCTGATTGCCCTATAGTTGGGATATTTTCACAACAGAGATTTAAGAACGAAACTTAAGTTAGAACATTGACGAATACACTCCCATTTTACATTTTATTTCAACAAATTTCTAAGAAAATATTTAATATATAAAAGTCGCGGCAGAAAACGGTGAAGAGAGATTTTCTTATTAGGACTGTTAATTCCGAAATACCCAGTGTATTTATTCAAACCATAACAATACCAATAAGTTTTAAATTTCAATATTTTGTGGATGTTGACTTACGGTTATTTACATATACAATGTAAACGCCGTGAATCACTATTTTTCAATTCCTCGGGTTTTGTCAGCATTGCAGCCAAATTTCAAACAAAATCCGTCGATATTTGAGAAATTTTCCCAATTGTAAACAAAAATAACATTTCTGTTTTTGAAATGTAAAAAAACTATTGGATCGATCATAACTCACCATCCCCCAGGATGGCCTTCTTACAAAATTTAATTATATATCAAGGGATAGCGAAGTTATCCAATCGAGAAAAGGACACTGAGACGAGGCGGTGGCGAATGGTTGTACCCGGCTTTATTCACCGCCGAGAACAAAATGAAAGTCTTGGCCGCAGGGAACTAAAAGCACTCGTACCTCTGCCAATGCCCGACACGAACGAAAATGAGATACGAAAACAACTTCAGTGGTCTCGCAAGAACCGGTGATTTGGCCATAAACACTTAGCCTTGGGGTGAGGTTATTCAATCCTAGTTTTTGTGCCTAGAGTAAAGGTACCATTTTAAAAGTATTAGTTATGACTCAGCGATGGATTGAACCACGATTCACCAAACCCAAAACAAACACTCAACCAATGGGCCAGGGTGATCATTATTTTGTTAAACGTTCATGTAATCTTCAGTGTGTCATATTTTTTCGGAAACTCTCTGATGGAAACAATATTTCATTTGTACAATTACGAGGCGGAACAACAACAATCCTCACCTAATATTCATAGTCTGAGGTTGACTTAAATGTTCTACAGTTTGTGGTTCTCGTCACGTAGCCTGAGATGTAATTACTGAACTCTGATCTCGTTTGATCAATGTGATTAATATTTACAACTAAATTGAATGCATCGATAAGGAGGGAGATAATGTTCAAAAATATATATATGCTGTGTAGAATAAATTTTGTTTTTCTGTATTAGGCTACGGACCTATTGGTGTACCTACAAAATCAACATTTTAATGCATATTTCCACACCCTCAGTCTTCTTCTACCAGATAAGATAAGATATGCCAATAGCGTTAGGAAATATTTTGAACGGACATGCGTATAATTAAAAACTGTCAACCAACACTATCCTCGAAACTATCAGCATATCTTTTTTCAGTTTTCAAATTGGTCTGGCTGGCTGGCTATATGCACGTATGTATATATGTGTGTGTGTGTGTGTGTGTGTATTTGTATGAAAAGGCTGCAGATGCCTGAAAATTCCAACATTTACTCCTATTTACTCCTTATCAAATCCATTAAAAAACGGTGTTTTCGTTCTTTGAAATTTCTCACCCAAAATAGGTTATTAGTGGAAGGGGATCAATTTGCAATGTAATTTTATGCTAAACAGGTCACTAGTTTGTGTCCAGCACAATTCACACTTGGAATTTTTTTCACTCCAATTTCGAATTTTTTGATTGATCGTCTTCAAATCGACATGCTGTTAAAACACGTTGGTCATGTGACAGTTTTTATTAATTGAACAACTATACCTGTAAATGTTTATTTCTCAATACATTCACATCTGAAAAATCAGTGTTTCGGAATGTGTGCCAAAATTTCTGGTACTTGATGCTTGAGGCAGATGTTCACGTATGAACTTATTATTGCTCATATCTGGATTTATTATAATGTGAGGTTTCTTCTTCTAGAAGAGGTGATTAAGCGAAGAATCACACTAGGATTTGGCAGAGCAAGCTCAACCTTCAAAAGCAAGAAGATCCCGCAAATCCAAAAAAAAAGAAGACTATATAACCAATTCATCCTCCCGATAGTCAATTATGGAGCTTAAACATGGAACTTAATCAAGAGACAGACCCGAAGATTGAGAAGCATGCAACGTGCACGTGAGAGAATCATGCTCAACCTCACATGGAAAAATCACAAGAGAGTGCAGAAAATAGGACTCCGAGACATCATACAATCCACTAAAAAACTCAAATGGCTATGGGCTGGTCATGTTACAAGAGTGGCAGACAACCACTGGACATCACGACTCACAACATCCCCAGAGATCACGGGCGCGACTGAGCCTGGTAGAATACAAGACAGAGAGACGAACTAGACAAATTCAGAGAATACTGGCTACGCGACGCCCACGATAGAGAGGTGTGGCGAATCCTGGGGAAGGTATATGTCCAACGAGGGACGATGAAAGAATGATGATGGATGTTCCTTCTAATGATGTGCACCAGTTGTCTGGAAAAACAAGCCTGGCTGCTTCAGAGTCAAACAACTCTCCTATTTCTATTCCGTTCGAAGGTGATTGCTGCAATTTTTGTTATGTATATGATAAATGAAAAAATAGAATACTTTTGATTAAAGAAAGGAATTTTTCTTTTAAGTATATGATTTTATTGTAAATGTTTGTATTTATTAGAATGAAATAGGCCCTAGCATATTTGCCACATACATTTTTGTAGATATATGAGTCTTATCAATTTGGCCCAGTCGGTGAGAGAGCCACTTACCGTTCATTAATTTAAAATCACGGTAGGGAAATGCTAGTTTTAACTATCGGCTCCGTTTAACTTGCTGGAACAGACGGTGAAGGGCTTCCTCCTCAATATTAGACGAGGATTGTTCTTGTTGTTGATACAGTTAGAAAAACAAAGCCAAATTCAGCCTCCGATTGGAGTTCAGTGTCTCTAACAGGATAAAGGAACTCCGCTGACTTGGAGTTCCCTTATAAGTTGAATCCTTTTCTCGTTTGCAAGATAAAAATTCTTGTCCTACTTTCTTGTTACTTTCAATTCTCCAACCAACGTAATTGCAAACTTAACAGTAACGTGAATAAAGACAATCCTGTATTTACACCCTGTGTAAGTGGAGCTTTTGAACACAGATAGCTTTAGACAATGATCTATGTCAAGTTATGCCGAACGGAAATAGAAACTCTTGACAAAATACAAAATAAACAACCAACGGTATTAGAAGATCAAGAAACCGAGATACCCTCTCTCACACACGCACACAGGTGTATATAGGGCATCGTCAAAAATCATCTGCAAACTGAGAAGTATGCAACGTGCGCATGAGAGAATCATGCTCAACCATACATGGAGAGATCACAAGACAGTACAGTATATAAACTATTAGAAAACTCAAATGGCAATGGGCGGGCCATGTTGCCAGAATGAAAGACAACCAATGCACATCACGTCTCACAACATGGATCACCAGAGATCTCATAAGAAACCAAGGTCGACAGAGAATAAGATGGAGAGATGAACTTGACAGATTCAGGAAATACTGGCTGTAAAACTGAAGTAATGGTCCAGTCAGCATTAAAGTAAAAACGTGAATAGAACCTCCTCCCAACAAACTAAAAATTTGCCTTCTTTCTTCCCTTAACGAAACGGATGTATGATTCATTGAATGCTCCAAAAATTTATTTTGAAATTTTTTTTGATAATTTTCTCTTTTTAGTGGTTGAATGAAATGTTGAACGTTTTTAATCGCAACCCAGGCTGTGAATCTGCTACAATTGAAGATCAGCCCTTGGTGTAAATACTCCATTTGTTGATTTGTGTACGATGAAATATACAAAAGAATTTACTCTCCAATGTTCTACCAATTTTGAGATTGCTAATTTTATACATATATATGAGTAACATTCAGATCCGGGAGGTGTGTATCTCTTAGAGTAATTGATTATGTAGTTTTTAGTATATATATATATTTATGGACGGTCAGTAAGGCTGACTATATATATATATATATATATATATATATATATATATATATATATATATATATATATATTTCAGTGCCTCTAACAGGATAAAAGGAACTCCGCTGACTATATATATTTATATATAGTTAGACAGCATTTATACTGTACACTTTTAGCAAATCTATGAAACAATAGCAGAAAAGGCAAAGGCAGACCTGAACACTACAAACATAAGGAATTTTGTTGCTTCAAGTTCTACCAGGATATGACTAACCCTTGTTTCAAAGTATAGTACCATTTCCTCACCATTTTTGCCTCTGATGATGTTAGTATTCTAAGGACGAAATGCATAAGGTCCTTTTCCTATAAAATTTCGAGATGAACTCTTTCTGAACAATTCTTTCATTTCCATATAATCCAAAGTAAGTCTTGTATTTTTTAACAGGTTTCCATGTGTCCGCTCAGTTAAAAAGGGTACAAAAAGATGATCGTAGAATTAAAGCATAAACATCAAATTTTGATTGGTGGTGACATAATTAAAAGAGTTAACGGCATGCTCGATCTTTTCAGGATCTGTCAAAGTCAAACAACTGACCACCAATTTGTGTCTTCTGAGAATGTCGACGAATAAAATCAGAAGGGAGATGCTCTTTTAGCAGATCTGATGTTTCTCTAATGCAAAGGCCTTCAAACTTTGACTATATAGAGAACCCTTTCAAATAATTTTATTTCCTGGGAAACCCTTTCAAAAAACAACCTTTTGTATGTAACAATCGGATTTTGGCCATATTCATGGAATTATCCGAATGTATACTAACCCAAAACTAAAAGCCTCGAAGGAATTGTTTGTGTAATGGAGAATTATCAAGTATATTGCAAAAATATCGCTTTGTTTCGTGAAACCCCTGGAAAGGTCACGCAGACCACCGTGGTTTTTCCGAAACAGTTCGAATGCCACTGTTCAAATACATGTATATATCATCGTTTTCCCTGCTTATATCCTCATCGATGTTGTAGCGTCAGGTACTACCGGGCAATTGTTAGTAAGAACATTTAGGGAAATTATTAGACTAAATGCACTCATATAAACACATGTACAAACACATATATAGACAAATGCAAGCACATACCACACAAACACACATGCCATATACGTGCACACATACACATGAGTTACATTCAGACACACACTACACACATTACATTCATACACATGCCACATATACCCACATATGCAACCACATAGTACATACACACATACCTATTAGATACTTACATTTACATGTATGCACATGTATCACATATGTACATAGGTAGACATGCACTTAGATACATTTATGCAGACGTACTATGTACACATATTCACACACACACATACACACATACACACACACACACACACACACACACACACATATATATATATATATATATATATATATATATATATATATATATATATATATATATATATGCCTATTCGAAAAATGAAATGGTAAACATTATGTGTATTCATTGTGCGGTAAACAGGCAGCATCCTGTAAGAAAACATTTGGGAACAAATCTCCATTCATCAATAGGACAAAATTAAATGTCAGAAATTATTTCGATAGCTGTGCAAGGACAATTCTGGGCAATCTATTAGGTTGCTGTTTCACACAAAGGTCACTCTCAAAGGGTACACACAGGACTCATTTTGAGGCATTATATGAGAGTCGTACTGTTTTTTGAAAGCGGAACTGAGATTGATCTTTGTCAACAGTTGGAAAACTAAGACGTGATACGTTTTATTTCTCAGGTAATTTTAAGAAATTCAATGAAATTATTATGCAGCTTCAAGGAGCGATTATAACATGATATTTGTTAAAAATATTGATCTTTTCCTCCGTAATCTTTCAAGGGAGGAATTTCATCATTTTCCAGAATAGTCATCAATCAAAGACCACTTAGCTGCAGAGGAGTTTGAGAGGTTCAGTAGCAACTTAAAATGGATATGGAAAACGATTTCGTGATATTTTGAACTTGAAGGGAGATAACAGATGTGTGAATCCTTTTACTGCGAATGCTGCTGAGGTTGGTGTAACAGATAAGATTGGAAGAAGTAAATCGAATTTCAATGAATGTGGTTACCAAAAACATTCACAAATATTGAAAAAAGATATGCGTAAAGAGATGTTTGATTTACCGTTTATCTCTCCCTACTTCATATCTAGTTAACACCAGATATTAGTGTTGTGAATCATATTGTCACCAAACACCAGAAATTGTCTGATTATCAATGAAACCGGTGACTTTTGCTCATTCCCTACAAAAGGTGAACCAGGCATCTAACATTTATTTTTCCAACATCGGACTCAAGGATCTCATTTCATTAATGTTAATTTGAATAAATTTCAATTTTTCATGCTGTATATCTGAATTTTACCACTTCTTTTATTTATCTAATTGCAAATTAAATATTAGTGGATGGTGATGAAACTTTACAAAGAAATAGTCCCAAAAGTGGGTGCCTGACATGAAAAAATTCGTAGATCACTGATCCATACGCACATGAAATTTTATTTTACAAAATTGAGATTGGTGAAAAATGAGAAATATTTCTATCGATTAGAAAATATTCCAAACAATATTTCAGACTTTAGACAGATTTACTTAGTCACTCAATAGAAACAGTCATGTGACCAACGTCTTTGGGCAGCATGCAATATTAGGGGGTGATCTATGGACAAATTGGAAAAACGGGTGTGTCTAGGTGCTCCTGGTCGCAGTTTGGGAGTTACTGAAACTTTCCAGGAGTACACCACTAGGTAACTTTAGAAATGTTCGGGGTTTTTTTTTTCGAAAAAAGTACTTAAGGGGGGGTGCGATCATTGCAAATCGATAATGCCAAAATTTGTGTTGGTATTTTTCAGATAACTTTGAATGGATTTTTTTTTTTTAGATAATTTCCGATAAAAGGTCTTTTTTTTTTTTGATCAATTTTTCAGATAATCAGTTCTGGTACACGTGCAGACTACAATGATTCAATCATGCGAGGTAGGGGTATTTTTATCTTCTCCCTTTTTATATTCGTCTTGTGAGACAATTGTAACATAACCCTGCAAAGAATAGATGATAGTATTTCCCCCATTTATGCGTGGTATGTGACAAGGAGAGACTCAAGATATTCATGATATCCATTTACACTGACTAACAAAGTTAGATGTTTGGATGGATTCATGTACAGTTATCTCCCTTCATCGTAGCCATGTGTCCACACCACACAGTATCTACAAAGGTTATCTGTCTATCCACATGATATCTCCAAAGCTTCTTAATGAATTTCAATGAGATTTTGTTGGAGGATGGACCACAGGCTAAGGAAGAAGTGATTAAATTTGGGGGAGGGTCCGAGATTATTTCACCGATTGAGAGATGTTTTCTATTTTTTCATACACTTATGTATTTGTTCATGTCTGTTCAAGCGATATCTCTAAAAGTTCTCGCTGAATTTCAATTAAATTTGGATTCTAGAAGATTGGGCGACAGGCTTAGAAAGAAGTGATTACATTTTAGGGGGGATCCAGCAATACGTTTTCATTCAATTTTTTTGTTAGTGTGCCACATTGGTATGTGCTATTCAAGTGCTTTCTAGATGAAAAAGCAGAGGCGATTCGAGAAAAAGTCAAGAAAGCTGTTAACTATGTAAATTTGATTTTTAAAGTAAAGTTTAGGTTAATACAACCTTTGAATATGCAACTTTCTGAACTTTTGGTTTTAGATCAGCGGACGAATTACTGAGGATAAAATTGATCTTCCATCAGAGGTATCAGAGCTGGCCTTACAGTTCGTGATGCCCCAGATGGGCTTACCTTCGGTGCCCTTTAAGAATTAATTTGATGTTATCATCTATTTTTTACATATATAGAAAATATATAGGAATATATATATATAAGTACTATAATATAAGGAATAATGCTAATTATCAGTAATCTAAATCACCATGCATTAATAAAGTGGGATTGTCATTGTTCATGAAAAATTCTTTTGCTAAATATTTCTCTTACTTTGTCTACAACAGAAACCATTTAACTGTCAAATATTCCTGAAAAATTTGACTTCAGATCAGGGATTTCTCTTATTTCGACTGCTTTTATTCTGTTTGATTTATCTGTTTTCCCATTGGTTATTTTTATTTTTTTTTTTTTTTTGCATCATTCCTTACATGTCCCACCAAACACCCAACTGAATCTTCAAATTAAAGTTGCCTCTCGGTTGTGGTACAGGTCCACCATTGCAAAAGAGCCACTGAAGACAGACCTTATCATTGAGAAAAGGATCCGTTTCTCATCGTAAGTAACAACTGTGTCCCTAAAAGGCGCCTGAATCTGCCGAGAATGCGACTCACGACACTCAGCGCATGCCTGACGATTTGCTCAACACAGAACATGTGGGTCCTGTTTTTCAACATTCGACACCTCTTATAGTTCCATCAAATTGCGATCCACTGTCATATGGTTAATGTTGTCTTTAACAGCATGATTTGTTGCAACCATCGGTACAACAAAACAGACAGCACTTTCATTACGACCTGTGTATGAGTGTGTGTGTGATGCAACATCTGCAAATTATTGCTGTAAATAACGAAGAAAATTATGATCAGCATATTATGTTTTTGAGTATTTTATTCTGACGGCTAAACAATTACAGATATCAAGTTTTTACATTTGTTATAGTTTCGTAGAGATAGTGAAACTGAAGATTTTTCTATCGGTGCAACAAGATTTTGACCAGAACTAAATAACTAAAAAAACTTTGATGTATGTATTTATATTTATAATATCAATAATAACACTTTTTATCACGATCTTAAGTTAGAGTCTTGAGTGTTTCTATCCTAATCAATTTATTTACAATGTTCATTTTGTTGGCGTGATAGATAACTTGAAATATGAGTTGTGTAAGGTAAGCAAATGTATCTCCAATGAGGTATGATGCAATGGCGTAAGTACAAGATTTGGGGACTTGAGGGCAATGTCAAATTAAGGGGGCTCAAGTCAGAGGCCCCCAATAATTAATTGTTAATAAAGTTGTTAGTCAGAGAAAACAAGAAATCTTATTGAATTGAAATGTAATTACATTGAATTTCATCAAAATATGAAAATTAATCAATTCAATAAAATTTCTTGTTTTCTCGGACTAATAATCATTTTGATGGGAGAGTCCCTGTTTGAATTACAGCTGAGGGACCCTTGTAACATTAATCCGTCCCTACTGATTGGGTTTTTGGCTCCTTGAGGAGCACCTTTCCAACATTTAGCGATATTTGATAAAAAAATAAATTTTTCAATAAATAGACATGCACTATCATTTAACAGGTGAAAAACAATTCCAAAGGCTAGATTGTTTTTTTTATTGTATAGTGTCAGTAGATACGCAGTAGGTGAACTACTATTCATAAATCTTGGGAGAGGTAGCCCTCTATAAGAAGTTTTAGGGTGCGTTTTCAAATACCACGCATTCCCTCAGCAACGCCTCTTTAAGGTGTGGTGTGATATCCCGACCAAGTCATAATACTAATCCTGTAACCGGTTATATAATACCCGTAAATTTCATATCATCAAGATATATACAGGGTGGGCCACAAGATGCATTCCATGATATTTTTCCTGATTCTGTTTTATCACAAAGTTGAATTACAATAGAGATGTTAAGGTCTAAGTTCATTTTTAAAATCGAGGATGGAAAATTATGTCATTTCTTGTTTTTTTTAGCTGGTTGCTGACTTCTTTCTGTACACACACTCTTTCAGATATCACCGAAGAAAAAAAGATCTGGTGTGGTCATAGAAGGCCATCGAATTTCCAAGGGTCTGGAACTTGGAACATAACTTGGTGAGGCGACAGAGAGCCATCATTTTAAGGACATTATAATTAAACCTTAAGTTTTGCATTATAATTCAAATGAGCATAATTAAAACAAGTCTGGCTGCTATAGGGTTGAACTCAATTCTACTTCTACTCTGACTGAAGATGATTACTTTTGTATTGCATATATAACAAATTAGAAAAAATATAAAAACATATATTTTGAAAAAAAAATAGCTCCGGGCGTGTCTGTGTCCTGGATTTTCGTTTGTATCTAAGACTTGTCAATTGCTCAGTCAATATGACAATAAGTTGGTCGCAGGCAAAAATCACTGTGAGGGAATGTGAATTTTATACATCGGTTTACAACCCTAATTTTCATGAGAAGTGTTCTAGATGCTCTTGTTATTACGGTATAAAAATAAAGTCAACTTTGAGAGTTTAACAAAGAAATGTGGAATGTTTTAATTCAAGGATAAACAATTTTTTAAAATTATTATGGCCAATCCAATTTCAAAAATCCATTGGGGAAAAGATATCAAGTCCGGTCAAAATAAACAATGAAAAACAAGCATCAGTTTTAAAATGTTTTTGTATCAGTGTTGATAAAACATAGTTTTTACTCTCAATCATTTGTGTAACATACCTTAAAATATTTTATTTTAAAAAGCAGTAGGCGTGTTTACAGGCATGCAAAATATTTGTCTTTGCCCCTAGCAGTTTTGTTTCCTGTCAACGGTCACATTGTACTGATTACAACATCAGAGTCGTAGCTGAGGGGAAGAGGTGTGGGGGGTGCTATTTGAAAATACCCCATGGCCCCGAATGGAGGGAGGAGACTAAAAGCTTTATGAATAGTAGTTCACCTACTGCATTTCTACCGAAATTATGTAACAACTAGGATATATTTGTACATACATGAATTGCATAAATAATAAATTTAACCTTTGGGGTTGTTTTTCGCCAATTAAATGACAGTGCATGTCTATTTATTACAAATGCTCATTTTTCATCAAATCTTACTGAATGTTTTAGGGGGACCACATAAGGGACCACCCTCCCCGGGGCACTCAAAATAAAATCTCACTAGATGTTATAGAAAGTCTCCCAAGGAGTCAAACCTACGGATCCCTAAATCTCTACCAACGCCAATATACAACATAACTGGTATTGCCACACAGGCTGAAGTATGCGATCGTATTTAAGAATAATTTGACTTTTACACTAAAAACCATAGGAAAATGCATGTTTTTTGTATCTGTTTCGTTTTCAATTTGTGTGTCCATTGTTGACATTTTTTTTCATACTTTAAAAGTCGGTGTTGCCCATTGAGATACTTTTTTCCGAACGTGGAAGTGGTTTCAGAATCGAGAAATTTAAAAATTACATATAAATCGGCAAACCTGACAGGCCGTGGATTCAATCCATGGCCGTGCCAGAGACTTTAAAAACGTTACTCATTGCCTCTCCAGGAAGCTTGGAGAGGGACGGACTCCGTCAGGCTGTCTCACCCAAGACACACGTGAAAACATGTGTCCTTATAACACCGTACAAAGGACCGAGTTACGAGACTTAACGGACTGCCAAAACACATGAACAATTGAAACTATAGGTATGTAGAGCTGACAACACTCAGACTGGGTGGGACTGATATCACAGTCTTAGATACTAGAATTTTAGCATAGTTAGAGACATCATTCGTTAATGACGAAAAATCATTATAGTTGTAAAATCAAACATCATTAATATTATTTAGTCAGATTAAGTATTAATATTGTTAATTGTATACGATTCAAATGCACTATCATTATTATATCAATTGATGCATAGCTATTATTTTGTGCCGAGATTTGTGTTCGTCTTCATAAGTTGACTTATTCTATGTCCAAGTGTGTGTATGTGTGTGGCTCTCTGCGTCCCAAAAGATAAAAATTTGATTCTTTCACAAATTGATTTGTATCTAAATCTGAAGACGAATACCATGTAAAGAAACAAACGTCAAACAGATTAACCTTTAAAAGTATTCACAGTTTTGAAAAAAATGTTATGGGCACAATACACGGGCGGTGGTCCCAAGTGTAAAGATTCACGCACTCGCACAATCGTTGTTAAAAACGGCACGTAAATATGATGAAATAGAAGAGTTTGCGAAAGAAAAACAAAGGTAAATACCTAAATTATTTTGGTATTGCCACGAATAAATGAAAATTGTCAAATCGTTTTCCCTCGCTGCACAAATCTTTGACAGATTGTCACTTCAGCAGGATTCTGATCGGGACCAGCTTCCTATAATGTACCTGAATGATATGTTATTCAAACTTAATCATTATTTTAGAATCGAATTCTTCGGGTGCAACCCAGATTTTTTTTAATCAAGGCAGTTCATGGGCCACGGACTTTTACTCGCATTTAGAGTAGAGCTTCATGAAATATTTCAGCGTCATTCACCCTCGAAGTTTCATAACACAACTTTATTCATCCACCACTAAATTTCCAAACGTTCTCGATCATTTCTTGTATTATTCTCCCGTATAATTTTACACATTTTGTATAATAAGCAAAAAATATAGATAAAACTTATTTCTCATAGTTGTAAATCATCCAAGCTTTTGAACATACTAAAAACATGTGAAGAAAATCAAGGAGTAAAAAAAAAACTCAACAAAGGAGAATTATTGGAATTTTTTGAGTTTACATCAGGTAAAGTTAGTGAAAAACAATCCTGGAAATTTCAATTGAAATCTTAAAAACAATGTTTACTTATTAAGCATTCTTGCCACAAAAATTACTGTGAATCAACTTTTCACCCTTCATGTTTCATCCACCCATCATTCAGTCCTCTAGTTTCATTCACACCCACAATGATTTCATAGACTTTTGGGCAGGGCCAGGTCTAGACCATAGGGCCTGGGTACTCCAGCTTCGGTGGGCCCCTCATTTTCAGAAATTAAAATTCATGGAAACTCACAAGATTTATACATGAAAATCCGTTTATTGTATGCAATTGGAACTGGCACGTTATACATACATAGAAAAGTTAAATGTTATGAATCTGGAGTGAAAACACGTAAATACATGCCAACAGAACTCCAAGGTGATTTTTAGGTAAGACATTTATTTTAACCCTTCCTTTAATTACTTTAGACCCGAATTGCAAGTAATAGTTATATCAATTCATTGAAGACATTTGAAAGTCTTAGAATGATTTGAATTCTATTTTTGTATAGAAGACCCAGAGTTTGTGGATGACTCGGGACGATTTCCCCTTTTAAATCCGTCCCTGCTTTTGGGTGAATCATTCAACAGTTTAAGAAGCATTGATTCATAGGATGAATTTGAAATATTTATTCATATACTCACACGTTCCTCTTTTTCTTGATCCATGTTCGTAAAATATTCCCGGTAGTATAAAAGTTTTTACAACATTGCGTAGACAGAAAAGTCCGTTTTAGTAGTGTCGGATTCCGGGTTCACTAAAATATTTCCACTCCGATTGACCGAACAGTATATCTATGCAGATATATATATATATATGGATGTGTGTGTATCGTGATAGTTGTTGTCCCTTGTCCCTTCTGATTCACTGTATGGTACTTGTTGTCGTACCTTACCTCTACCAGTCAACCTTTGAACACTCACTTATTTCTCAGACCAGCAATGCACCAACACGTTCGCATGCATTGACACACAACGCTAGTTTTTGTGGGCGCTTTCAATGGTCCACCCCTTTCGCAACAGAAAAAAAATACAAAAGTGTTCTGTTTCCTCAGCTAACACTACCAGTTACTTGAAAACACTCCCTTTTTTGACATGACCTCAGTTTTCGTCACACCCCAGCGCTTCTCTACATTACAGGTACTCAGCTTTGTATCCATGCGTCCTGGATTGTGTCTCCACAGTCCGTTTAACTTAGTAGTCACGACTTTTTCGTCTCACCTACCGCTTTCAGAATAAATTGAGGGTAGGGCAGAAAGCTGACATCATTTCGGGAATAAAATTGTTAGGAAAAAATATTCATAATAAGCTGGCAGGTATGTGCGTAGGCATGTTTGTTTGGTATTTGTAAAAATTATATTACCAGACTAAATACCCGCCCTAACGGGAGGTATAATTTGCTGTCCGAAATAGAAAGATAGATAGATGGATGGAAATCAGATAGTGTTTGATTTAATTTGCTTTTAAGGTTGATGTAATGCCCCTTTTTAAACCGTAAGAAAAAAGGGTAATGTTGAAGAAATAAAGTGTTAACGTAAAAAAGGATGTTCAGTTAATGTAAAAAAAGGGTCAGGCTAATCTAAAAAGGGGGACAACTGTAAAAAAGTAATTATCATTTTTTTAAGTGGTTATGGGGTCAAAAGTAAAAACGGGTGTTAATGCTACAAAAAGTAGGGCAAATCACCAAAAAAGAGGGGTGACTGATGTTGAGCGGGGGGGGGGGGGTAAGGTTAAGAAAAAGGGAACTATTGATAAAAATGGGGTAATGTTAAAAAGAGAGGCTAATGTTCAAAAATCGAGCAAAGAATAAAAAGGGTGTTGGGAGCAATTGTTGGAAAGGGGGGGTTGAAAGTGGGAAGAGCTACCAGTTAATTTTGACCCCATAAAAGTGAGGAAAAATTCCACCCTGCGATTTAAAAAAATTCCTCTTGAAACAAAGGAAAATTCCACCCTTGATTTTAGAACCCCCCACCGAAAAAAAATTTTCCCCCCTCCCTCGATTGGAGCCCTAACGTGGAGAAATTCCCTTGGATTGAATGAAAAAATCGAAGTTAACGTTCCAATAAAGAATTAATTTTCTTTTTCTTTTCTTTCTTTCTTTCTCTCTCTCTCTCTCTTTCAACCTTTTTCTTCCATGGACCTTTCTACTTTTAAAAATTTTATGGATCTTACCATTTACACAGGTGACTTATTCCATAGTTAGCTTAATTACTGCTGAAGAATCGGTACCTCTCAGAACGTTTATAGCGAATTTTGTTTATATTTCTCTATCAGGTAAAATATATACTATTGACATCTTCATATAAAGACGCAGGGACATTTTACAGAACTTCCACTATAACAGTTAATTCTTTAAAAGAACGGGAAATTGCTGCTTTGGTCTTTATGTTTGTCTGGTGAATGCCACGATGCCAACGATTTACTCACCAAGTATCAAGAATTGGACAATTATCTGATAGATGTTAAGTCCGATCAGTTATTCTTAGAACTTATTTAAACTATTCTTGATAGGTTTTGCCTATTGGATATTTTATCATGCTCTTTCATTGTTCAGTTTTCACTATAATAAAAAAATTACTTCCAAAAACTTGTCAATTTTTTTTTTTTTTTTTTACAATTAATTGGATTTTTCCAACAGTTCTTCCAGAAGTTTCAAAGAGGGCAACATGTTTGTGTTTGCTTCTACTTAGCTCGTGGTTTCTGAAAGGGCCATAGTCCATAGTCCGAGAACCCAGTTATCCCCTGCTGTGTTGGCATCTCAAAGAATATTTTCGCGCAAGATTGACCACCAAAAGCACTGAAAACGCTAAGAATTTTCCAAGTCAAAGAAAAAAACAACCTAAAGATGACGAGATCATACAAAAAGATTGAGTACGCTAAAAAAATGGCCAAGACGTTCAAGCAAATCCACGCTAATTTATCACTGCCAAAGTAAAAAAAGACGTGCCAAATTTAGCATGAAAGGTGTCAACGCTAGTCTGCCGAACGAGCACCTATGTTTTCATGGATGTTTCTTAAGCAAGATAGCATAAAGGAGTCCATCCCTTCCTCAATCCTACTCTTTACACTTAGTGGAGAGGCATTGAGTACCATTTTTAGAGTTTTCGGTGTGACGGGGCCATGGACTAAACCCTGCGACCTACCGAACTAGAGGCGAACACAGTACCAAATAAGACCAAAGAAAATTTGTTTGGTTTCTAGTTCATTTTTTTATAATTGACGACAATGACTTCTGAAAAATCGCTTGTGCGTCACCCTATAAAGCGAGCATAGATTTAGTAATTTGTTCAAAAGTTTTGTGTATACTCACACCCACCGTCCTTTATACCGCAGAGTCATGAGACTCCCCGGGGATTTCCACTAGATTATGCACATACACAACATGCCCAATGATACAAAGACACTTGTATATAAAGCGAGTACAAAAAAGTATCCTATTCATTTGAAAAGCGTTCATTTTGATATCTTTAGACAGCTTCAAAATTTACAGAATTTGAATCAAAGATTTTAGATATATAAAAATCAAATGACAGATTTGAAAAAAGACTGAACATTGAAAAGTTACGTACAAAAAAAACTAAAAAAAAACCATTGGTCAAAATTCTGTCATTTTGAAACTGTTTAAGAATGCTAAAATGAAATTTTTGAAATGTATCAGATACTTTTGCACCCACAGCATGTACTATTCATGCCGTGAATAAATTGGGAGTGTAATAAGTTCAGAACACAAAAAGACAAATTCATTGAGAACCTTTGGGGATATCGTGAGGACAGAAATAAAATTATGGTGATATTATATGTTTTGGACAAATTACCATGGCATAGGGGAGATTAGTGTGCATGGATTAATTCGAAAATATAATTATTCATAAATCGCTCACACCATAGAATTTCATATAAATTCATTGATAACTTTTGGAGATATCGTGCGGACAGTTTTGAGCATATACAGGAATGTAATTGAATATATATATATATATATATATATATATGTGTGTGTGTGTGTGTAGAGGGAGAGAGAGAGAGGGGAACATAAGACTGTGTAAGTATGTATGACTGACTCAGAATAAATAAATATTGTGGTACCATTAACACATGTTTGGTGAAAACGACCGACATGTTTTTTTAGGGGGTAAAATTTTTTTGTTAACTTTTCTGAACACTGTCTAAAAGTGTATGATTGTCAAGCTCCTTCGTTCGTACGTTGGGTCATAATCAAGACTAGAGGAAAAAGTATAATTGTTGAGTTGTTTTTCTTAAGTTGAATACCGTCAAATTTGGCACTTGTCTTGGGTACGTTGTGGAGACATCTCGTGACGAGCGACAAAAGGGGAATTCTCTGCTGGATTGAGTGTCAGTCGTATATATATACGTGCACACATACACACACGTATATATACATAATCTAGAAAGATTTTTAGCTTTAAACTCTAAACAAACAAAAAGAAAATTACAAAACATTTTGTCACTTCAGTTAACTATTTCCCCATACCTGTTAATGCAATTCATGTATTTTTTCTGTGATTTTTATGTTTACTTGCAATTAGATATCATGGTATCATGTGTGAAATTTTCTTGTTGAGATCATCAATTATTTGACATGTAACGGTTTTGGGGATTAAAAAACAAAATAGCTGTATCAACATGGCTCTACAGCAGTGTTAATCAAACAAACCCTACGCTATGATTTTAATATATATATATATATATATATATATATATATATATATATATATATATATATATATATATATAGTGAATAATTGATCAGCAGATACACAAGCAACATAAATAACACATAACAATAGAGGTGACATGTTTTAAAAAATCCAAATTGAGTCATGGTTGAAGAAAACTTCCGTGAACACGTATTGAATTAAATTTGTGAATTGAGGTCTATGTCTTATCATGGCTAACTGGAAATTCTCCTTTTAGGATTGGTTTTGAAAATCATGGCTCTATGCATTACATTAATATTTACACGGCTCGTTTAAGATATATAAAACAGACTTGGAGCCAGGTTGGCAGATCTAGCCAGAAGGAGAAATAACTCAAGATTTATCTCAGAGACTTACCTAACAGAGGCATTGGAATAGCGTCAAATTTGGAAATGTGTTAGGGCAGTGAGTCCAGAGGCAGAGGTCCATGCTTGTATTGAAAATAGATTAGCTCGATTCCCAAATTTGACGCTCTTCCAGTGCTTCTGTCAGGTGAGTCTATGAGATAAAGCTTGGATTATCGAACCTTCCGGTCAAACCTGGCAACTTTGTCTCAGAGGCAACAAGCACTTACTTGTGCTATTTTTTTTTTACCTATAGCTACGAGGAGAGAAGGGTTCATGCCTCTTCCCAAGTTAATTGGACTGTTCCATTCTCTGGACCATTAGCAGCTCAACTTGGAAAACCAATAATGTGAAACAAAACACATGAACGACGTCATTTGTGAGCATGCCATGATGAGGGTGTTCAATTAAAAAAATTCGAAAAAGTGGTGATCAATGAATGAGTTACTATACTCGCCTTTTGTTGGCAAGTGCTCACTCAAAAGTCTGAATTTAAAAAATTAAAAATGGCGTAACACAACCTAGGGGACAAATTCAGCATAAACTTACATCGAAAATTGAACTCCTGATAAAAAATATATTTAAAGCGGGAATTTTTTTAAAAATCGTTCTTTCTGGACATAGTAAGGAGTAAATTGTAAAAATTACAGCCATTTAGCTCCATTGGTCTGGCCCGTGCACGTGATGCGTGCATACATACCTAGCCAGCCAGACAGACAGACCAGCATCAAAACTAAAGAAACCTAAGTAGACAGTTTTGCCTGACAATTCCCATAAAATGTGGGAAGTTTTGAATGCAGATTATACAAAGTTTTTTTTCTTCTTGAGATTCATTGTCCGAAGTAAAGGTAGTGGTCTACCTTTTAAATCAAACGAAGAATCACTCTAGGGTGGCAAGCCTTCGGCAAAGCAAGCTCAACCTTCAAAGGGAAGAAAGTTCCATTAGTCTTGAAAAGAAGAATAAACAACCAATAATCAAAAAAGAGACTGACCAGCAATCTGAGAGGCAAGCCACGTGCATATGAAAGAATCATGCCCAATCTCACACGGAGAGATCACAAGACAGCACAATATATCAGGGAAATAACAGGAGTCAGAGGCTGGTCATGTTGCAAGAATGGCAGACCATCGATGGAAATTACGAATCGCAACATGGATCCCCAGAGATCGCATGCATAATCAAGGCCGGCTGAATACTAGATGGACATCGCGACACACAGCATAGATCCCCAGAGATCACATGCAAAACTGAGGCCGGCAAAGTATTAGATGGAGAGACGAACTAAACAAGTTCAGAAAGTATTGGCTCAGCGACGCTCATGATAGAGAGATTTGCCGAACCCAGGGGGAGATATATAGCTAACAACAGACCGTGAAAGACTGATGTTAATGAATACACAGTTTGCCAGCCCTTGAGTTGAGCTGCCCTGCTTCTTTAAAATCTAAAAAAATGTAACAATACAGAATTCATTTCCCCGTACAATATTATTCCAGAACTACGTGACCCATTCCATTTTCCTTCATTAGTAGTTCTTGAAACCAGGATTTGCTGACTCTGTCAAAACAAGTCGACTTTCTAAATATCTGTCAATGCAATTTATGTAAGCTTTTCAAATCTTTTATTGTTGCAATTATCAGTTGTTTATGATGTAACAATTTTAGGGATTTAAAAACAGAACACTAAAATTAACATGACTCCCTAGATGTGCTAATCAAAGTGCTCCGTACCATATATATAGATAATATCACTTTGATTTACATTTATAATGGTTTCTGTCGCATTATACATTCATTTCTTAATATATATATATATATATATATATATATATATATATATATATATATATATATATATATATATATATATATATATATATAATGCATATATTGTCTCAATTATAAACAAACAAACAGGAAACAAATAAAGCAGACTTTAGCCGTTATAGATGTTTCATCACAATATTCAACATTTAACATTGTAAACAGAGCTATTCATATGAACCAATAGAGGGCCATTTGCTGAAGAGTGCGTGAGGCCCGAAATGTTTACATTCATCGGATACATGTCCTTGTAAGGATTATTTCACACATATATATATATATATATATATATGTGTGTGTGTGTGTGTGTGTCTAGAAAGCTTTACAGCTTCAAACACTAAACATTAGAAGAAAACTTTTTTGTGTCACTGCAGTCACTTATTTCCTGATATCTGTCAATGCAATTTATGTAATTTCCTTCGGAGTATTTCCCCTGCTTTACACATACTTTGTTATTATGGTACTATCTGTAAATGTCCTCCTGTCGGGATTATCAGTTGTTGACCACGTGACTGTTTCGGGGATTTTAAAAACAGTTTTATTAACATGATACCACACCAGTGTTGATCAAACACCACCTCCCTTCCTGCTATGATTTTAATACATAGCTTCATATAGGGGATTATCATAATGTCTTATATATGGATTTATTTTATACTACACATCATTGAATTTTTTGAAACAGGGTTCACTTACGTGGGTTACTCCCAAAACGTATTCAACCATGATCTATACCATGTTATATATATATATATATATATATATATATATATATATATATATATATATATATATATATATAATAACTGAGTCATCCACTGACAGCTGTATCTTGTATTTCAGTGTGGCCATAAACTATCCCAGTACCATAAGGTAGGATCGAAACCTTCGTTTCAAACCCAGAGGCTAGCATTTTACCCTTGCCCTACGCAGAACCAGACAGTTAGCATGACCGAATCTAGGCGATATAATCACTTATGCACAATTCCCCATCCACCAGAGTGTTCCATTCCAGAGTTGGAAGATTATATATATATATATATATATATCGTGAGAAGTGTCAAACTGTCTGTCCGTTAGTCATGTTATAGAACCCCGCTAAACATAGGTGCAGCCCAATCATGTTTGATATGCATACTCAATGGGCCTCACACTCGTGAAAATGGGTTCCCCGCCGACTCGGTACAGGAAACAGAAAACCCTGTACTGAATATTATAAGACCAAGGACTAACTTTGCACTAAAATAGGACGGGCGTAGTCAACCTGCTACGTAAGAATGCAGATGAGCAACATATATAAGAATCCTTACATAGAACACACGAACAAAAGAATACTTACAACAAGTAGAAACAGATGTGGCAGATTTAAAATTGAAATCACTGAATAATCAATAACAATAGATTCAATCCTTATACGGGTTGGTGAAAGGAATGGCGAATTCAAAGGATTGAGAAAAACGATCATATTTCAAGCTTTGCGAAGGAAACCTTGGAAGAGTGGCTGAAATATTTGCAATAACAATACGAACTCTGACCCGAAAGTATTGAGCCTCATTTGATATCTCAAGAACCGGTTGCTCTACCTTGGTGTAACAAAGAAACTGAAGTCATATTGCCCTGGTTAGACTAATTTTTGTCGATAATAAATGGATGGATATTATCCTTTGGGGGGTAGGGGTTAAAACCTTAGCAACCAATTTAAATCATATCCCAAAACCACCCAGATTAAGTAAACAATTGTTGCTAGTTTTCCTATGAACTTCAAGGTTGGCCATTTCATAATTCAAAATGAACGACTGTTGATGTAGATTTGTTCCAATTATGGCTTAGTCTTTGGGCATGGATCCGCCCCAAAATTTAATTACGACACCATTACTCTATGACTTTTGCGAACACAAAAATTCATTAAAATTCATTGAGAACTTTTGGAGATATAACGTGGACAGATGAGTGCGAATACAGAAATTCACAATGATTTAATCACAGTAAAAATATCCACAGTCGTCCATTTTGAACAGAAAAAAACCGCCCTTAGAATTCATAGAAACGCTTACAACAGTTTTTTTCCTAAATCAGTATGTTTTTCATGTTTTTACTTGGTTGCCAAGATTCCTTCCCCAATGATAACTTACACTTTCCGATAAACAATATGGACTTGACTATCTAATTTTTGTACATTTTCAAGATTTTCAATATGTAATATTGGGGGATGATGTCAACGTTAGAGTTGAGTGAAAGAGACTCTGGTAGTCTTTAAAGCTCGTCGTTTATTTTCAGACTATGTGTCTGACTAGCCGACAGCTGCCTTCGTGACTCAGTTACTGACGAAATGTCTAAAAATTGAGCTTTTGTCCTCAATTGGTCGGCTCATAGTGTGCAAAGAGACCAGTGCTCGATCATCCCAACCCCTACCCTCTGATCTGAAGGTTTCACCAGCCATCTGGCTCCCTGGTTTTATTTTTTGAAAATGGTTGTTATGATCTGGATTTTTTCATATCTCAAATAAAAACATTTACGGAAAAAAAATCTCTCATATTCACAGTCAAGCCACAACGAGACTGGCCATGTTGCAAGAATGACGGACAACCGATGGACATCGCGACTCACAGCATAGATCCCCAGAGATCACATGCAAAACTGAGGCCGGCAAAGTATTAGATGGAGAGACGAGCTAGACAAATTCAGAAAGTACTGGCTCCGCGACGCCCATGATAGAGACGTGTGGCGAATCCTTGGGAAGGTCTATGTCCAACGAAGGACGATGGAAGATGTTTTCTCACAATACTGACCAAAGTGTGACCATTACGAGAAATGACTAGATTCCTGGCCAATGGAGAATCTCTAATACCCCGCTCAGAATGGAGAGATTTTCGCTATCATTAAGCTCCATATTAAATCTTACTAAATCTTGAAGCTTGCACCAGAAAAAAGGATAATGTGACAATTAAACATTGTCAAATAATTTAGCGAAGTTCAAATCAATCATTCTTAGCGATAGCCGGATAAGGAGGCCTGCGATTATGAACCAATCAGAATGCAGCTTGGTCTTCACTCCAAAGAATCATACCAGAGATGAAAAATATCCGTCTAGATCTGTCTGTTTTATTTGTTGGCTTGTTTTCAATTTAACCAATATAAATCTTGTAAAACAATCTGTCAAAATATTTAGTAAGTTTAGAGAATTATTCGAATAGCCAATCTTTTTTGAATTTAGCAACTAATCGGTTGCTTCATTTGGTGCAAATAAAGTAGTTCACCTTGTCGCATATAGGCTCGTTCGATGTAAACAATCAAAGTAGAATGAAAGTAAAGTTAATTATGCGTAAGGAGGTGGGAAAGGCCTTTGGCCACTAGTGAGCTTAAAACGACTGATGAATATATATATAAATAGATAGATAGATAGAGAGAGAGAGAGAGAGAGAGAGTCTACAAATTGTTTACAGCTTTAAACAATAAATACTTTTTTTAAAATCTTTTTCCGAAAAACTGTCATTTCAGTCGATTATTTCCTAATATCAGTCAATTCTCCAGTGTTTTTTTTTTTGTTTTTTTTTTTTACATTTTACATTTTACATGTACTTTGTTATAATGGTACTCAGTGTAAAGTTTCTCTTGATGGGAACATCAATCGTTTACCAAGTTACAGTTTCGGGAATTCCAAGAACAAAAGCAGTTTGGGGTCAAACACTACTCCCTTTCCTCTATGATTATAGCTTATGCCATACGCGTAGTTTATTTTATACAGGGTATCATCATAATGTATAGTATATGGATATTATACTACATATCCTGCGTTTTTTTAAACAGGCCTTACTTACGTAGGTTACCCCAAAAATGTATTTAACGATTAGGGATCAGTAAGTATAACAACAGACGTGACTCGTTGTTTGTGTCGCTTCTATTGAATGTTCACCCATGTGAACATTATATCCGTTGTGACGCTTTTGATCTCAAATAGCATGTATACAAACGTATCGTTTTTAAGAATACTAATTACACAGGAAAACACCTCCGAGTTGATTTTCTATCAACCCATTCTAACGAAGAATTTGACATTTTTTTTCCACTAATCTTATACAACTCGCTCCTATCAATTCGTTTTTTCCTTTAAATTATCAAATATACTATCCTTATATACATGGCTGAAACGAAACCAATATATATATATATATATATATATATATATATATATATATATATATATATATATATATATATATATATATATTCGGTTCCCTAGGCTATGTTTATATTTCTTATCATAGATATGTTTGAAATATTTCTTGAAAATTTTAGCCATTTTCAATAAACTCTCTGTTGATAAGTCATCAATTAAACGTGCTTGAATTTCGTATGATAAGGTAGTGTTGTAGTTCTACTCGCTATGATCACTCAATGAACAAAATGTCAGCGGGAAATCGACACTTGACAACAACAAAAAAACTCGTATAAAAGTTAATTTTATCGTTAAAGTCTTTGCGTCATTAACAAATAATCAGTTATTCTTTCAAGGAAGATTGAAGAACAGGGGTAGTGGTTATTGGGATCTACAAATTAAAGAAAGTAAAATACAGTTAGTCAGGGATGCAAAACTAGGTGCTCATTAAAATTTCATTGACTACCCTGTCGGCTTTTTGAATTGAATTTTGTTTTAATTTTGATAGACTTAAAATGTTGTTTTTTCCAAATCTTTTACTGATAAGAAGAGCTGTTTCGATCCACCCCAAACGACAAAAGCAGTTAGATTATTAATCTAATTTATTGAACCCAAATTTAACTCGTTTCAAAAGCTCTCATTTTTCCATTACAACGGAAGTCATCAGCTATAACGTCATGCAGAATAATTTGAATATCAGTGGATTCCGTTTCAATAAATACACTTGTAATTTAAAACGAAGCAATATATCCCTATATTTTTGGTCCATGTGAAATAGAATAACATAGCTAAAAACAATTAAGAGGCAGTGATAAGATGAGATGGTCGTCCGTTGTGACATAATGAAGAATACGCTAGTCGTTTGAAACCAAAAGAAAAAAAGAAACGAGTGTGTAAGTGACAGAAAAGAATGTTTAATGCTGAGTTAAGACTTGAGTCTTTTTCCTGATTATTGCAGAGAATATTTTAACGGATACGTGTAATCCATTCCGACTGCTGAAGTGCACACGGCAAAATAGAGATTAAACCCGTTAACCCACGGTATATTCACAAGACAGTGAACCACTGCAAAATGTTGTTTGCCCTGTGACCGACGCCCATACGAACATGGTTGATTGCATGTGGAATAATGGGGGTGGGGGTACATTCTACCGTACTTGCATCTCGCCTTGTATGAATTCGTGCGGAAACAGCAGTATGGCCGCCCACACACAGTATCTCACAGTATTTTTCTCGCACGATTCCAAATGATTCAAAACAAATTAAGTTGTTTATCTGAACTTCAAAAGACACAGTTGTGTATTATTGGGAAAATTTTGTTCTGCATCTTAACAACATATTTGCTTAAAAATTATGATGAAAATAAATCCGTAACTATTTTAAATTGAATTACTATTGAATTGAGTTACTCATTTTATTAAATCACATCGATTCTTTAAATCGATTTAGAACGAATTTAAAAAGGTCTGATAACTCCTTCAACAGAAACCGTCGCATGACCAACGTCTTTTGGCAGCATGTTCGGGATGATCAATTAAAAAAATTGGAGAAAGGATGATCAATGAATGTTAATTCTCTCACCATTTCCTGGTTAGTGATCACTAAAAAAAAGTCATTTTCAACAAACAAAAACAAGTATGAATGTATGTTGCAGTACTTTGACGTATAAATGTGTGCCCAATTTATTATCATATTTAGACTGTAAACAGAGCACCACTTTTACAACTTTTTTTTAATTGAAAAATTCCCTCAGGTCACATCGATTGATGGCACAAAATATTACTCACGAAGACTTTTTTTTCGATTTTTAAGAAGCTAGAAACGGAGTGCCCCTTATTTTCATCACTGTGTGACGAAGATTGGTCATGAAAAAGAGAAAATACATTTTTGTATTTAAGTATTTTTCAAATTGTTATACTTGAAACTACAAATTAATCACGGTTGTATATAAAAGAGAAATTCCATTTTTTGGTTGAGATCCGTTTTCGAGTTTAACGGAGTTCCCCAAGAAGAACATTTTTGTTTAATTTAAGGTGTTTCCAATCCATTAGGCCTTTAAACCTTCCAGATTTTTTTTTTTCTTTTAAGAAAGTTTTTAGGAGGTTTAACGAGAGTTGTTCTATTCCGCCATTTTTACGGGGGTAGGGCTTACATGAATTATATCCCCTTCAATCGGTTACTTTCTCCAATACAATCATCCATAATCCGTGCATGATGTAGGAAAGGTGATTCCGATTCTATACTGTAGTTTCACACCGTCGCTCACTCTACGTTAAAAGCGGCGCAGAAATTTAAAAAAAGAGATAAGAGAACTAATGAAAGAAAAAAAGAAGTAAAATGCTGACCCCCGAAGGGTTTAAGTGGGAGGGCATTTTACAATGAGGTTTATGCTGAATTGATCTTTTACTTTGTGTCCGACAACGCTCGCGCTTGTTTTTAAAAAAATTGCTTTTTTCAGTGATCACTGTCCAACAAAACGTGAGAGAAGTTAAATAACTTATCAACTGTTCTTTCCCTTTTACAAAGATATTTTCGCTTCCTGCTTGGTTATGCAACTCTTGTGCGTCTGCTTGATTTGTATTGTTATTTTTTAAAAACTGCGTTTGTGCTCATTGAAATTAAATCTTCTTATGGTCAATTTATCTAGCGTGACGTAATAGCTGACGCAATCCACTGTAACAAAAAATTATAAATAAGTTATATTAGCTGCACTGACTCTTTAAACCTATAAACCAGTAAGAACTTTATCGCGCTTCGAAAGTTAATCGAAGATGTTTAAATTCGACAACTGCCGGTGTATGAAAATTTTAGATGGAAATTCGACTTGTATTTATTATTTTTTCTGAATCTTAGAAATTATTTTCAAAGCAAGCAAGCACAAATAATAATATGATTTCGATTGAATACATTTTATCAAAAATATCTATACCTCGCGTAAATTAATCCCTTTAGCCTGTGAAAGGTACCAGAACTAATTATGATTTTTTAAAAATACCTAAAATTATCTTGAAAAAAGATCTTTTACTTAAAATTATCTAAAAAAAAACATACCACAATAAGATTTGGACATTGTTTGTCTTAAATGATCGTAGAGTCAAAAAAAAAAAGAACTTTTTGGAAGAAACAAAAAAAAAACGCCTATTAGTGTACTTTTGCAAATTTCAAGTTTGTAGCCTCAATAAAATGTGACCAGGAGCACCTGGAGAACACGAGCACGCCCCCACGCTCGTGTGTACACTCAAAGAGAGACAAAACTTGAAGAAAAATGCACAAAAATACTTTTGACGTAATAATTTTATCATAATTCACCAAAGGTCTGTTTGTATGTAACAACCTAACGCAAAATCTACTCATCAGAACCCCATGGAATTCCCTGTGTGTATCAAGGTGACCGTGGGAAATATTTTCGTAAATTTGTTGAAAATCACGATTGCAAATTTGTTTGAAAATCATACTGGGGTGAGGTTGGGGTGATTAACGATGTAAATTGATGTAAAAATGAACTCATTTTTTATACTCGATTTTCAACTATATCCACTGACCTCTAGTGAATGAGAACTTCGTATCGTCTATAGAGAGAAGAGTGACAGTGAGTACTTATGTGATCACACATTGAGAGGGGCTGAGAATCGAAGGAGGAATGGCTATTTGTTCATTTTAAGTGGCGTGTATGTACATTTAATTTTTTCCCGAGATCGAGAAAAAGATGCTTCCAGCCTGAGTTGACAGATTGGCCTTTTGACACTAAATTTCGTGCATCTGGTTTCTTGACTTTTCCTGGGGTTTTTCTTACTTGGATGGCTTTAAAATATCAGTTGGTTTGGGTTGTTTTTTGGGGTTTTTTTGTTTTGTTTTTTTTTTTTGTTACTGGTTAATCATCAAATACATAAGTACAAAAAAGCGCTGCTCACTTAGAATATAGTGAGGTAATGAATTTAGTTTCCCAATCTATGGCGTATGTTGAATAATTTTTTAATTGCTTCTAATTTACTATGTAATGTTCAGATATATAGTTATGTAATGGTTTGCGATGATGAACTCGCAACCTTTCAAGAATAACTGGCTCTTATTCTTTTTAAAGTAATTGAAATGTTAAAGATATTGTTTCTAAATTTCTTTTGTTTTTGCTGGAAAGGAAAAAAACAAAAGAAAGAATAAATTTTTTATCAACTTCAACGTAGATTTTGGCCGTTTGGTAATCAATGTTTCCATTTTATCGGCAAAATAAACAATTAGACCCTATATTGAAGACTAATCTAATTTTTTAACGGATTTTTTTGCGCAATTCAAAAATTGACTAGAAATAAAGTATATCCCCAAAAGATAAAATCATTGAAACGTCTAGTTTTATCGTTATTTAACCGAACTGTAAAAAACTCAATTTTCTGCGTAAAAATACTTTTTGCCAATTGGTGTTATAATCTTATCAGTACAGGGTCAGCGCTACAAGCCCTTTAATTGATATCAGAATATAGGTATCCCCACATTACAGAAGGGATGTATCCCTGGAAAATTGGCCCTATTCCGAAATTCTGTAACGTGAAACTATTTGCCATCGACCCCTATTATATACTGGAGATGGGTTGTTAGGGATTTTTCTCGACACAATGAAGAAATTCGAGCACTTTAATGAATGAAAATGAACATTTATATACACATACAATAATTCATCATTTATAAGGGTCTCTGGTTTACTCGTACTTACGAACGCATTGCCAAAAGGCAGGATTGCCAAATTGACCATTCTCCGGCTACATCTGGCTGAATTGATATTAATTTGTTTTTTAGTCTTAGCATATGGTTATTTTATCCAAAAAATGTTATCTGAATAAGTATTTATGAGCATATAACATTTTTAGCTATGAAGTTAACTGGAAAGGAAAATATCTGGCTGCTTTTTCATCACTTCTAAGACATTCTTAGCTATAAATGACAGATACTTGGCAACATTGAAAGCGTACTTGTTAACACTGTTTTGCATCAGTGGTATCAATATTTTTTTATTAGGAACTGTCCGTAACGTTTCCTTAATGCTGTTTCTGGCGGCAAATTTCTTCCCTTTTTTAATCGATCAGGTTTTTGTATACTTTCATATGTCCAATTTCTTCACCATTTTTGCCTTCTTTTATTTCTTCCTCTCTTTTTTCGTACCCCCTCTTCTCTTTTTGTCTTCCCTTCCTTTCTTACTGCTTTTCTCCCTTTGTTCTCGCTATCTTTTTCTTTCCCTTCCGTCTTCCCCTCTTTTTTTCCGGCTCACAATGTCGGTTGCACAGATCGATTTCAATTTCCATTGGCACAAGCATCGCTTTTCAAAAACTAATCAAAGTAAATATCATCTGATTTTCATCAATCTATCTACTTTATCATCTTTTTACAGCACTTTAATCCGCCTATCAGAGCGGGTGTCTAGTCTAGTTTGAAATGATTCCTTTATAGTCTTTTTTTTTTAATATTTCAGTAACAATGAAATGAGAAGAAACGCAAAGTTATTCATCTTGATTCGTATTTAAATATTTTTGTATATCATTTCAACAGCTTTTAAATTCACTTCAATAAGATGTTTTTGTATGGGTCCCACGCGAAAAGCTTTTTTTAATATAATTCTGTATGAGTCAAATGTTGATGAACACGATTTAAACTATTCAGAATTTCTTTCTGTTGACAAAAGAAGGGAAAGGCCGTCAAATTTTCCCATGTCGCGCCTTATTTCCTAAAAACCTAACGAAATTTTACAGTAGCGAAATTGCATTAATTTCGATCAATTCCCTTAAATGCAATATAATGTAGGGAAACCATTACAATAAACATCTAAAGTATTGAAAGTAAAAGAAAATTCCCTGTGAGCAGTAAAGCGTGTAGAGGACCATTGCATAAAGTTTGTAATCTGATAAATACCTGACTAACTTGAAACTCGCAAGCTTTACCCTACTTATAATCATATCTTACTGCCAACGGTGTACGTATGCAAATTGGAAAAAATAACAATTAGGCATTATCAGTAGCAATTCTCTCTCCACGAAGTTGGTTTGATGAAATGTATGAGCAACGAAGTTTTGTGAGTCTTGGGGATAGCTTTCCACTTCAACACTAATAAGGGGTCGTATTGGGGTTTGCGTTCCACTTCCACCCAGTGACAAGAGAAGAATAAGAGGTTGGAAGCATGAGTAGTAAAATAACATATTCGATGACAGGAAATGAAATACCGGTGATATTGCAACTTGGAATATCTAAGAACCCCTTCTATAAAGGAAATATTCCGGAGAACCCTCTTTTTAGCATCTAGTTTTTAGACCAATTTTTTTTACCACTGAAATCATTTTAATCTAAAATGGATTACATTAATTGGGATCCCATAGTACAGATCTGAGTACGATGATAGGATTTTTCAAAGTTGTGCATTGGATGACTTTTTCCCGGACTCAAGATTCGCAATGTCAGGTTTAGAGGGAATACTGCTGCAGAGACTGAACATTATTTGACGGACCCCAGTTTCGAAACCATTCAAACAATACATATTTTAGTTAGAAAAAAAAAGCAACAACAATAAGTGCGTACGTATAAAGGGGGATTTACGTACGCTAACTGAGAACCTAGCCTACAGACCCGGTCTAAACAAGAGATTAAAGCTGTTTTCAGAGGTACCTTAATTCTATGCCTCTGGCTACAATGCATAATTCCTGGCATTTAGATCTCACATGCGGATGAACGATATCGGATTTTAAGTATCATATAGATAGATACAGGGAAATTGGGGAAAATGCTAGGCAAATCCCACTGGGCACAGAATGAAAGACCAATTATAGTAAGACAGCAAATGTTTAGGAAAGCGTGAACGCTGCCGAACACAAAAAGGACCAGTTTAGCATAAACATTCATTATAAATTTAACCCCCAATAAAATCTTACTTTAAGGTAGAATTTCACAAAAACTAACTTGATCAAAACCTGTCCCAGGCTCTCACTGGTTATCACAGAAAATGTGGCAACTAAAGCCGACGCTGCTCTTGAGTTTGTAAAGACAGACAAACAGACACTTGGCAAATTATAGTAAAATACAGCACATTTACGTCATCAAAAGTCTTTAAAGTTTCTTTAGATTTACCAGTGGTATACATTGTGTGGGAGCTACAGACCTCAGTCGCCAGCTCGGGCATCTGTTTCGGTGATGTGATTTGAACCTGGGCTTCAATATTCACAGGCTGCTATAGTCGATATAGAGAGTAAATCTAGAGATTTGATTTGAGATTCTGCTCGCCCAATCGGAGTGAAAGGGCGTAAAAATTGGCCACCTCCGGCTCTGAGGAATGAGATTTCAAGTCTTACATGAAATTTATTCTTTATTTCCGATCAATACTGTTCACTTTCTACCGAAAGGGGTCGGCCTGAACATAACATGTAGAAAGCAACTGAAAAATTAAAATGAAGGTAAATAGTAGTCATAATAATTAATTATATTGATTTACAATACTTATCTAATAAATAAAAAAATATTGAAATAAATTCATTTCCACCGATGAAAAAAAAAACTTTTGGTGCTTGAAGTTAATTTAGAAGTCAATATCGGTTTTAAACATTATTTAATTCTGTTATCACAATAAAATGAACCAAACTGTATTCTTCCTGGCTCTAGCTCACATCTCGTATTCAAAATTCTGTTGCCTGATCTTTCATGTTTTTTGACTTCAAAAAACATGGTTATTTACTGAAACACTGGCACATCTTGGCGCTATTCTGGAACAAAACAGCAAAAGAGCGAAAAGGTTTTGGGGGAAACCGATTTTATATTCTCATATATAAAGCATCGACTGTTTGTCCTGTAATAGTCAACGGGGGAAATGAATAACTTGGGGTGGCGGGTCTATGCACGATTATCTCCCCTACGTCGTTAGTATACGTCAACACTACATATCATTGCCAAAATTTCATAACAATCCTCACGATATCTCTGAAGGTTCTCACTGAATTCCACTTAAATGAAATGAGAAGTCATCGGATCAATTGTAAAGAGAGAAAAAGAAAGTCGAGAATTTGTACAACGCACATACACGTACATTTTTTTGATATCATATTAAAAACTTTAAAAGTCAAATATTACTTCTTCTAAACAAACTGAATCAAAAGATATTCGTTCCAATCGATATGACTATTTTACTTTTTTTCTTTTGCGGCAATTTATCATGCCTGTTAGGAATGGCATTTAATCTAGTGTAATTAAACGGTTTATCAAATGAGCTTATATTTTTAATGTTGCAGTGACTGCGTTTAGAGGTAATGAAGCAGTTTTGGAGATACAATTAGTGTAAGAATCAGTAAAAAAACAAACACTTCCAGCATATGAATCACTGAGAAACTATAAATAAACTACATAGCAAGGATTATACACACATTTATCATACAGGTATCTAGTAGTATACACTGAAGGCTTAAACAGTCACAAAATTTGGTATACTTCACTCTTTTGTCTCAACACTGACGTGTGATTCTAGTACACTTTAATGGGAATTCTCTTTTCGCATTTTTGTCGTCTTTGTCATGAAATAGAATCAAAATGTGTTAGAATCTTAATAAAACCTTTTTTTTTTCTCAAATCCTCGGGTCAAGGTTGTATGGGAAAATATGTTTATTTGTTCCTTTATGTTGTTTACTTCAAAATGTATTTCAGTCTTCTCAATATCCGGGTATAGAGTTTGCACACGAGGTGATTGGGCCTGTCGTTCAGAGAAAGGTCTTCCCTTTTCAGCTCTAATACCTCAGTATTCTCGAATCTGTGTCATCTTTCTCCGCTTCAACGAGAGTGTAACGGTGTTAGAAACACATAGGCAATAGTTAAAACGGCTCACTTGCGTGCTTGTCAAACCTGTAAGAACTTCTTTCTGATTACGACACCTTATATTCCCTAATGGTTACCCACGTAGGTACTGAACAGGCTCGACGTTGTTCAACTTCGATTATCATACAGGAACGGGTTCATCCACCACGATTTGGTCATAACTCTTTAGCCTCGGGGAGAACTTGCTCAATCCTAGTCCTTGTGTCAAGTGCTCGGCTGTGAGGCACTGATTACAATCTTGAAGGTCTCAGGTATGACTCAGCGGTGGATTGAACCATGGCCTATAGAACTAAAGGCGAACACTCTACACCTAAGCCTTGGCGATCGGTGCATGGTTTGTAATAGTGTCTCGGAATCTGTTAAAAATGTAGCATACAAATTTATTCAGATTTGATTTATATTCATATACTTAATGAAAGAGTGACAGACACAGACCTAGAGAGAGACACATACAGACAGACACAGACAAACAGACAGACACAGGCGAGCACACCTCTTTCCAAATATGCAGCAAATCAAAGTAATCAAAAGATTTTTTAAATTGTGGAAGAAACTAGATTTTATCGAGCATAGTCACTTCAATACTTGATCGCTCAACCGATTTATGAAAAATTCCCTTACTTTTTGGATGAATCAACACGAAAAAGCCATTTTATTTCATTTTTGCCTTCAAGTTGTCAATACAAGTCATGTATATAATACAATGCATGTCTGAACAGGAGTGTCGGTTGCATAACTTGACTATGATGTACCCAGAGAGCGCACATCTCTGCCAACAATCAAGAAAAATTTAACACTATTTGGTCAATCTGAAGAGATTTTTTACCAAACCATTTCTCCACTAATGAGTTCTATCATTTCCTTAGTATCACCAAAACATTTTCTAAACTCCAAACACTTGGTAAAATTCAAAGATTCATAAACACCTTGTAAGCAAAAGATTTTTTTTTAAACTAACCAACGGGGAAACTTGATTTTATCGAGCACAATCACTTCAATACTTCATTGCTCTTTTTGTGAAAAAATATTACTTACTTTTTGGTTGAATTATTATGAAAAAGCAATTTTTATTTTTGCAATGGTTTTAGGGAATCCCGTCTAAATGAGAGTTTTTGCCACACAACAATCACACGAGAGCATTCGGGGGACGAGAACATGATAACAGCATTTATTGTTCGATATACTTAGAATTTGGCAATAAAAATTGGAGATGTAAAGTATTTACATCTTTTTTATCGGGCACAACGGCAAAACTAGCCAATTTTTATAATAATGACATTCATTCATTTATTTAATTGATTATTATTTAATAAATATTTTTAGTTATTTTCCTGGACACATTCATGATTAGATTTGATATATTATTCATATAGCTCAGATGAAACATTGTCAATCATTGTTAATTGTTTCCCAGTATTTCTTTCATCTTATTTCTTTTCGTCTGCCTTGCCAAACCTTGATCATTCAACGATCGATAGTAAGCCGCATGGACACAAAATAATAACAAATAAGCCTTCGGTGAGATTTCTATACCAGCTACCTTATCGATTATACTATGAAGACTAACAAGCAGGAAGGATCCAAATCTATCCGTACATTTATCTTTTTAGATGTACTACCATTTGTAGCAATGACTGTCTCGGACCGACTGACAAGCTGACATACCTAAACAGTCCCACCTCCTCTAGTTTCAAGGGAGAGAACTCACACGTCTATGGTCTGACTTTCAGGCTTGTCTACTTCTCTGAACACCAATACGATGCCATCTTCTATAGATACGCCATTCAATTTTCCTAATCTCAAATTACAGACTGTTTATGTGAAAACACCAGAGACCATTTGTTTCTCGCTGGAGGCATATTCTTCAATTCTAATGCGCACAGCTCACTAACGATCATTGTTACGATAGACAGCAATTTTTAAAAAAATGGATGAGGTAAGTGCCAAATATAAACAAGACTAGTCAGTTCTTTCTATCGCGAGATAAACTAATTCATGTTATGATGCATCCATACAATGAGTAAATTGTATGAAAGTAACACTACCTGTTCAGGCAGTTCTTTTAGTAAAAGTTTTAAAGGGTAATGGTTCCCTACCATCGGGCTATAGAGCATAGAGTAAAAGATATGATTTAGCGACCTGGAACTATGTGAGTCAGCTGCACTTTTCTTTATTTCCTCTCACTAACGATGATATTTGACTAACGCTGCAAGCCATCAATAAAGGTGGAATTAATTAAAACTTGACTCAGGAACTCCCTTGATATTAAATTTGTTTAATAAACCCTTTCAGAAACAAAATTGGGTGTATTGGCTACTTCAAGCGGTGGTAAGTACAGTTAATGAAAACGCTCAATTGATAAACCGCTACAAATCTAATTGAATCAAAGATGACCGATGACTTTTATTATATGAATTTAAATTCGTTTGTTGTTTTTTTTTAAATAGTTCTAAAGAGCTGAAATTTTAATATGCTGTAGTTTGAACAAAGAGCTTCGAATAAGATGTATCATCATCAGTCTTTTATCGTCCGTCGTTGGACACGGATCTTCCCCAGGGTTCGACACACCTCTCTATCGTGGGCATTGCAGGGCTAATACTTTCTGAATTTGTCAAGTTTGTCTCTCCATCTTGTATTCTGCCAGCCTCGATTTCACATTTGATCTCTGTGGATCCACGTTGTGAGTCGTGATGTCCAGCAGTTGTCTGACATTATTGCAACATGACCAGCCCATTATTATTTGAGTTGCCTAATGGTTTTTGTGATTCTCTAACTCCTGTTTTTTCTCCTAATATACTGTGCTGTCTTGTGATCTCTCTCATGTGTACGTTGCATGGTTCTACAATTCGAGGGTCAATCTTTTGGTTAGGTTCCATGTTTCAGCTCCATAGGCGACTATTGGGAGGATGCGTTTAGGAATAATGGGATTTTCTTGTAGTTAAAGGTTGAAGTGACTCAAATCTCTTCTTGTCCATAACTGTGGTATTCAACACATCAAATTGAGTACTGAAGCCACTTGCTGGTATACTTCTGACCTTAGTATACGCATATGTTACCGGACAGTAGCTGTAATTTTTACCACAAATTGTTGGTCGTAATGTTTTAGCTCAGCAATATATGTATATGACTTGAGGAAAAATGATTTCTCCAACACTCTGGTCCGGTCCACGCACATAGCAAATAGAACTTCCATCTTAAAAGCTTGAAAATAAATCGTTCTCAAAACTGAGAAATTACCGGCCCGTACGTTTGAGTTCTGCATCTGTCAGAATACGAGTGTTTGAATCAAACATTTTTCAGTGCCAAAGCGTTGAAATTCTGACTTATAAAGCTTTAACTAATCTTTTAAGATACATTATAAGTATGTTTTAACTTTATATGAAGTCAATTGGAAAATATTTACTTTAAAATAACTCCAGCTGCTGGAATAAAGTATATACAAATCATATTAATCCGCCATTAAGAGATAGAAAATAGATCATTGGGCAGATTTTCATTGATCGGGTGAGGTGAACACGCAGTCAAACAAATGCATATATATATATATATATATATATATATATATGCATACATATAGATATACATATACATATATGTGCGTGTGTGTGTGTGTGTGTGTGTGTGAAATGGACATATTTGATCCGATATAATGCAATACATACTGTCGCGTTGAAAGAGACGAAAATGACCGAGAATAAACGAGATGAAAATTTGGGTTGAACGCAGTTCTTTGGCTTTTGGATTACCTGCGACTGTTCATCTCAATGGTAAGAACATTGCTACGTTGAAGCGGCTTCCTATCGGTGGTAAGTTCGATTCCAACTGCAGCCCCATTTTCTTTAATTGTTTATTCTATTTATGTTGTCTGCATTGAATGATATATCAACCGTGTAACGATGGGAAATCATTTAAAATAAGTTACTGTATTATAACGCACACACGCACACGCACACACACACACACATATATATATATATATATATATATATATATATATATATATATATATATATATATATAACAACCGATAGCAGTTTTTTCTCTCCCAAAAGTATGGGAACGTGGTTCCTACACAGTCTCACAGCACTGCACCATTGCAAACACACACACACACACGTATATATATATATATATATATATATATATATATATGTGTGTGTGTGTGTGTGTGTGTGTGTGTGTGTGTGTGTGTGTGCAAATATATGCTGTGTATTTGTCAAGCGAATAAAGTTTATAAATGAATTTCTAGGTCAAACCAGAGTCGAACAAACAAAATCTCGTCTTCCCTCTCCTTTATGGATATCTATAGATAAATCTGTTTTCTACAAGGCAGCAGTCTTTACACCTGAAGCAATGAAAAATAATACTATACAAAAAGAGTGAACTCTTTTCTTTTTGCCTTAACTGGTTTTCTTTAAAGCTGTGCCTGTTGTTAACAGACAGGCTCAGTTGAATGATAAATGAAGCTACGTTGGTTATTCCCAGAGAAAATGTAAAAAGGCATCAACAATAGTATAAAGTTGGTTCATTGTTATTGCACCTTCTTTACGTAAAAAAAAAAAAACTGAATATTTACTGGCTAAAAACTGGTCTAAGTTGCAGACCTAGGGTTGGCAAAGTAATAGCGTATCAAGATATATTCACAGGTATCTAATTTACCGACAAAGTTGGCGTGTAGGCTAAATAAGTGAAGAAATTTTCCGACAGAAACAGCATTAGAGGGGTGCAGCACCCTCTTCCTGAAACGCCCAAATGGCCAAGTAGTTAGAGAGACTGAACACTTAGAAATTTAAACTTTTCGGCTTATTATGATTAACAGAGACATTGAATTTTAAGACATGAAAGTTTTTGGAGGGTCGACTTGTTAAAAATAACAGGCCAGTGCATTAAGCCACGGACTGGTATCTGGACGCAAACATGAGCCATTGGACCTCAAGAAAACGACACGATTTGGCGATATAGAACGATACGAGTCAGATGCACCTTTCCTTATCCGTTGTTTCGCCTCCTATTCCCCCACTAAGAAATATATTTGACTTACGCAACAAACCAGCAATAAAAATGAAATTAATTAGACGAAAACATTTCAATTGTTGATGAACAAAATATTTTTCATATTAGTTTGAGTTTTTCAAAATAATTCGAGCTTTTCCTCTCAGTAGTTCAGGAGGATCCTAATATCATATTCGTTAGATGACCCCTTTTAGGTATGAATTCGAGTTTATTAGCCCCATACATGAGACACACCGGTTATATTCTAGTCGAGATTAACACCTCTGTCGGTTGATCTGCAAGAACATAGTCAATATTAAACTGGCTTGCGACGCAGAAAAGGTCGGGGCACATGGATTAAACAATAGAGTTTCAAGAGATCCAAGGTTCTGACTTGGTGGCCAAAAGCATAACATACTGATTACAGCTAATCTTGGAAATTCAGCAACATAAGAGCAACAAAAATTAATCAAGACTAGTTGAAATCTCTAATTAGGGACACCGAAAATCTGTAAATGGTTATATGTAATTGTAGAAATATACAAATAATAAAAAAAGAATGAATCAGTACCACATGTGCAAAGGGAATTGGGATGGCTGCGCATGATAAGTGCCCAACGAGCCATTTTTAAAAAGTTGAGAAAAATCGGATTCAGAATTAGACGAAACTTCCGTCCGATATATTTTCGTTGTTTTCAGAGCTACAATGCTCAGCTTTTTTTGTTGTTTTTTAGGGGGGGGGGCGTAAATACTCTGCTTTATGAGCCTGACGCATATTATATTCATGAATCTAAAATACTTACAAAGTTATAATTCATAAATCGAGATTTTCTGGGTGGGGTCTAAACAAAACAAAAGCTCTCACGCTTTGCTTACTAACGCTATTACCATCATTTTTAGGAACGTTGTTATGCATAATAGAATCAAAAGCTAAGTATAAAAGCTTCAAAACAAGCAAATATCCATTCGTAAGCACAAAAATAACGAAAATATCGCGGCTGTAACGAATAACACACGATTTCTAACAAAAACAAAATCAGTGATTATGCTCAAGTAACATGGCGTATTCATGTGAGATTCATCGTAAAATGCATCAGAATTATAATGCATAGCGTTCAAGCTTCAAACGTAACTAAAAATAAAGAATATATCGTGGGCGTCAGACTTTGAATCCAATTTTCTCAACTTTTTACAAATGGCTCGTTGGGTACGCATTATGTACGACCACTCAATTAATTTTCTATCCAGCAGTTTCGTTTACTATTCGTACTTTTATGATAAGCTTGTAGGTAGGATTTCGAGTGTTAATTATTGGTGCATTTGAAATCTCTGATAAGGGAGACTATTGAGTTTCAAAAAGCATTCGTTGAAAAAACAAAAAGCTCACCTTTTAACTGCCAGAAATCAGAAGGTTGCATTTCAGTTTGTTTATGAAATTTCGCCTCGGCTTGGCCGCTTAGATTTATAAAGACACTTTTACTAAAATGTTTATCCATGTAAAATAATTAGATATCAAATAATGCAATAGAAAAGAACAGAAAACAACAGCCCTTTTCTTTAAACTTGAATTGGACATTGACAGCTCCAAAAGTACACGTCTCCGAGGGACTGGACTTTTGAAGGTGTGTGTAATAGTCTACCATAATAGTCATGTAAAATTAATCTTCATCCATCGTGAGAAATTACGTCTTCAGAGTGTTGTAGTTACTTCTCTTCAGGGTTGCTAATTTAGATATTTTACATCTAAATTTAGATCTATATTTTAGATGGAAAATCTGTAGAGTTTTATTCATTCTTAGGAACCGCGGATCCAAATAACTCCAAACTCATTACTGCAATGCCTGCTCACACACACACACACACACACACACACACACACACACATATATATATATATATATATATATATATATATATATATACGGCGATTATCAAACTTCGTACCATGGCCAGTTGTCGAGTTATATCGGTACTTACAGACACACGCAAACCCATGGAGATTTCTCAAATTATTTTTAGATGAGTATCAAAAGCTACGGGAAAGTCTGCAAAACGACAGTTTCAATTCTTTCTATAAAAATATGATTTGGTCAAAACTGCTAAATACGAAGATTTCCGTCTTTTCTACCAATACTTTACATTACATTCCCGTAATTATATATAACTACGTACATATAACTATATGAGCTAGTTTTCCGTCTCAGCGATGGTCTTAAGGAAACGGGCAGCACCACAGGGGGTAGAACTGCAAAAATCAATTGCATTGAAGGTGTTGACAATTTCTCTTCCTCACTTTCACATTAATATGACTCGCAGATATTCTCTAAATAAGAATCAGGTCGCACGTAATCTGATGAAAGTTGACGAGTGAATATAATTGCTCAAAATTGTGGAAATTCTGAGAAAATGAAAATTTCAGTGTGGTTATGCTTAAATATGTTTATCAGAAAACGTTTTGAAATAATGTGGAATATAGCAAATGAGATTGAATTAGGACTTGTTGGCAGAGGTAATTTGACCATGATAATCGTAAAATACCAACCTAAAGGATCGGATTTATAGGGGGACAAAGGGGGTAATTTCCCAGCCCCCTATAGCCCCGCCCCTGTACACAAATGAATAATAAAAATATTAGTTAATTTCATAGCAATAACTTTATGATTACTGCTTGGAATGTATTTAGGAATGAATTCCATTATAACGCCTTCCATCATTTTAAATAAATTAATGAAAATTCTGATTTTATTTTGGATCTACAGTAATTGGGAGTATGGGTTACGAACATGCAAAAACAGACTATTGAGTATTTGAACTTCTATATATGAGGGGCCCACCAGATCTGAAGTGCCCCCCCCCCCCAGGTCTAAATCCAGACCTGCCAATTTGTTTCGAAACATTGTTATGAAAAGAAGCAACGATCAATCAGAGGCAATCAACGATGATCAGTGTGTATGTTTAGACGAAATCCGCGGTGCATTGAATTGGAGAAAAAAACACGAGTCAAAGATATCATGAAATCAATTAGAAAATTCAAATGACAACGAGCTGACAAGAATAGCGTGAAACCGCTTGGCATCACGACTCTCAGTATGGACCACCAGAGATTTCATGCAAAATTGTGGCCAAGAGAAAATAAGATGGTGTGGCGAACAAGTCAGGTTCTGTAAGTACTGGCTTGGGGAAGGTCTATGTCCAAAAGCGGACGTTGACAGGCTGATGATACCAATGCATCCATTCAGTGAGTAATTTCTGTGAAGTTTTAATTTAACTTTAACGCATAGATAGTGAGCATCTCGGAGGTTGAGAATGAAAATCCATACGGAATGCATGTTCGATAGATAAAAATGGGGTTTGCAACAATTAATCAATCTGTAATCAAGTAGAGACGTCAAAATGCGCAGATTTTGAACGTTGGAAGCGATGCCACGTGCTGAAATAGTTTTTAGATGAAGGTGGTGTGACATAATCGTTGCTATATGCGCTGAGCGGCGTCAGTAAATCTTTGCATGATTTTTACAATGTGTACATATTATTTTACAATTTTTATAAATAGAGAAATTTTATAAAGCAATATATTGTTTTAGTTTTTATTTGCAGACGACATAGCCTTTTTCGCAGAGAACCTACACGACCTCCAACTAATGATAGATAAACTAAATGAAGAGAGCAAGAAGGTCGGCCTACACATGAACTTCAGCAAGACGAAGATCATGTGCAACAACCACATTGGAGATAAAAACACTAAGATCAAAATCGAGGACACAGAACTCGAGAAAGTAGACCACTACATCTACCTACGACAACGAATCTCCATGAGACCCTCAAAAGAAGAAGAAATCAAGTGAAGAATCACACTAGAATGGCAAGCCTTTGGCAGAGCTAGCTAAACCTTCAAAAATAATAAGATCCCATTAATCCTAAAAAGAAGGGTGTATAACCAATGCATCCTCCCAATAGTCACTTATGGAGCTGAAACATGGAACCTAACCAAGAGACAGACCCGTAAATTGAGAACCATGCAACGTGCACATGAAAGAATAATGCTAGGCCTCACATGGAGAGACAACAAGACAGCACAGTACATCTGAGAAAAGACAAAAGTTAGGGACATCATAGAATCCATTAAAAATCTCAAATGGCGGTGGGCCGGCCATGTTGCAAGAATGGCAGACAATCGATGGACATCGCGACTCACAACATGGATTCCCCGAGACCACATGCGCAACCGAGGCCGGCAAAATGTTAGATGGAGAGACGAGCTAGACAAGTTCAGGAAGTACTGGCTCCGTGACGCCCGTGATAGGGAAGTGTGGTGAATCCTGGGGAAGGTCTATGTCCAACGACGGACGCTAAAAGACCGATGATGGAGATGGACCTACTTGCAATTTTTTCCAAGGTGGAATTATTTTCTGTGTGACATTGTTAACTTCTCCCACCAAAACCGAAAGATCACTGATATAAAACGTCAAAATTATTTTCAGGTTTGATGCCATTTTTTTTGTCAGGTTTACATCCAAAATGAAGTGGCAAAACATTAATGAAACTATCAATAATAAAACTATAGCAATTACTGACAATTGATACAACTCAAACATCTATATCTATAGTAAAAAAAAAACACCTAAAAATATCTTAACAGCGAATTTTAATAACTACCCTCTCTGGTGTCTGCATTATTTGTCACTGAATTTGACGCAGTTATTGTCCTATTGTAGTATGGCAACTCATAGTCTCGCCCTAAATGATGTATAAATTTTGAAATAAAGGCTTTGAAATCGTAGTTGTGTTAAATAGACATTTTTCAGCGATCAGCTTTACCTTACTTATAAATAAAACCAAGAAGGACGATGACTTCAACTTGATGCAATAAATATGTATTCATTTTAAATTAAATACTTATGAAATATATTTATACAGGTTTATTGTACATCGGTTCCGACACGTCGACATTCTGGATTATTATCTAAGTATAGAAGGGCGATAAGGTGATTACTTTTATCAATTGAACATGATAACTTCTAATGTGCATCGTCGCAATTTTCTCTCATTGGAGACTAAACAGATTGATTTGATTGGGAATTTAAGCCATTATGACTTCTCACGCAATAATCCTATTTGGCTTATACTAAATTCAAATTAAATGGTATCCATCACCTCCAAAACACCATATATAACAAAGCTATCAATTTTGTGTGTGTGTTGGGAGGGTGTTTGTGGTCATTTCAATGTCGCTTTCGTGGTGCATAGGGAAGTAGGATTTTCCAAGTTCAAACAGAAAAATAGGAGAATGAATGAATTAAACATTATGAAAACTGTCAGAGTAAAAAAAATCCCCAGTGTTAGGTTGTTTTTTATCATTATTATTGAATGATTGACAGCGAAATTAATCATATACGTTTTGAGTTAGCTATAAAATCGAATCGGCTGATTATTTTTTTCTTAATGGCCACACTTCAGGCTATCAACTATTGCAGATTCTTATCATCTAAATAGGGCAGACATCGACTTGATCTAGCTCAACAACAAAATAAAGACCTCTCTGATAGAAGCTGCCAATATGTTCGAGCCAAAGAGCAAGCATACCATCATTTAACTCCAAAAAGAAACCAAGATTTACATGGAAAAACGCAAAAACTCCAAGCTACCGACAACAAAAAGAGAAAAGATTAACGCAACCGAGTTTAACAAAACCATCCGAAAGAAACGAAGAGAAGACAAAAGAAGATAAACAAGAGCAGTCATCGAATGCATCTTCGAAAAAGGTAAGGGCTTTAAAACTAATAAAAAGCTCTAGTACACGAAAAAACGTAAATAACGTGTGTTCGAAAAAAATGGAGACCTAACAATGGATAGAGACCGAGTTGTCGAATGCACTCAAGAATTCTACAAAAACCTCTATTCCTCCAGACGTGATACACGCGACAATAAGCAGGATATACAAGCAACGAGTAACTAGTTTGGAGAATTCCCAGAATTTACTCAGTGGGATGTGAAACAAGCCACTAAACAAATAAAAGAAAGAACAGCTCCTACAACAGATGATATCACCATCGACGTAATCTAAGCTGGTGAAATCATCACGAGGAAACTAGCCATCCTATTCAACTTATGCCCAAGAGAGAGTGAAGTCCCAGAAGATAGGAACATCGCAATCATAATGCTGTTACATAAGAAAGGTAACCCAAAAGATCTAAATGACTACAGGGCAATAAACTTACTCAACTGCACCGACAAATATTTTACCGAAGTGATCGCTAACCAAATCACCAAAACGTTAGGTGAAAACCAACCACAAGAACTGGCTGGATTCAGAAAAGGCTACTCAAACATTAATTATCCCCATTCAGTAAATCAACTAAAAAAGAAAGCAACAAAATATAAAATTACACAAGCTGTAATATTTGTCGACTTAAAGAAGTTTTGCGACTCAGTGGAAACCAGTAGGGTCATCGATGCTATCATACAAGGCGTAGGCACTATGTATGTCAGTTTTTCAACATATATGCCGACACAGCAGTTCATTTATCAGTCTACATAAAGACTCTGAGCCATTTCAGCTCGAAATAGGAGTAAAATTAGGTTATACCAGTTCACCCAAACTTTTCAAAGCCTTCCTCGAGATTGGGAAAATGAAAAAAGATGAAATGATTGAAAATTGAATAAAAAATAGAGGAATTAGAATAGACGGTCATCGCCTAAGTAACCTTAGATTTATAGACGATATCGTCCTTTTTGGAAAAAAAACTTTCATGATCTCAAAGTAATGCTAGACGAACTGAAAGAAGAGAGCAAATTGGATTATACATAAACTACACAGTAAAACAAATGTCATTTAGTACATACATGTTGAGGATAAAGACACAAAAATCCAAATCTAAAACGCACGTCTAAAAAAAAGTAGACCACCACATCTACTCAGGATAACGAATCCCTATGAAACCCTCAAAAGAAATCAAGCGAAGAATCACTCCGGGATGGCAAGCTTTTGGTAGAGCAGACTCAACCCTTAAGAACCAGAAAATCCCATTAGTTTTTTTTTTAAAGGGTTCGGGCTACAACCAATGCATCCCCAGGTAGTCACCTATGGAGCTGGAAAATGGAACCTAACCGAAAGATTTAACCTCAAACTGAGAAACATGTAACGTGCACAAGGGAGGATCATGCTCAACATCACCTAAAGTGATCACAAAACAGCATAGTATATTAGAGAGAAAAAACAGGAGTCAGAGACATAATAGAAACCATTTTTAAAAAACTCAAGTGGCAATGGGCTGGTCATGTTGCAATAATGTCAGACAACTGCTGGACGTCACGACTTATGAAGTAGTCCCCCAGAGATCATATGCGAAACAGTAATCGGTGACGAAATAGACAGATCCAGAAAGTATTTACTCCATGACACTCATGACACGGAAATTGGGTGAATCGTGGGTAAGGGCTGTGTCCAACGACAGACGCTAAAAGGTTGATAATGATGACGAAATGCTCAGATACCATCACCACCACACACTACGAGAAGGGTCAAAAAACATCGCCATCACACACAAAGGGTCCAATGCCATTATCATCACGCAGTACCCAATCTTCTTATCTGGAACACATTCAAGAAACACACACACGAGAAGAATTCCAACATTTTAACTTGCGACAACAAATAACTGAATATCAATATATATGTATAAAGTATTTGCACTTGTACATACATGTACATACTATTAAGAAATGGGTGTATAATCCGACAGAATAAATTTAAAAGCGTTTCTTTTTTGGAACTCTATTTGAAATAACCTCTTGTTATTATATGGGAAATGAGTCACTTGACCTAGACAGCGTAATTAGAATAAACGATTAAAGAAAATGGTGATAAAGCGGCTATTAGGTCCTTCTGCTTTCAGTTGAGCTGTTCAGCTCAATGGAAAAACTGACCCTACGTTAAAGCGGCAGCCTATTGTTCACAGGTTCAATTTCGTTAGCAGTCCTGTTCTACGTCTGAGGTTGGTAGAAAAAATGTGTAGAAAATCAATCGAAGAAGTTTTTTCTGTGTGACTAGTATTCTTAAAGATGGTATTATAAGTTGATTTGCATGCAGTCCGAAATTAAAACCGATACAAGGGATTTGATATTCACAAAAATATAATGATAATAATAACAATAATAATAATAATGAGATTCCAAAATAATAATAATAATAATAAGTGAATAAATAGATAAATAAAGCTATACATTAAAATTATTGTTGAAGGGGAGGTTGTGTTTTATCAACATTGCTTGGGAACCATATTAGTATAAATGTTTCGTTTTTAATTACCCAAAACTGTGACATGGCAACATAAGACTTTTTGGAAAATTTTTGACGCACTCAAATGCAATTTTTTTAATGAAAACTATTAAACCTATGATGATTGAAATACCAAACGTCTTGGAAAATAGGAATAGAAATAGATAGTAAAACTTAGAGTCCTAATTCAACCACGTATGAATAAGTGAGGAATGGAGAAATTGGTCAATCTTGTCTATTTGATAAGCAGGTAGTTGGATGTGGAATACGAGAATTTTGACAGTATAGAGAGTACTGTTGGCGTTAAGATGGTGAGTGAGGAGAGAAAGTTCAGACTTATACTAAGTTAAAACAATGGGTGGACAAGATACGGGAAAGAAGGGGGAAACGGAGATTTTTTCCATCGTCACTTATTTTACTGTTGTTTTTTTACCATTATAATTGTTACGACATTTCAATTTCAACAACCTAACAATATTCTATGGGAACGCAGACAGGAGACAAGCCATGTAAAAAGGAGAGAAAGGGGAACAATGGATGAAGAAGAAACAAAGGGACTGAAAGGGAAGAAAAAGGGAGAAGGAAAAATAAAGAAAAAGGGGAAATCTTTCCAGTCAGCATGCATCTGATATAGAGGAGTGTCTCAAACGGCTGTATCGTCGAACCACTGGGGCGGGGGCAACAGACCTCTACAAACAGCTGGACGTATAAGAAATCTGAGTTACCATACATATTTATGAATATATATGTATAAGCAGGCAGTCGCATTGTCGGGTAACTCCTCTGGGGGGACAAAGGAGGAGACATACCTCTACAGCTAACTTGGGTACCTACCAAGAGGAGGAAATTCCAGTCAAACTTACGACCTTAGGGCCTTGCTCCTATTTGTGCCACCTCGGTAGACCATAGGATGCAATACTTTGTTTAAATGGTTTGGTAGCCTTTCTCCTTGGAACTTCATCGCGAAGGCTGAGGGGTTATTTCGTATACATGCCGTCCAAGGATCCCATCGTGAAAAACCCACCCAAAATCTTCGTCTGCAGAGCCAAGCCATTCATTCTTTATATATTTGTGTGTGTGTGTGTGTGTGTGTGTGTGTGTGTGTGTGTGTGTGTTTGACGTATATTTGGGCAGCATTTTTTCTTCAAAACAAGTTTCATCAAATTTGACCGACAAAGTTTTTTCCTGTCAATGTTTAGCATGAATTACACACATCACCTGTTCTCAATAATGGACAACTCTGTTCCAACGTACTCTAACAACACACTCAATTTAATTGAAAAGTATGTACATTTCTGGAGAAAAAAACGAGCTAAACTTTTTTATAGGATTTTTCGCCATTTCTCTGTCATTCTCACAATTATAGAAGAAATGTCCGACAATTTTACATAACAGTGCCAGCAGTGTTTGTGTGTAGAGTCCATTCTGGCATTGGGTAGCTTTCCCTTGTTTTTCTACAGAAAACTGAGCCGTTTGGTCAAGCTGTCTGATAGTTGTTTAAAGTGTGCAGCATCAGTGTTGATTCTTTCATTTCTCACTGCTTCCCATTTTTTCCCAACCAGTTTGTTCTTTATTTGCGCCCGTATGTTTCCTATGGTGTTGATATCATTCAAAGGATGGAAAATACTTGGCTCGTTTTTTTTACCCTGGGTGTATATATGTGTTGCTTTATATAATATGTGATGCTTTTGACATTCAATCTCATGAAATATTAAACGTTAGACTATTTGTGTCCAAGTGAGAAAGAGATACGTATTGAAAACCAGATAGAGTGTAAGAGAGATGACTTAAACCTCTAAAGAAATATCAAGGGTAAGTTATTTCAATTCGATAATATATACTATGTCAGCTTATACAGTAAACCCTCGCTGTAACGAACGAAACGTTTGACCCTTGTTTGATAAATAATCGGTCTGGTAGTTCGCCGCTTTCAACGAACTCCGTTCGGTAAATTCAAAAGCAGTTTAGTTTGCCTCATAACATTGATCAGTAAATTTATTGAACTCCAATCGGTTAATGGCAAGAAACTTCATTATGGCCTACTTGTCTGTCGCATTTATCGAACTTCATTCGAAGTCAGTTCGACAACGCCAAAATTCGTTGTCTCAAGGTACATTATAGCGAGGATTTACTGTTCTTCCATTAGAAGCAATAAAAAAACTCTTTTACCTAATATGCTACATTTTACTCCTCCTCCTCCTCCTCCTCCTCCTCCTCCTCCTCCTCCTCCTCCTCGAACAAAAAGACCCAAAATAGGAATGTTTCATTTGTACCTGAATTTCGAAATCTTTCTCATTTCCAAAACAAATACTCTTGTTACATGTTTATGAATTGGAAAATCTTTTTTCTTTCTTTTTTTTTTTAATCGCAGGGTCATGTTAAGTTTATATGGAAAGTCTGGTGCAATTCATTTTTACGATTTAGACGTGCATTGTATTATAACAAAGATGAAGTAAACTTCCCTAAAAAATTATATCTTGCTTCTTTCAGAGCAGTGTTCGGGTGTTGGCGTAATTTAGTTCAAGTTACTGACAGTAAAGGTCTCTACAAGATGACGTAAGTTATATCAGAATTGATTGATTTTTACAGAAGTTATTGGAAAATTAAACTCGTCGATTTGTGTAGAAACTCAACTTACTCATATCAAGGACAGAGCGCTAAACACACCTGCCCGATAAGACATAAAGTGGAGACTATATAAGTGGAGATCAGTTGTGTATTATTAAAGAAAAGCAATTACAAGGAAAAGATTTTCCCAATCGGATTTTGTTTTCAACCAATAAATAATGTAATTGTCTCAGCTTTACGCCACTGTTCAAATTATCACGGAATTATCCTGATGCGTGCTGTTGAACATTTAGATAAGGTGGATATCAAGGCTATTCAGATGAACACGACGATTTCGGCACAATAGTCTCGGAAATCTTGACATCTGACACTTTCATGTTGCTTCAAAATTTCCTGCATAATTTTAAAAACAGGTCTGGCTGGTCACCCAATAGAAACCGTCGTGTGGCTAACGTCTTTTGGTAGCATGCGATCATTGGGGGCGATCAATTAGAAAATTGGATCGAAACACCATGCGAATGCTATAAAGAACAGGTTTGCTTACTAACTCAATAGAATAACCGTCATTGGACCTACGACTTTTGGCATCATGTCGTGTTGGGTGTGATCAATTGAAAAATGGGAAAAGGGACGATCGATAAATAAGTTACTTATTTCTTGTTTCCTTGGGTACTGATCATTAAAAAAAGGTCTGAGTTTGAAAAAAAAGGTGTCAGCGGGCGCCCATGTGGTGTATTATTCCGTTCTCAGTACAGGGTTTTCGCTCCCCTGAACCGCGTCATATCGACATCCTTGTTTCTACGAGCGTGTCTTGGATGAGATGGCTAGATGGAGCCCATCCCTCTTCAGACTTCCTCAATCCTACTCTTTTATGCTGAATGTCTGGCATTGAGTACCATTTTTCAATTTTTTGGTATTACTTGGATTGAACCGAAAGCAAGCATTCAACCACTGAGCCACGTTGATCGGATTCGATTAACATCGTAACTCGGCATTGATATTACTGTCGAAGTAAGCTTAACCATAGCTGGTGAAGACAGATAATTTTTTCATTGTAATTGTGAGTTACTTGATGCTAGATCAAGGTTGGATTTTGAAAACAGTCCTTCTACATAATAATGTAGTTATCAAAGTATCAGGGTCTTTGAAAAGAAATAAATTGATAATTACTGCTTAGAATTCATTTCATTATAACACCCAGGATTGTTTCAAATAAATTGATAAAATTGCTGCTTGTAATTCGGGTCAACAGTATTCGCGTATGGATCGCGAAAATAAATTTGTCTTATTTAAAAATCAAATACAACAAGAACAAACCTCATCAAATTTTGAGGAGTACGACTTAATATTCTCTCAACGTGATTTGCAAGGGCTTAATTCATTCTAATAAATGAATAAATCTATGAAATTAACATTAACACAGTGTTTTGTAATCGTGACCAAATGATTGTTAGCTGTCTTACCGACTACGTAAGGGTTGATATCATTCTCATAAATGAATATGTTCAAACAAAAAATATTTACATTTCTTATAATTATTTTATTTAACATGCATATATATATATATATATATATATATATATATATATATATATATATATACATATATATATATATATATATATATATATGTGCGTGTGTATGTATATATATATATATATATATATATATATAATACAAAAATTGTTGTAATCATCTTCAGTCGGACTAGAGATAGGAGAGGGATTCGCAGCAGCCTATTTTGTTCAAGTACTAAAATGTTTGCATAGATAACAATACGTCTATGTTCCCCCTTAGTTAAACAAATATTTTCTCCCCTGTAGACTTTTCAAAGAGCGGGAGACGGCAACCACACCCTGCTGGGTTATGTTGCTCTGGTTTCAATAGCAAGTAGGGTCTTAAAGGGCGGAGTTGCCAGCTCCACACCCAATTTTCTATTTACTCATAGCTGAAAGAGGAGTGAATTTATGTCTTTCTCGAAGCTATTTGTGTGTAGTGAACGCAAGCTGCGTCGTTTTCCCGGCAGTTAATTGTAACACCACTCGTGTCAGTGATTGAAAATAATATACCGTGGGTTCCAAGTTATCAAAAATTGATCACTGCACAATTTGCACATCCTATATTCTGGACGTGACTGGTTTCAACGATTATTCTAACCAGCCATACAGCCATACTACCATGTGATTGTCACTGATCGAAGGTACATTACGATTACCACAGAAAATCACGATTATTGATTAATGATTACTTTTATCACTTAAGCTTTAGATATATGTGTCTTCTAAATCACAAGATTACACTTGATTATCATTCGAAGAAATATTTAAAAATGAACAAATATGAGAAAACTTAAAAACTCAGAATTTCTCAATTTAACATTACATCATTATGTCCTTCCAATACCAAATGTGTCTCCTTATAGTAATGAGGCATCGAATGTTTTGAGCTACCCGGGTAGGGGATCGTGGACCAAAAGATTTTTAGAACGACTGGACTTTCAATTGCTGCGAATTTTATGCCATCTTGCATATGATATAAATACCGCATGTTTAAAAAAAATAGTGGACATAGTATACACTATTATGAAATGAGTAAATAAATTAATAATTGGTGCGAGAACAAACATTTGGATTTCAAGACTCACCTTGATCAAATTTTTCTTTATTGTGTCTCGATGACCTGGCAGAAAGCGCTGGGATAAAGTCCGAGGTTTCTTCGACATTATATATCCAAAATGATTCCCTTTGTTATAGTATTTATATATGCATATACATATAAGACATGTATATGTATATGTATATTCTTGATTGGAACGACTTTGTTGGAGGAAACCTTAGTTAAATCCAATAAATTAAAAAACTGATCACTCCAACATGTCTCGGTCCACTAGCTCGTACTCTTCTCTCTCTCTCTCTCTCTCTCTCTCTCTCTCTCTCTCTCTCTCTCTCTCTCTCTCTCTGCCTCTCCCTAGATTCTTTTATCATTTTTAGTTTTCAGCTTTCAGATCAGGAACTTCGAAAAAAGAGAAGGCCAAACTAGATGTAGGATGTTTTAGGATTATCTCAGTATAAAACGCCTTTCATACAGACGCAGACAAAATAGCATAAAATAGATCAAATCCTCATTATCGTAAAATAATGCTTTATTCTTATTCTTCTTATTATTACTCTTATTATTATCATTAGACCCCATTTGCGAATTTATCGATGATCTCGCCGTGGGCGACAAAATGAATAGTTAGCCTCCATTGAAAAAAGGTGAAAGAGTTTTGCGCTTCCAACTGGAAGTAATTGGATTATTAGTTAATATTTCTCGATGTTAAAGCTAAAAACTATGACTCAATGTCAAAATAGACGATTTGCCGCTTGAAAATGCAGATAAGAGTTTTAAGTCAATGAATACATTTAAGCTGTAATCGGAAGTGAAATGAAAACAATTTGAACAGAACGTTTTATCTATACTAAGATGGTTAGATTAATAAAACTATATTTGAATGAACACTTACAATTAATTTCAGAAATAAAACTCTGCATTCTGACACTATTAGTTATCTTTAATTTCTTGCTTGCCATAAGAGGTAATCTTAATCAGTTCTTCCACAAACCGTACGATACGACCTTGACACATTGTCAGTGATAAAGTTTGGGTCATCAGATGTTTCGAGCTTTAGCATCAGACACCCCAACCTGGCTGACCCAGTCAGGGATGATTAGGCCTGTCTTGTGCCTACATAGCGCATTATAAAGTACTACAACATACATACAATCACAGCAACTCTTCCAACTCCGAAAAGGAGTAAGACAAGGTGATACCAGCTCAGCCAAACTTTTCTCAGCCTGCCTCGAGATGATCTTCCGAAACCTTGACGGGGAAAATAGAGGAATCAAGATAGACAGCGAATATCTGAGCAACCTCAGATTTGTAGACGACATCGTCCTTTCTACAGAGAACCTATAAGACCTTCAACTAATGCTAGATGAACTAAACGAAGAAAGCAAAAGAGTTGGCCTACCTATGAACTTCAGTAAAACAAAAATCATATGCAACGATCACATTGAGAATTAGGACATAACTGTCGAAATCGAAGATGCAAAACTGGAGAAGGTAGACCACTATATATACCTAGGACAACGAATGTCAATGAAACCCATGAAAGAGGAAGAAATCAAGCGAAGGATCACTCTAGGATGGCAAGCCTTTGGCAAAGCAAGCTCAACCTTCAAAAACAAGTCGATCCCAGTAATCCTAAAAAAGAAGAGCATACAACCAATGCATCCTCCCAATAGTCACTTATGGAGCTGAAACATGGAACATAACCAAGAGACAGACCTGCAAACTGAGAAGTATGCAACGTGCACATGAGAGAATCATGCTCAACCTCACAAGGAGAGATCACAAGACAGCACAGTATGTAAGGAAGAAAACGGGAGTCAAACACATCATAGAATCTATTAGAAAACCAGAATGGCAACAGGCAGGCCATGTTGCAAGAATTACAGACAACCGATGGACATAACATAACATTGATCCTCAGAGATCACATAAGAAACTGAGGCCGACAAAATACACGATGGAGAGATGAACTGGACAAACGACGCCTACTATAGAGAATTGTGATGAATCCTGGGGAAGGTCCATGTCCAACGACGGATGTTAAAAGACTGATGATGATGATGATGATGATGATGATGATGATGATGATGATGATGGTCACTTTCTTCAACCAGAGCTAAAGGGAAGCTCCCTCAGCAGCTCCCCAAATCATTCTGATGGCTGTTCTTCCCGTCTAAGGACCCAGTGAAGAAATTAGCCTGCAAGACTTCTGTCGCCCAATGCAACAGGCTCACAATGGGCCTGCCACCCCTTCCTCCAACACTCAGTTAACGGTTCTTCGTACTTTACTCTTCCCTTTCTTGCTCCTTCACCATGCAATCCTCCCCAGGGACACTGAATACTAAAAATACTACTTGATTGCTGGCCTGGCTCTGGTAGTCGCGACGGTGTCCAAGAAACTCAGTTATGACCCTAGTTCGAACAGGCAGTTTCAGTCTCTAGCTGTTGCAAGCAGTCCACCCTTCGAGTTCAGCAGAGGCTTCGGCTTCTCCCCCTGCTTGAACGAAAGTGCTGGTGCGTTTGTCTGGGTTCTGATACCTGCTGCATATGATACCATCGCAGATAGTGTCTGTCACTGTCTGGAGAACCTAGGTGTGGCACCAACGATGCCACACCTCTCTGAAGGCTTTCTGACAGGAAAATTCATGGAAAGACATTCTATCGAAGAATTGATATCGTTATAAGCAGTTCCATTTATGACATCACTGGCGTTTTCCATTAGAAAACATCTAAAGAGAGGGGGGAAATATCTAGAAATAAGCTTTTTTTCCAAAAATTGAGAATTATTTTTAAAATCTTTAAAAAAGGTCTAGTGCTGATTCCAATTCTCAAGTCTTTAGACAAAACTCTATGGCCAGAAGCGCTTGAACAAATGAACACACAAACACACACACACACACACACACATATATATATATATATATATATGTGTGTACACACACACACACACACACACATATATATATTTAATAAAACCCTTAGCCAACTTTGATGGCTACTGTTGTTCAATTTGTTCCATGAATAAATTTGATCCGGCAATATTTCCATCAATAGTCTATAGTTCTATTACTGTTGTACCTTGTCAGGGGGACACCCTTCCTCGGGCTTCCTCAATACTACTCTTTATGCTGAGTCCTTAGTAGAGAGGCATAGAGTACCATTTTTATAATCTTTGGTATGACTCAGCTATGTATTAAAGCCACGATCAACCGTAACGGATGAGAGCAGTTATGAACGTATGGGAACTTTTTCGTTAAGGGGGACAGGGGCTTAATCTATCCGAAAGTTCTCACTAAGGGTCCAATGGGCCACGGTGATCGCCAGATTTCCCCCAAGTAGCCGGTTGAAGGGAACTGCTTAAAATCTAAATCTCTGTCATAAACCATTATATTAGTTATTGATTACTGTCAACGTAGATTTCATCAGTTTTTAAGTTGTTTTGACTGGTTTGCTATTTATGTATGTACATATGTATATATCATGCATACAGACCGCACCAATGGAGCTAGAGGGCGCAAAGTTTAAACATTTGCTCATTGTTATATCTACAAAAATGTTTTGTTGTTTTTTTTTTCCAACCACCAAAGATTTTTCTTGTGCGTATTTGGTGGGGGTGGCATTGGTCAAATCTGCAATGTACGTTGTTCACCTAGTTTGTACCCAGCTTCGTTTTTAGTGATCCAACAAAATGCGAGATAAGTGACCTATTCATTGATGACCCCCCCTTTTTAGTTGATCACCCCTAACACAGCATGCTTCCAAAAGACATGATAGTTTCATCTTGAGCGACTAACCAGACCTGGTTTTGGTTGGGTTCCGAATCAAAGAGTAGTTACCTATATTGACATTCGCCATTGCCTATCTCTTTACACATGTTAAAAAGTCAAAACAGGCACAATGGATACCGAAAACAATTTTTTTAGTCTTAATTTGGCTTTGCAAAAATTCAGGAGGGTTTTACACTTCTGCTGCAGACCTACGCGTGGCTAACGAGGCCTATGCAGGAAAAGCAGGTCTTTTTGCAACAGTTGTTGGAGAAGGTCTGACAGCCGGGGTAAAGCACCCACTTTGCTGCTCCTTTTCTTCTGCACTTGCTCTACGGGCGATAGAGGCCACCTGATATACTTTGTGTCAGCACTCAGCTTAGAAGCAGAGCTGGCCTGAGGCATAAGCAGACTAAGCTATTGCTTTGGCTACCGTGGTCATCAGAGAGAGAGAGAGAGAGTTCCAAGAGTGTTTAAATGTCCCACAATAGAGCTTGAATATGTTTTTCAAAATCGGTTGGGACCCCGAATCGAATTCTGCTTAAAAAGGCTAGATCGGACCGGTAAAAGTTTATCACTGGATCGTATAATTGATCCTCAAACTGGAAACCAGGCAACGTGCACAAAGAAGAATCATACTCCACCTCCCATGGGGAGATCACTAGACAGCTCAGTGTATCAGAGAAAAGATGTTAGTCAGAGTTATCATAGAAGTTATTAGAAAACTCAAATGGCAATGGGCCTGTCATGTTGCAAGAATATCAGACTACCATTGGGCATCGCAACTAACAACGTGGATCCCAAGAGATCATATGCGAAACTGTGGCCGATAGAATATAAGATGGCGTGACGAACCAGACAAATTCAGAAAGTACTGGCTCCACGATGCACATGATCGAGAGATTTGGCGAGTCTTTGGGAAGGTTTGTGTCCACCGCCGGTCGTTAAAAAGATGATGATGATGATGATGATGATGATGATGATGATGATGATGATGTAACCAACTTTTTACCGTGTAGTAAAAAAAAAATACCAAAGAAATAACAAAAAACTGTTCAATTGATTTTTATTACCAATTAGTAATGTATATCCTTTTCAATTTATGAGTATGAAAAAAAAACTGTTTAATCAAGTTTTGTAACTTGCAACCCCAATCTTAGCCCTAACCTCAAAACTGAATTATATCTTTTAATCAAATTCAATAAGATACAGTTTTAAATGGTCAAGTTGACTACATTCATTTCTCCCTTGCAACGTTAACTTTGATATTTTCATTCCACCATAAAAAGTCTGTTTACGAACCAGTAACGAACTATTACCGCCCAACCAACTGAGAAGCGGTGTCGTTCTTCACCATGAAGCCTTTACCAGAAACAGCGGCTGGGAACAGTTGATGGGAAAGCTCAACTGATGAAAAGCTAAATATCTCATGAACTGAGCTCAACACTGGGATGTAACCTTTGATCTTGAATATGAATCTCGTCGATAGCAGTGATATCGATACTCAGCAAGTTCAAGGGCGATCAGAGAAGAACGAGAGACTTTCTGCTCTGCTTCTGTCGTCAGTGACGCGCGTTGTTTTCACGTGCGAGCAGGCAAGTTTGAAGAGTCGTTTTCGTTTGGCTCAAGTTTCCTTTCGTGTGACTCACTATCTCATTCTTCTCAATCAGAGCATCAATGATATTTCAAGGAAGCTTGCAGGTCAGGTCTAATAAAGAATTTACCCTGGCATGAAAATATCAAGTGTTATTTTACTCACTTTTTACTCATTGAAAAGGCAAACGATTCGTTATTTTCTTCCTGTTTTTTTTTTTTTTTTACTTTTGTTTCTTTTTTTAACTGTTCCAAGTATCTTTAGTTGACAGCTCCTTATTCCTAGATTGATATTTCTTCTGGGTTCCCATGTAGCGCACCCAAATTATTTGTAGTAATAGATTGTTTTGCAAGTAACAGTCTATGCTTTTAGAGAATTAGTGTTTCTTGTACATATAGATATTTGAGTTATTTTCAAGAATTCAATTATTGGCGGTATGAAAAAATATCTGGATCTGAGTGAACCAGCATGGAGAGCCCTATCCTCGATATACATAAGTTAGAAAACTACTCAAGTAGTCACTCATGTAAGTCATTAGACAAAGTTCAGCTTTTATTATATACAAACACACACACACATATATATAGATATAGAAACAGATATATAGTGACTTCAATAGAAACATGGAAACACAAAAGTTTGGAGACTGGATTTATTTCTGTTACATGTTTCGAGGGTCCATTTGCTCTAGTTGTCAAACGTCAAATGGAAAAAAGGATAACATTTTGCAAATAAACGCCATAACATCACAACAAAATCAGGTATGATCAAAGGCTCCTACCCGAGAGCCCTAAGAGTATGCAGCTTATAATTCTTAAAGGAAGTGGGGAAGTATATGTAATCAAAACTTCCAGTGCTCACATTCATTCGTACAAAACGCCAGAAGACGGACAGAATCCACCCCACTAAAAGCAATAACTAAAAACGAACGATACCATACCAAATAACAAGGAAACAGTCAGACACATCATGCTCCCAACAAATTCAACAGCAATACAACTTGGAAAACATCTTAGAAACCTAAACCTACATATCATAACAAAATAACAAAAACCATCAGTGACATAGTTAGGAAAACCATTAATCAACTCAACACCCGAAACGAGCATATACGAATACCATGTAAGAACTGCTTCAAATTTTAAACTTCAAGAAACATATAGAAGAGAAAATACGAACACTCTTATGAAAGACGACCATAAAAACACCTTAGTGCTACTCTGCAACGAAACGGACAACACTTTTGATCTCGAAAAATGCAAACAAAAAAAAAAACGGATAAAAAAACACGTCCATCAAAATACGACTCGCCAGATCATAGAAGCAGCACTTATTTTCAAAAACAATACTATAAAACAATGTCCCGGTTTCTACAATATATCTGAACAAATAGTAAGGATGATATCGAAACAAAACATGCTTACCACATACAACACCAAATACACTCGCCATCAAATGGAGGCAGGTTAGTCCAAAACTTGAATATATATAACCGACACATCTCCAAACCAATAGACGTACATAAGAACAAAATCAAAAGATATATAACCTATACAATTTTCAAATCTGGGATTACCCGCGCACATATTCACACGACAAATTACCAATACAGACACATTCTCCTCTCCAACAGGTTAGTACAAAAATACACTACCAACACTCTTGGGTTACCACACACAGAAGATAGCTATTTACATACATTACACTAACAATATTTTTGTAAAATCTTCGAATACCCACGCTCATGTTTACACGGAATATGATAATGCACACTTACAAATGCTACATACACACATACAATTTTCTCAATGACAGTCACTAGACTAAACTATATACGCACACAGAACCCTTTTCAATTCACCTTACACACAAATAATTTCAACTTTGACACAAAGACGTCTCCCTTTTCGCCAATGAAGATAACAAATTTAGAAAACCAAGAACCTTGCATCATCTCTCTCCTCCTCTTCAAAAAGAATTAAAACTTTCAGACATATAAGAAAAAAGTTCCCTTCGTTCAGGGGCTGAGCTAGAGATTTGAAGTTCGGTAGACTTGGCTGCTTGATGAACCCCATCCAACATTCAGTGAAAGTTGTTATTATATAATGCTAGTAGAAATGCAAATAGTGAACTCTGCTACTAAAGCTTATATCAGATCCCTACATTTGAGGCCCATTAGGTATTTTGAAATAGCCCCCAAACCTCTCTCTTGGGTACGCCTCTGCGTAGCTTGGACTCTTTATTGGTGAAGAAGTTTCTCTCCACTTATGTCCCCTTAAAAGAGGGGAGAAATTTCCCTTCACTTTCAACCCCTCAGACGGGATGAAAGTCTTCCTTCCATTTTGCCTCCTTTACTTTTGACCCCCTAAAGTTTGGAAAAGTCACCCCTCACTGGAAGGGAAGAAAAAGTCTCCTTTCATTTTTGACCCCTCAGACAGAGAGGAAATTTCCTTTATACTTTTGGCGCCTTAAAAGAGAAGAAGAAAGCTCCTTGTTAACATTTGACCACTCAAAGGGGGTCTTCTTCCACTTTTTACTCTTAGAGATATGTATCTGAAACTCTTGGAAAAACTTTTCTCAACTTTTTTTTATTTTAACCCCCCCCCCCGCTGGGTTTCTGAGTTATGTATGTTTAGGTGTGTTTTAAAGTAGGGAAAACAATCAGACACCTTTCATGCATTTTGGTATCGGGGTTACTTTCAAACACTAACTTGCTAAAAAAAACTGCTCCGGGGTCCACGGAAGTTTTGATACCCATGGCTATGGTCGTTGTTGAGTAATGGGATGACAACTGAACAGATAGACATTTGATGGTTTGATATAAGATAAGATAGTAAAAACATAATGATAGCGAAAAAAGAAAAGTATAATGAGGTAGTTCATGACCAAATGGAAATAAGTCCAATAGCGTTGCCAATCTGATCTCGGGTAAAGCTGCACAATGTTAAAATAGATTAAATACTGGAAGACCCTAGATAAAAGAAGAAAAAATCAGATCAATGCCCAAATTGCAGATTAGGAACAAGATATTTCATTAAGGTATCAATCATTTCTATAGGACTTTGATTGCATTCTGTTCGTAAATATATTCAGACTCATCATTCGTATTCAAAATAAGAAATCCCATCAGCGATTTGTAAACTAATGTTAGAGCAATTTTGATCTTCAAAGACAAGTAAAATTTCATTAATCCCAAAAAGAAAGGTATACAAACAATACGCCTTGCCGATAGTCACTTATGGAGCTGAAACATTGAATCTAACCAAAACATTGACCCTCAAACCGAGAGTCATGCAACATGCACGAGAGAATCATGCTCAACATCACACGGAGGGATCACAAGACAGCGCAGTATATCCGAGGAAAAAGTCAAAGATATCATAGAAACCATCAGAAAACTCAAATGGCAATGTGCTGGTCATGTTGCAAGACTGCTAAACATCACAGCTCAAAAAATGGGTCCTGTGCGAAACTGTGGCCAGTAAGAATGGATAGTGTGACGAACGAGACAAGTTCAGAAAGTACTGGCTCTGCGACGCTCGTGATAGAGAGGTCTGGCAAATCTTGGCGGAGGTCCAACGATGGACGTTAAGAGGCTGATGATGATGAACTACCAAGTCTTCTAAAATCCAACCAACTCTACAGCTTGGACAGTCTATCCACCTTTTCTTCAAATATTCTCAACTGCAGACAATAAGCCAATCAGCTTAAAACCCTGTTACTTATTAAGTGTACAACACTCCTCACCCTCCCTCATTAAGGAATAGTAATTAAATCAATTTAATTCTAGGCGTTTTCTAAATTTTCATTCGAAGTAAGTAATACTTCTACGCTAGCTATAACTCCACATATCGCATAACAACTTACTCAGTGTCGGTTTCTGATATTTGAAATAGACTTAGAGGTGACATGCAGCCGAAGTGGCGGCATTCACTTCAAGCAGCACCATTTTACCCGTAAACAAAGTAAGATAAGGGTCCATGCTTTTCTCAAAAGAACGGAAACTGTCCCAGTCGGAGTTCGAACTCAGTTTGCCAAGCCCAGACCGTCATCCGATTGGCTATCCTACTTCATTTATTGAAAGGAAATCAAATTATCATTGAATGATTATTATGATTCAACAATTCTTTGAGTGGCTTGGTCTTTTTTCCTTTTTTTTTTTTTCTCAAATGATATATGTACCATCTGATTGCTTTTGGTGTTACAATTAATCAAGTGCTTCTCAAATATGAATGTAACATGAAATGTCCATGTCTTAATTTGGAATTTAGAAGAGGAGAGGTTGGTGGTATTTTTACGGAAAACGAACTAATCGGAACGAAAAATACAACGAAAATGAAACATTGTCTAGGCATCAAATTTGGCAACAAATTCTTCAGAATCAGTTGAGAATCCATGAGTTGATTTCTGCTTTGTTTATGGTTTTACGTGCTTTTTCTTATAATTACGTTGATTATCGGATAAAGAAAAATATCATTTTCTGTCAAACTCCTAGAGAGTTGGCTTTATTATCACAATTAGTCAAAAGTTCAAATTTTGGATATTCCGATTCCAGCCTGGTATATCGACAGAGGAGAGGTAAAAAAATAAAGCTGGAATGACGTCACGTCAGATTTCATCGTTATTGATCAAAACAGAAGTCGTGATGGTGAGGATCGTTGCTCATTCATTATATGAGTTTTGTTTTGTCTTTATTCAAATGATCAGCTTTTTGCTTTTTTGCTTTCCTTTGATTTTAAAAGATTTTTTAAAAGTTTTCAACCTTGTTTACACTTCGTTTGGGTTATGCTATTTGAATTATGATTAGTTTAAAGATAAATTAGTCCCTGTTTCCAACTGAATAATAATAGGTAATTTTTCAGTTTAGTTTTCCATCATCTACGGCTAGAACGATTAGGCTCTTTGTTTAGATGAATATTTAGCAGAAATATTTTTTAAAGTAGATATCTCTAATTTTGACACCTTAATAATGTAATATGAAACATAAGATATTTCTTTGGTGTCAAGTTATTAGGCTTGGTTTAACTTTTGTTCGATGTTTACTTCGATGAAAACCACAGTGCAACTAAGGATGTCATCACAATAATTCATAACCAAACCATGACATCATTTATAACCGCACATAAGTTACAATTTTCATCAACCGATCTGTGGGTCAGTGATTAAAGGCCTTTGGGAACCAAACTTGTATTCTTTCTTCCTTCTTTGCTTTTGAAGTCAGTGGTGGGTTAACTATTAGGCTGTCTAGGCTTTTTTCTCCATTCAATTGTTGATTGCTTTCATAACAAGTGGCAAATCAACTATTAAGCTGATGAGGCTTTTTCTTTCTTCCCTTCTTCCTTTCTTTATTTCTGCTTTCCGTTGGATGACAGTGGCAGATTACCCATTAGGCTGAGTACGCCTTTTCTATTTTTCTTCTTTCCTTGCTTTCGATGCTAGTGGCAGATTAACCATTAGGTTGAGTATACATTTTCTTTCTTTTTTTTGTCAAACGCCTATTGTTGAGTTTTGACTCTATTTTCGCATGTAACAACAATATTGGATGACGGATGATAATGGCTAAAAACCATTGACATCATGCAAGAAATACAGCGACACAGCGACGTACGCAAAAACTGATGACGAATTCATTCCCACTTCTAACGCCCAATAGATCGACTTGATTTGCTACAGTTTGTACATCAAATTTACATGAAGTATTATTAAAGGAATGGAAACGAAACAAGTTTGGAATAATATTGTATGGAGAAATAAATTCGTATAGTTTCACTTTTAGATTTTAATGAACAAGGGATTTCGACCTTGACACAGCCGAGCTAGTATAATCTATATACTGAGAATCAATCAGTTATTATCTGACTCAGATCAACATCAAAATATGAGGTGTTGTTGGGGTGAGCTTTTTGACTAGACCAGTGATTGCCCAAATGGGCGCTACCACCCCTTGTGGTCGCTGGGCAGCACTGGGTGGTAGGGTGTGTTGGAACACAAGATGTGGTGAAGGAGTAAGATTCAAAAATACAAATCGAAGACCCTAACGCACAAGGTCATAGGTGTATTAATTTGATTTTTCAGTAGATCTGCTTGAAATATTTTTCAAGTACTTTCAGATATTTTTGTATAATTATGTTTTTAATTATAAAATGAATTCATATTTTTTAAATAACAAATGAATCACCGCAGATTGTAAGCGTACTCATTTATCCCAAAAGAACTGTCTGAAATTATCTTTAAAAATTCCAGCAAAATATTCGGGTATTGTAGTCCCCAAAATGACCATAGAGACCAAAAAAAGCACCTTTTTTTTAAAGAAAGAAAAGAAAAATTATAAATGGTGCCTTGTGGTGTACTCACGCAAGATTACAAGGTTATGACCCCGTAAATGTGACAAGGAGCGCCGGAGACACACACACACACACACACACACACACAGGAAAAGAGAAAAGGATCTGTAGCCCAATTGGCTGGTTGGTCGGGTGGGTCATTTGTGGGACTATGGTTTTTCGATGTGTTATAATATGATTTCCCAATGTATTATTTTTGACCGACTTTTTGTGGAAAGCTGGTCTAGACGAAATCCAATCTTCAAACATAATAACAAGAAGGAAGTTAATTGATTATTTGTTTAGTTCAGCCACAACTCAAAATGATGCTTAAATCTAATTGATGTACGTAATGTTCGACTGCAACTTTCGCTTTCCAGTCCGTTAAACACTGCTCACTGGTGCATGATAAATGTTGGGTGTGTTGCTTAAACTTCAATGACATGCCACTAAACTAACGGCAGTTGGAAAACAGCATCGGGAATTAATGCCTGCAAAGTAATGTGCATCAACATCAATTGAAACGAACAAACCATTTCAACAAAAATGAGTATCACATATTATCTAACGCAAGGTTCAGCAACCATTTTCCAATGCAGGACGCATTGCTTATTAAGAAGTGGGTCCTGGGCCAGATAAATGCCATCAAAAAGCTCGAAATGTTTTTGTTTTTCATTTGAAGTTCAACTTTTCCAATTTGAACCTAAAAGTAATCAAAGAACTCAATTCAGTTACAATTAGTTTCAATCCGTGCATCTTTCGATTTGATTAATAAGAAAGACATAAATAATCTTTAAAACAAAATGTAAGCATGGTATACCAATATGTGCTTGCGGATCGGTCAAAATCTCTTCGCAGGCTGGATCTTGCCCAAGGGCTGTAGGTTGTCTACCCCTGTTCTAACGAGTAATCATACATAACAAAAATATGCACAATATATCTTGTGGCCCAGTGCACCCGCCTCTGTGGGTTCAATTTATTGCCGAGTCATATCAATGACTTTCTGCTGAGCACTCAGTATGAAGAGGAGGATTGAGGTAACCAGGGGTGGGGTAGGCTCTGCTGGAATATCCCGCTTAAGACACACAGTGAAAACATGGGTGTACCTACGACTCGGTACGCGGAACCTAAAACCCTGTATTAAGTTACGGGACCATGGACTCTTGGACATCTTGTTAGAAGAAATTACACTGAATAATCGGTAAAAATGTTTTTAATTCCTATTGTATATATGATGAATAACAAATTGCAAATTCATCAAACTTTGAGACTTCCGTTGAGTCCAGGATTTTTTATATACGTCGAGCGGGCAATGATATCATTGTAATTTCGTTAGCAATCAAATCATTGTCCCATTTTTCGTATTTATCAGACCAAAACTTTTTTCTATCTTGCAAACAAAGCTGGAAAAGGGTCGTTCCAATAAAAACCGTGATAGCACCTTGATGAACAACTAATTTGAGATCATAGCGTTTTATGCGTAGACAATACATTTCCAGTTACGGCCTAATATATATATATATATATATATATATATATATATGTAGAGAGAGAGAGAGAGAGAGAGAGAGAGCAGGCAGAACTAAGGGGCCACCTATTTCCACAGTGATTTCTAACGCCGACATCGCAGTTTTTGATGAACAGCCTTGAAAACCACTCCATCCTTCAATCTGACATATTCTGGACCCACAAGAAAAATACAGGTGAACTCAGATAGACCATACATGCAGTTCACGATGGAAAAAGCACATAACTAAATTTCATTTGCTCAGATCTACTCGTAATCCCCGTGAAGTTATATCATACACACATGCATGCACGCACGCACACACACATATGTAAGTCTCTCTCTCTCTCTCTCTCTCTCT
>OY735210.1:31663489-31843489 GCA_963457665.1 Thysanoteuthis rhombus | reverse complement strand
AAAAAGCTTCTTGTTCTTCCCAAAAATTGAAAAAATATTTTTAGAAGGGGTCTAGTGGATTATCTATGCCAAATTTCAAGTATGTATATTCAACGGTATCACCAGGGGTGCTGGAACACACAAGCACACATATTAACAAACACATGAACAAAAGATATATAGCCCGTTGCTATCTTTAATGGCAACGGTTGTTCAACTACAAAAGACGTAAAAAAAAATACAGGTCAAAGAAGAATGAAGACTATATAGTAAAAAAAATAATGATATTTATATAGGAAGGCGTAGAGGGAGTGACAGTGACAATTAAAACAAATAAATCTCTTTCATCGAGTCAAATATTTTTAAACTATCAAATTCCCACGGTTACTGCTAGTTATTTATAAAAGTTTAACGTGTACGCAGTAAATGATGAAATTGTCAACCATAGCGTTTCAATCTTTTTTTAAAAAGAGTTTTACATGTTATATCGAGTATTTCAATGATAATCTTCAGTAGATGAATGAAAATCGCTGGGGTACCTGAGTTAAGCCTCTTGATTTTATTCCCTTTTCAGGGTCAGTTAAGTGGGTGACTTAATCTTTTATGTCATGATTTTTTAAACTTTTGAATTCTTTTGTAATTATATTATTTATCTATTTTTCTTTTTTTTTTTTTTTTGCACCATATAAATACAACGAAGATCGTCTAGCAATGAAGAGTTTAGGGTAAAACACCAATTTTCATTGAAAAACAGGTCTTGTTTGTCTCACAATAGAAATCATCATGTAGCCAACGTCGTTTGGCAGCATGTTGTGTTAGGGATGATCAATTGAAAATTAGAAAAATCGGTGATCGATGAATGAGTTTCTTCTTTCGCTTTTTTTTGGATAGTGATCACTAAAAAATCTGAATTTTCTAAAAACGAGCGAGAATGCTACCGGATTCAAACTAAGAGATCATTAAACTTACATTGTAAATTAAGCCTCCCACTATAAAACTATTCAGAAGATGAGATTGTTGCAGCATGTACGTGTGATACATACGTACATACATAGCCAGCCAGACCAACTTAAATACTGACGAAACCTTTATTGGTAGATTTGATGGCAGTTTTATTTGACGGTTTCCCTTTTATCAAACGCAGTTTTTTTCATAGAAAAAATAAAAATTGGACAAACAAGCACTGCCAGAACCAGGGTTGCCAATTTCGATCTGATTTTTCAATTTTTTGATTCTGGAAATCAATCTCAAATTCGAAAAATTGATTTTTAAAAAAACATCACAATTAGCAACACTGCGCTGTGAAAGATGAAAAGTTTTTAAATCTAAATATTGTCAACACTGAACTCACAAATTCAAAAAAAAAAACTTCTAAATCAGCAACTCTGGTCAGGATATGCTAGTCTCAAATTTATCGACAAAAAATGTGAGACCAATAGTACATAGATGATTAAATCAAAAGAGCTTAATAAACTAAATTTTTCAAGGTTAAAAAACAACCGTATGGTTTAGCAGTAAAAAATATATGGGTCATTATACGATTATCTCTAATTAAAAAAATATTAAATGTGGTTCACTATAATTAGAGGAAGGCTGTGCAACACGGATTTTTTTGTTAAATGATTAGTCATCCAATTCACAGGGTCGGATTAAACAAGGGCCTGTAGCATAAGTTACAAAGGGCTCTGAATAAAAAAAAATACATGTTAGTTTTGAAACACATATTTGTTTTACTTAGACCGTGAAATAATTTTTCTGTAATCTGCTTTAAAACTTGACAAAAAATTATGTAATAGAATAGTATTTTCGGCAACTTGAGCAAAATTATGTCCTAATTAGAATTCGTACTTGAAAATGAGTCCAACTTCTTTTATAGGACCCATTGCTGTTAAGGGCTCATAAACCTCCAGTATTATCTGTTCCTCGCATAAATAGATAAACGTAGACCGTGCATGTAACAGAACTAATTATCAATAATGAAAAAAAGATGCCAGCATGAGGTTTGGGCATCATTGGCCTAAAATGACTATTGAGACCCCAAAAAGCACTTTGAAAAAATTTTTTAAAATGTTTTTAGATGATGCCTAGTGGTGAACGCATGCAAATTTTCAAGGTTATAGCCCCAAAAATGGGACCCTAAGCGCCCGGAGACAGACAAGCAAAGAAAGAAGAATCTGTTGCCCAATTAGCTGGTTGGTCGGGTGGGCTATTCGTAGTGCTATGGTAATGCGGTAATGAATTATATCTATCAATATCAAATATGCAAGAGCAATGCAATTACATTAGTAAATCTTCCACTTTTAGCATTAATCTCTTGTGTCAGAAACGACATTTCATGTGCAGCAAATAGCAATGAAACAAGTGCTAAATCACTGAATCGAATAAATGGCTTGAAGCATTTAGCGCGGGATCCTTGAAAACGCAGGATGCGTTTAATATGCTACTTTAGCTACTTAGTTAATCTAGCACCAGATCATTAAAAGATTATCTCTAATCAAAAAAAAGTTAAATGTCGTCCATTATAATTTAATTAGGTTGTGCAAGTCAAATGTTTCGTTGACTGGTTAGTCGCCTAATTCAGTAATTAATTTGGCTGGTTGACTAGCTAATGGCTCATTAGAATACTGTCTGTATTTGCTTGTATTTCAAATTGTTTTTTAGAGAAAAACATAGATTGTCAAGCTAATGCCACATTTGCAACACTGATTGGAAAAAACAATGATTTGGGGATAATCCAGAGACCAGTAACTTCTAATTGTAATTGTCTACTTCTGATCTTCTATAGTTTTGACCATGGTCCACATGTATCGAACGATCGAAGTCACAGGTTGTAAAGGGTTCTGTCCTTTTTTTTATAAGTGCATGTATTTGCGTATGCGTATGTTTGTTCTACTGCTCCTAGCAATACCGTTTTGTCCACAGACTTGAAAATTGGCATCAACCCTCCACTTGACCTCTTCTGAAAAGTTCTCCTTTGATTTGGTGTGGGTAAAGGACTTTTTTTACCTTTTAGGGGCCCTATTCTGACGGGTTTAATAATGATAACATCGAGATTTTCCAGTATCTAGATGTTTTAAGAATTTACATGTTTTCCTGTAGAAAACGCCAGTGATGTCATAAATGGAATTTATTCAGACCATATTTATTCTTTGATAGAATTTTCTTTTTTTTTTCTTTCTTTGATTATTTCAAATTTTGACGCTACGATTATTCAATTACTGACTGTGATTGCAAGTCTTATATCATATCTTACATATAAAAATGTTCCTTCGGCGGCTAACAATTTCAAATATTTACTCTGCAAGTGAAAATCAATAGAAAATATGCTTGTATAAGCAAAAATTAAACAAATCGTGGTACAAAAGACTATCTAAAAACGATCAATGGTTAACAAAGACATAAAACTTGAAACGTTTTTAGAAAAGGTCAGAGGTCTACAGAGAACACTTGTGGACCGCAGCACACCTGATGCCGACCTCTGAGCATTACACTTTTGAAAATCTAAACAGGGCCAAGCAGAATTGGTTAAGCCAAGGCCAGATGGGAAATGTAGGCCCCAATTTCCAGCTGCTCATTAAGCATTTTTGTTATCACTTATATGTACATATCATTAATGCCTGAATTTATACATGTACATGTATGTACTTACAATTACCAGAACATATTGAAAGAACTAGAAGGATTTATGAGAAAAAGTAGCCCCAACCGCCACCCACTCAAAACTACTAGGCCCATAACAATGCCCCCCTCCTGCTCTCACTCCCAGTCTGTCTGGGCCTGAATGTAATATTAAACAAACCTCAAACAAACTTATTTCCCTGTTGTATTCTGGAAAGAATACCATCCGATAAAAATAATTAGATGAGAATATAGAATAATGGCATTTTCACATTTTCAATTGTATACAATTTTTTTCACAAATATTGAACGAACAATCGATGTGTGGTCATAGATGGAGACATTAAAATACATTGTTATCAATATGCTTTTCCGATAAATTTTATTTAGAACATAAGTAGCAGCGGCCTCATGATATCCAGCGGTTGTTCATCATCATCATCATCATCATCATCAGTCTTTTAGCATCCGTCGTTGGACATAGACCTTCCCCAGGATTTGCCAGACTTCTCTATCATGGGCGTCACGGAGCCAGTACTTCCTGAACTTGTCTAGCTCGTCTCTCCATCTAACATTTTGCCGGCCTCGGTTGCGCATGTGGTCTCGGAGAATCCATGTTGTGAGTCGTGATGTCCATCGATTGTCAGCCATTCTTGCAACATGGCCGGCCCACCGCCATTTGAGATTTTTAATGGATTCTATGATGTCTCTAACTCTTGTCTTTTCCTGGATGTACAGTGCTGTTTTGTGGTCTCTCCATGTGAGGCCCAGCATTATTCTTTCATGTGCACGTTGCATGGTTCTCAGCTTACGGGTCTGTCTCTTGGTTAAGTTCCACGTTTCAGCTCCATAAGTGACTATTGGGAGGATGCATTGGTTATACACCCTTCTCTTTAGGATTAATGGGATCTTATTATTTTTGAAGGTTGAGCTAGCTCTGCCAAAGGCTTGCCATCCTAGTGTGATTCTTCGCTTGATTTCTTCTTCTTTTGAGGGTCTCATGGAGATTCGTTGCCCTAGGTAGATGTAGTGGTCTACTTTCTCGAGTTCTGTGTCCTCGATTTCGATCTTAGTGTTTTTATCTCCAATGTGGTTGTTGCACATGATCTTCGTCTTGCTGAAGTTCATGTGTAGGCCGACCTTCTTGCTCTCTTCATTTAGTTCATCTATCATTAGTTGGAGGTCGTGTAGGCTCTCTGCGAAAAGGGCTATGTCGTCTGCAAATCTGAGGTTGCTCAGATACTCGCCGTCTATTTTAGTTCCTTTATTCTCCCAGTCTAGCCTTATGATATCCAGCGGTTGTTCAACTTCTTACAATATGACCCTCCCATTGTCATTTGAGTTTTCTTATAGTTTCTACATCCCCGACTCCAGTTTTTTCTCTAATATATTGTGCTGTCTTATGGCCTCTCCATATGATGTTAAGCATGATTTTTCCAGTGCACAATGCATGGTTCTCAGATTGAGGCTCAATCATTCGATTATATTCCAGCGGGGACTATCGGATGATTCATCGTTTGATTTCTTCTCATTTTCAAAATAATTCCATTTCCAAGATGAAATACTTCTTGTGAAAATGCTCATTTTAATTTAATCTACAATGCTTCTGGTGTCAGTCCTTATTTTGGAAGCAGAGAGAGAGAGTCACTCTGATTAAGTGGAGGCAATCATTTATTTCACAACTGTCACAGCTCAATTTCCAAAACTGACGCTATTCCAAAGCTTACGTTGGGTAGGTCTCAGGGATAAAGCTCGGATTATCTACCCCCTGACCAAATCTGGCAACCCTGAACTGAAAACAACTGATCAACAGTCTCATCATAAGATTTCATGATAAATAAATGAATTCCCTGCAGTAAGTGCATCTGGGAAACCTGCCCCATTTTTAAATAGCCAATATACCTTGATGACCACCAAAAGAAATAGGTTGTGTAGAAATAAAAGCATTCAAGTGTGACTGCCTAGTATGGATCATAAAACCTTCCCTTGAGAACTGCCAGAAAAATGACGATAAGATATGTTAGGAATTTCCGACAGAATTCATTTATCTTGAAATGGGGTCACTATAGCTTTTTTGATCCCGTTAGCACCCAGGCAGCAAAACTATACCTTTCTCAAAGCAAATTGAAAACTACGACATTCAATTAGAAAAAGCAATCAAATTAAAAATACTCCAAGCATATTAAAAACGACGAAAATCATTTTTTTCAACTTGAACAAAACGCGAAGCGAATTGAAAATCAACGTCACGATTCAGTTCACTTGTCGTTTCAATTAGCTTGCTTTATTTTTCAATTTGGTCGTCTTATCTTTTAATTTGATAGTCGAAGTTTTTAATTTGCTTGATATATTTGTAAATCCAGTCAACATATCTTAAAATTTGATTGTTGTATTTTTAATTTGCTAGTTTCCGTTTTTAATTTGGATTAAAAAAAAGGTATAGTTCAACTTCATTCCCAATAATTCCAGTAGAAGTAGGAGTGGAGTTTGACCCTGCAGCTGCCTGGCTTGTTTCCATTACTATGATTTGCCGATAATTTTCAATTAAAACATCTCTCAGGATAATTAAGGCTCCTTTAGAAAAATATATCTCGTAAAATACCCACTTCAATTTAATGTAAAATGTTTTTAGTGTTAGTCGTTATTTTGGGATCTACGAAAGTTACTTGGCCTAAGCAGGGAATTTTATTTATATAACGACTAGAATAGGTTTGCTAGAAATGGTCAGAAAGTGAGGTAATCTGAGCCAGCCTTAAGAGGCTAGTATCGAACCTCTGCCTCTAGACTCGCTCGATTTTCAGATTTGTCGCTATTCCAATGCCTATGTTGGGTAATTCTCTGGTATAAAAATCGGATCATCATCTCATTCGATTTTTTTCGGACTGTTGTCCTAATGTTGGTTGGTCTTCTGAACATAATGTTTCAGTCGTTGTACTTTACGACCTTCTTCGATTGGTGTCATGAAGAGGGGTGGAATATTGGGACAAGGGGCCCCATTGAAATGTGGGGACATAATGTCTTCATTCTACTATCTATTTTCGGTGAAAGAATTTCTATGGCCATTGTCATGTTTCTGGGTCCAGCGGCCGAAATGTTACTTTCAAAATATTAACCAACACGAGGACAACAGTCCTAAAAAAATCTATACTGATGATATCTCATCTAAAAAGAACTCAGACAGAAAGCTTTTTCAATTCCTTCGTTTTATTTCCTTACGCGTTTTTAATAAATGATTGTATCTGGTTTTTAATATCATAATTCCCTAAACAGTTATAAATTTTGTGTATTTTTTGAATTTCTTCAACTATTTTACTCGTGTTCAATTTCAATTGCAAATTTTAACGATTTTCATGAGTCATTCTTCAAGTTTATCAACAAGGTTGGGCAAAATACCGATCACGAATTTTATTTTACATCAAGTATAGTGAAATTGATGAACCCGCCCAGGGGTATTGCTTGAGATAGCTAGAGATTTTGGAATTCGGAGATTAGATCCTGGAGGGGTCCTCCCCAAAATTATGTGAATTTGAGGAAAAGGGAAAATTTACTGGAAATAGATATGCACTATGAATTCATTGATATATTCATGCGATTCTTTTACAATGGCCGGTCCGATTGGTACGAACATAACCGGATCAATATTTTGCAAAGTCTAAAATCATGAAAATATTACAGCGAATCTAATCGTTTGACTAAAGTATAGAGTTGAATAATTCATCATAAAGCCCTTTAAATTGGAGTATTCTTACTAGTTTTACGTCTAGTAAAAACAAACTTTTAGAAAAATATTTTTCAGTCGGATCAATCTAGAAAAGCTTCCTACACCACTGATGTGTGTACAAATATATCTTTGTTATTGTATAATATCAGTAGAAATGCAGTACGTGAACAATCCTTTATGAATCTTTGGGAGTAACATTGGGGACCCAGGATGGGCGTCTCCAAAAGCACCCACCTTCCACACACACACACACACACACACACACACACACACACACATACACACACACACACACACACACACACACACACACCTCAGCTGCGCCACTTGGTGTGCAGTTTCGATAAACTAATTATTTGGTTTTTAGTGGACGAAATCCTGGAATTCCACAGAGGTGTGTCGAGAATATAAAATATCTCTTTGGTCTATACAAGGGTTTTCAAAACAGTGAAATTCATGTATGTACATATATCTCCTCGTTATTGTATAATTTCAGTAGAAATGCGATAAGTAAACCACGATTTATTAAGCTTTTAGGGGCTCCCTACATCAGGGGCACGAGAGGGGGCATTTTCAAATAGCCCTCTCCTCCCTTTCAACTACGCCTTCACATGTCTACTTCGATCAGTCTTGCTTGTACAATATGCCATTGTGATTTTGCTCAAGTGACTCTATTGACTGGTTTCACTTTTTAAAGAAAAAATGAAATACTACTCGGCTACCATGGCAACTATATGAGATGTATAGGAGCTTTTATAGAAATCATAAATTTGATCGAAAGTTCTGATTCAAGTTGAAAGGAACATTTCTAATTCACACGCCGTGAAATGAACGGGAAAGTCCTATTCATGATTCATTTAACCAGAATGTTATAACGTTGGGATTTACACAGATTAGGTCATTTTGACACGGAACCTTCAATAATGGGGCAATCAGTAATAATCATCACCAGTCTTTTAACTCCCGTCGTTGGACATAGACCTTCCCCAGGATTCGCTGCAATTCTCTATCATCTCAAGACAGGCTGTAAAGAGTTCGGGTGAGCTGGTATCGCCTTGTCTTACTCCTTTTGGGGGCTGGAATGGTTCAGGGTCCTTAATAGGACCCGGTAAAGCATTGGTTTGTGAAAGGGACGCGAGCAATTTCAAGAGACGGCATGAGACCTGAGATTCAAAATTTCCCTAATTATTTTGAGAATTCTCTTGATAAGTGTTTGCATATTATCAGAATGGATATAATATGTTAACAATCATGTTTTGTTTTTTGTTTTTCTTCAGATTTGCAGTTCTTGTTTCAAAGTAATCACTTGATTGAAGAGGCGAGGAGGTCATGGAGGCAAAATCCAACAACTAAAAGGGGGCGTGGGAGTGAAAAAGTTAAGAGGCACTGCACTACAATATCAGAGAACTATTTTAGTTACCAACGCTCCACACTGCGCCACCTGGCGAACTTCAGATTATTCTGGATCATCCTTTGGTTTTTTAGATTATTATCTTTAGAGTTTATTGATTATTTTTTAGATTTTTTTAGATTGTCCTTTATATTTCTCAGATTATTATCTTTAGAGTTTATAGATTATTTTTTAAACTATTTTTGATCAATATTAAAAAAATTTTAGATTGTTATTTTTAGAATTTACAGATTATTTTTTAGATTATTTTAGACCATCATTTAGATTTTTTAGATTGTTATTTTTAGAGTTTATGGGTTTTGTTTTTTTTTTTATTATTTAAGATTATCACTTACATTTTTTGATATATTATCTTAAGAACTCATAGGTTATTTTTTACGATTATTTAGGTTATCACTTAGATTTTTAAATGATTATTTCTAGACTCTTAAGATATTTTTTTTTTCAGATTTTTCTGGGTTTCACATATATTGCACCCATAGAGCTTGGGCATCCTAGCATTGCAAATTCTTCAGGTCCCATGCCCTGCCTCTGCTCTACTGTAATGTTACAGTGTGTGGTTTGTTCAGATAGATTCGTTTTATTGTACAAGTGGGAAAAGGGTAAATAGTGGACCATGTGGTACATGTGATTCTGAAGTTGCTCATATTACTGAAGTACTATTCTGCCTTCAGCTATTATGAACGACTGGGTATTTAAAATTAGCTTCTTTAGTCGACTATAGAATATCTAAAAACTGCTGGACATCACGACTCTTGCTGCTGCTACTGCTGCTACTGCTGCTGCTGCTGATGATGATGATGATGACAAATGAAAAATATTGATCAATATGCAAATAAAAACATGTATGCATTTTAATATTCCTGAGCATTTTCTTAAATTGGGGTCCCTTTATAACATATGCTACTCCAGCCATGTTGAAAGTATCAAAAATAAGAGAGGGCCAATCTGTCGGAGCAGGTAGCGGAATTTATATAATACGCCCTTGATTATGTACGTGTATATATGTATACAGAAAGAAGACGCACTACATATGTTCATTCAGGTATGTAAAAATGTCGCATGATATACAGGTATGTACAAGCTTGTACCACAAAATGTAATTTTAGATACATTTATACGCAAGCGTTAACGTTTATGAATAGCTGGGTCAGTGGTGAGCCTGTACTCTTACAAATATACTAAATACTTGATACTCAAAATCAGCTTGAAAAGAAACCACAGCTTAAATAACCAGTGACCAGTGACCCAAATTATAAAACACCCTTCTTATTTCTTTTGAATTTTTTAGCAAAGAAAGAGAAGGACAGAGTGGGGGAGGGCTGAGTAGCCAAGTTAGCCATTTTCTGGCTATATCTGGCTGGATTTTTCCCATTTTAGCCGATAAAGATCTAGGATAGCCGAAAATATGGCCATTCAAAAATATAATTAGAAAGAGGTGGATTGTTGAATTACCCATTTTCAGCTAGATCTAGCTGAATTATTTTACAATTTAGCTGATGAAAATCAACGATAGCCGAAAATATGGTCATTTTAAAACATAATCACTGAGAATGAGCAGGTTGCCATATTAACCATATCCGACGAGATCAAGCTGGATTTTTTTTTTCTTTTAGCCGATGAATATGTACGATAGCCGAAAATATGGCCATTTTTTTTAAATCAGAGGGAGAAAAAGGAAGGGCCAGGTAGCCAAATTAGCTATTTTTGACTACATCTTGGTAGACTTTTTCCGATTAAGCCGATAAAGATCAAAGATAACCTAAAATATGGCCATTTAAAACGATAATTAGTAAGTTCAATAAAAGGAAATGTACAAGAGCAGATTTTTTTGAGCGTCTATTTTTTTTTTCTTTCATTTCTCGATTTGTCTCTTATCAAACAGTAGAAATAATGATTTCTTCTTATGGTTATTTTATGAATACTTGGGATTGGTATTTGGGGTTTCAGTTAAAATTATTAGAATTCCGTTCTTGTTAAATCTATGAATGAGTTTTCTGACTTGTTACTCTTTGTGGTTTTTCTAATCAATAATTGTAACCTACTAATTTCACTTTTAATATCTATAATGAATCAGAAATACAAGAAACAATGTTGAGAGTTGATTCATGCAGCTGAAAGGTCCCCTAGAATTAGTGCCTGATTTACTATGTTGCAAAGTAACATATGCTATGGGCCCCGCAATTTCAAGGGCCCCTTGCTAAATGCTTGCAAGCTATCAATTCCGTTCCAGTAATTCTACACTCGCTCTATTACTATAGTGATATATTTCCTTCGACTTTTATGAACGACTGGGTGTCAAGGTTAGCGATTTTAGCTAATTATCACCTTTGAGTGGTGCTATCTTTTTGAAACATTTATCAACAGGTTTGTGGAGTCTATGTTATACATATACAACACGTAGATACAAAGGTATTTTAAATTGAAGTCATAGCCGTTGCACGTAGATCAAAACAAAAACGGAGGTAATACTGACTGAAATCTCACATATTTGTTGTATCATCTGGCTGTATAGCGAATAAAAAATTAAATTATTTCAATATCTATGTGTGTTTTCTCAATTTAAGGCCATTTTATAACATGTGTCACAGGCCCTGTACAAGATTAATCCGGTTCGATCTAGGACGAACGAATCTTTGAGGGGATAAAAAAAACAATAAACTATAGATGGCTATATATATATAGAGATCTAGTTGCCGATATTACAAATATGGGAAAAGAGGCAATAACCATGTTCACAATCGAATTTTTAATCTGAATCTGTGGTAACAAAACTCATCAACCTGATACCTAAAACGGAGCTTCAGATCAAAACTTCCGTTCCTGTCTTCTGCGACGGAAAATTATCCAAAACTAGGATAATGTCTGTCATATGACGGTGTTTTAATTTTGGGAGTATACTTTCGTCATTGTGGATCTTATCAGGTTTTGCCATTTCCGGTCTGCCATACTTTAGCTTGGGCAAGATTTTATCACAAATGGAGAAGGAAAAGTGACTCAAAACCAATTGACCTTCTGAACTAAGTTGACGGGTAAAATACACCCCGTTATAAATGAATGTATTTTCCGCTATAGCTGAAGTAAAACTAGATGATCACACTGTTTTTCTCTCCGCCGACATCAGTCAGAGAGCCATCGAAGAAATGATAGGACAAAATGTTGAAGTGAAAACTGTCGAAAACCTGCTTTACGTAAGCAAAAGTAAGTTTACGTTTAACTATGATATTTTCTTGTGTAGTACCCCGTATATTTTTAGTGGTAATTAAATACGAAACCCTTCTTTTTGCAAAATATTGAATACGTTACTTCTGTCGGCTCCCTATAAAAACCCTGAACAAATGTGATCAATCCCTTATAGGTGCCGGCACTTCTAGCTGGTTAAACTTTGGCCCTGTCACTTGTTGCCGGCTACTCTTTCTCTCTCTTTTTTCCTCTCTAAGATTGATGTCATTTTGCTGACCTCCTAGCCGATCTGAACTTGACCATTTTTCCACCGTGACCAATCTCTGAACAAAATTTGCCCATTTCAATGCACCGATGTTGAGACATCTCACATACGCACAGCTACACAGTTACTCAACCGTGTCCCCAACACGTGTTTAAAATGCATCATCATCATCATCATCGTCAGTCTTTCAAAGTCCAGGATTTGCTTTATTTCTCTATCGTGGGTATCGCGGAGCCAGTATTTTCTGAATTTGTTTATTTCGTCTCCCCATTTTGTATTCTGCCGGCATCATTTTTGCATTTGATCTCTAGGGATCTGTGTTGTGAGTCGTGATGTCCATCGGTTGTCTGCCATTCTTGCAACATGACTGGCCCATTGCCATTTAAGTTTTCTAGTAGATTCTATGATGTCTCGGACTCCTGTTTTCTCCCTGATGTACTGTATTATCTTGTGATCTCTTCATGTGAATTTGTGTATGATTCTCTCATGTGCACATTACATGGTTTTGAGTTTTAAGATCTGTCTCTTGGTTAGGTTCCATGTTTCTGCCACCTGTTCCTAACGTGCATACACCTCTAACTCTCATGAATAAAATGACAATGCTTTTTACTACTCGATCCTCACAATGATTTCTCTCCTAATTCTCCTAACTTCGGGAAATGCATATGGATTAAATTCTATGTGTTCACTGCATTACAATAGTCTGGCCTTTGTTTGTTCTCCAGCGTCAGAAAATGGCAGTTTGGCATGCACGCTGAACCCGATCTCCATAACCATCCCTTGGTACGCTCCAAGCCATAGGGATTCAAAAGCAGTTCAGACACCTCTGCCTCGACACTGACAACAGTATTATCATGGCAACAAAAGCTCCCACGTTTCACCTTTCGCTATCTCTTCTCTTCTCTTTACACAATCGATCGGATTAATATTTTCGTTACATTTGTTTCATTCTCACTCGTTATTTGTCATTGCTGTTCCTGTATTAAATATACGTCTTATTCGTCCATCGAAATACTTATATTTGTTCCTTTTTTTTACTTTGTTTCATCTCCGCGTTTACATTTATACTCGGTGCGCATTCTCTTTGTACATCTCCCTTCCATCTTCCACAGCTCCAGTGACATCACCACTAACAACAAACCACGTGGAAGCAAAATCTTTTGTCTCCAACATCTCCGCACTACTCCATTCCTCTACTAGAACTATCAAGAACTACATAAGAACTATGTATCACATACTTGCAACTAAAAAGATTTATGAATTATAGCAATGTATTTTAAATTCCCCATTCGGAATCTTTGACCATTGCAACCATTTTGAATGTTTTTGGTATGTACATAGTTGAGATGAGCAATATATATAGATTATACCATTTTTATTCAGACATATTTTTACCTGCAACTAACGCCGACAGGTCTATGAAAGCCAAAATCACTTTCTTCCAGACCAAACAGAAATAAGTTGAAAGCGTTCAAAAGAAAAAGCGGAGAGGGGATGAGAGACGTGTAGGGATTTTTTTCTCCTTCTCATCACACTACTTTTTATTTTTTTGAATCACTCTCGAACGAGAAAAAATGTGACCTAAGAAAGTGTTCGTAATTTAAGAAGCTAAGATGTGTTTTTCAGCATAGCTCATATTGTAAGCGTATAGTTATGGGTAATACAAATAGATACGTTTGGATGAAAACAAAAAAGTAGCAAGGCTATAGGAAACCAGTGAGTGTCAAACTTCAGTGGGTCTATTTTATCTCTTGAAAGTTTTACATAATTCTTTTTTTTAATCAATTGGAAACAAATAGTTTTACAACAGAAACGAACGTTGGCAAATGTTGCCAAATGCTATCAAAAACTGTGTTAACAACGTCACGTGATTTGAATAGTTTGTTCTTTTTGTTGTGGAGTTATGTATGCAAAATATGTGTATCCAGTCTTTTGAATATAAACAAACACATACCATGACATATTTCGAGCGTTGCAGGGTATCCGACACTGGTATATATATATATATATATATATATATATATATATATATATATATATATATATATATATATATATATACCAGCATAGTACCCGCCAAGAAAGACGGGGTCATTAGAGCATGGATAAATTATGCAAATATATATTTTAGTAGAAATGTATTTATTATATAATCCTTTGAGGACGACATTCTTTATAAAGGAGTTTGATTCCAAAGGTTCATCACAAGTAGGGGGGAGGCTGAGACAGCACTTGGCTTCAAAATGCATGAGTCTTAAGTTAAATGAGGGAGATTTGGTAGGTCTGTACTCTTAATTGGTATTACCAATTATGGAAAAAATGTGCGTTTCATCGTATCAAATATGGCATCGTTGTTTTTCACACTCCCATACGATTTTTCAGGTACTGCAGTGGTTAGGATTTTCACCTCATGGTAAACCATTCGCAAAGCAACGGGTTTTTATATGCTACAATGGAACACACCCATCGACTTATATCAAAATCTCTACATGATATTTTACTTAAGATAACCTAGGAAATGTCCAATTGAAAGATGCACCCGGTTTCATGAAAATCTTAGGGAGGTTTATACTTGAAATATTCAAATATTCGTCAGAAAAAAATGGTTCTCTCTCTCTCTCTCTCTCTCTCTCTCTCTCTCTCTCTCTCTCTCTCTCTCTCTTTCCATCTGTCTGTCTCTTTTATTCTATCCCAAAACCACATAACATCGATATTAGAGACGCAGATCCGCGTCACTCTGAAGAGTCGCAAAAATGGTCTTCATTTCAATAAAGATTTTACTCTATATCTAACACCCATAACCATATCCAAAAACCGCCACCAACTTCAAACTTGACTCTGCAATGTCCAGAGCACGGATCAACATATCTTCGTACAATATTTAGTTGTCGAGATGTTCTCGACTCACACACTCACACACACACACACACACACACACACACACACACACACACACACTCAGGGAGATTTTTCAAATTGTAGTTGGGTTATCGAGAGGAATCTTCATTAAAACAGGGCGTCAAAGCTGAAGCAAATACACTAAGCTCGAAACTGCAACACTCTGGATAAATCAAACTTGTACGCTCGTAAAATACACGAGACGAATTTCTGTTATAATAGTTGGCTCAGAAAATTAGAAAAAGAATGTTAAGATTTCAGGGAGACAATAAAAGAAGATCGTATTTCTAAGGCTGATGTCAATGCTTTCAACCCTTTGCGTCCTGATTTTTTTTTTTCGCAATGATATATATACTGAAGATATATGTATACATATACTGAAGAGATGTACTTACTGAAGATATATAATATATCGAAACAGCTATATATATATATATATATATATATATATATATATATATATATATATATATATATATATATATATATATAATTGTGTCATCCACGTATATTACATCTCTTCAGGTCATATAAAAACAACTAACTTTGAATAATAAAGAAACTTTAAAGTAGACACTAGTTTCTACTGAAAAATAAAAATTGGGCGTACAAGTACCACCGGGATACGTACGCCTCAAATTAATCGGCAAAACATGTGTTACTTAAAAGTACTGTTAGTACATGAAGGGCCAAAACGAATGAAGTTATCTGTGAGCATTTATTAGATCTTGACTCAGAGAAGAAAGACTTGAAGTATTCAGTTGATACTGCAGGCATGACGTCCGAGATAAATTCTGTCTGGGCATTAGATCATTTGTCTGTTGTCAATAGACCTGTTCCATTGGAACTGCATGAATTGAAAGGGTACAAATGAATAGGGTAGAGTTGAATGATAAGCAGACATTTTCGATAGCGTACGCGTGTGAGAAAGAGGGGTAGAGTTAGAGACAGAAAGATTTTATCTCTCTGCATATGCGCAACCGATGTTGAATATGACAGGTCGGATAAATTGCGACGAAACAACAACAACAACAACAAAATTTATAAAACAGGTCTGGTTAGTTACTCAAAAGAAACCTTCACGAGACCAACGTTTTCTGGCTGCATGATGTGTAGGTGTGATCAATTAAGAAAATTGGGAAGAGAGGTGATCGGTGAATAAAGGTGATCGGTGAATAAGTTTCTTCTCTCGCCTTTTGTTGGGTAGTGATTACTAAAAAGTCTGAAGTTTCAAAAAAAAAAAAAAAAAGCGTGAACGCCGTCGGACACAAAGTAAAGGGTCAATCGAGCACAAATTTACACTGAGAATTGACCCACACACACCCACTAAAAAATCTACCGTGGGAGAATTTTTTTAAAAAATATTATTCTTGATATGAAAAGAACTAATATTAATCCCTATAGCTCCATAGGTGTGGCCTGTACATGTAGCATGTACATACATATGTACATCCAGCCAGTTAGCAAGACCAACTTAAAACTGAAGAAACCTATGTTCATAGTTTAAGTGACTGTTTTGGTTGACGTTTTCTAATAGATGGATAGATAGATAGAAATCAGAGAATGTTTAATTTAATTTCTTTTTATAAAGTGGTATATATATATATATATATATATATATATATATATATATATATATATATATATATATATGTGTATATATATATATATATATATATATATATATATATATATATATATATATATATATATATACATATATATATATATATAGAGAGAGAGAGAGAGAGATGTGAGTGAGTGTGATTTTTAAAGTTTTTTTGTTTACAATCTCGAGAAAATCTTAAATGTGCATTACTAGCACATACATACATACATACATACATACATACATACATACATACATACATACATACATATTACAAACATAGCCAGTCAACCAGCAAGAACAGCTTGAAAACTGAATGAGTCTATGTTGACGGTTTAGGTGACAGTCTTGGTTGACAGTTTCTGATAGAAAGATTGATAGATAAATTTCAGATAGTGTTTGATAAATTTTTTTTTTCCAAAAATGAAATTTGTGACTGTTAAAAGTGCATAAATAGTGCTTTACAGAAGATAAACGAACAGTCTCCCTTCCTCTTTATGAACGATACAAAGTCCTCACTAGCTTTAAGATTAGAAAGTTTTTTCACCAGCACCCAGTGGATTCTGCAGGAAAAGCAGATACATAATCGTGTCAATTTCAGCATGAATTTACATTGTGAATCGAATCCCGACCCTGAGACATGTTTTGGAAGTTGTCTTCAAAGTTCAAGATAACTTGCTAAAAACCTGCTTCGGGGTCCCATCATTACACAGAAAATGTCATACTGTCATGTCGTGTGATCTTCGCTGTTCGCTGTCATAAACGGACGGACAGACCGGCGGACGGACTGACAGACATTTGGTGGATCATTATAAGAATCTAGGGTGGGTAGATTATAAATGTCTTGTGTGTGCGTGTGACAGAAAGCGACATAGAGAGAGAGGGGGGGTCTACAGAGCTACATGTTAATTATATTCTTGAGAGTGACATAGCATTTTTAAACATCATAACTTCAAAAATAAATATTGTACATATAAATTGAAAAAAAAAACACTAGAAGATAATCTGTTATTATCATTTTTTGTGTGTGTGTCTTGAAATTATTTCTGTTAGGTTAATTTCACTCCACCAAAAAGACAAAACCCTTTCAGCTAAATGATTCAATTTTGTTATGTATTCTTTGCTATTCATAGCTAAATCTGTGTTTGTAAATGGCTAAAATCGGCCATATCTTTCCATTTCCAACCAACTTTACAGCTTAAAATATTACATATACAGATATACCTTGATTCTTGCGGTTAATTCGCCCCAAAATTTCCGTACTCTTCAAAACTGCGCAATTTAAGATCTCATGATTCAACGATTTTTATTTTCCTCAGTCTACATTTACTTACATTGATTTGTAAAATTCATTTTCTTTTAATAAATTTAGCATTTTTTAATGGCTAATTTTTCGGTTATAGTAGATTTTTATCGCCGAAATTGGCGGAGGGGGATCAGTCAGATCTAGCCGAAGTATGGCTAATTTGGCAACCCTGCAATTACGTAATTCGTGTGAGTATTGAAGTTAGTACAAGGGAGATAATTCTAGTTTGAACAAGTGAGACGTGGAAGTTTCGGTGCATGTTCGTACAATCGAAAACGTTTCAATTAATTACTCAACTTAAATATGGGTTTGGTTTGTCACTTAATAGTAAACTGTCACGTCTTCTGGCAGCATTCTGCGTTGGAGTGATCAATTGAATTAATTGGAAAAAGAAAGTGATGTATAAAAAATATCGACTTTTTAGACTGAATTTTAATTGCGAATGAATGGATAAATACATCAATCATTTCATTAGTTTCACTGATTAATTGTTTTCGCGTAGTTTTACCATGGTTTTCAGTGATCACAATTTGATACGAAAAAAATATGTGTATAAAAAAAAAAAGAATTTTGTCAATATAGAAATATAACGAAATTGAATACCTTTGCTTTTCATACCACAGATACACACACACTCATTCTTTCTCCTTTGTCCTCCTTCTCTCCGTTGTCTATTCACCTTTAACGACTAAATTTGAAAACAGGAACCAACCCGAGAATTCAGTTAAGTCTAAGCGTTTTTCTTGGAATTGCCGAAATAAAGTGGAATTTTAAAAAATCTGCAGATTATTCCCTTCTATTACAAAGGGTAAACATTCCTAGAAATAGGCCTAAACCTCCAAGAAAAACACAGGTCGTTATTTTAATCAAAGGAAGCCAATTGATAAGAACACAGTCAGGCAAATTTCCTTATCATCAACACTTATTTATAGGAACTCAACTGTTCATTCCATAAGTTGGGCAACTTTATTGCAGACAACTATTTTACACACTGAAGTGACTTTACGTTCAGTACTTGTTACAAAAAAGTTTCTCATATTTGTTTTAAATTCATGTAATCATAAAAAAATTCTGTAGTATTTTTGTACCCGAAAACCCAGTCATTCTTTTATTTGTGATTGGTCTCTCATTGTTATCAAGTATATAAACTTCTTTGTGGTAACCTTCTGATACGGTACATAAGATTTAATTCAATGGAGTCAATAAAATTTAAAAACCATCACAAATATTTTCTTTACATTGCAATGACAGATAATATTTTGTTGACAGCCCATCTATATATTGTAGTCTTGTTAATAAATTGATACTCTCATTGGTGTATTCATTTTACAACCTGTTTTGCTTTCAGTTTAGTTTAGAAGCGTATATACGAAAAGAGGGAAGTAATTTAGCGTATTATGGTTTGAAAGCACAAAAATTGCTTATTTATGAGCAGTTTTTTTCTATTCTTTCTGTCGAAAAGTTGACTTTCTCAACAATCCTTTGTAAAAGAGAAGATAGTGTAGTTTTCCTTCTATTGATTAACTTAAATAAAATTTTGATTTGATAATAAATACCTTTTTATTTATTAAAACATTGATTCTGCTAACAGCAAAAAAAAAGGTTGGGTCGAGATAAAATCAGTTAAATTTGTTTACTTTTCAGTAAGACTGCTGACGTACAGGGTGACGTCATCCAGTGTAAAGTCAGGATGCGCCTTTTTCAATTGTGGGGTATCATTTCTACATATGATCCAGAGTTCATTTTCCGACCATACTATATGAATCAACTTCATATCAACGCCTTGTTTTTCAATTAGAATAATTATCAGTTATGGAAATGTTTTTGGGAATCGTTGCTATACGATAAGGCTGTATCTAAGAATTATGCTCTGCGAACACAGAGACGTTCATCGGTGAAGTGAACCCACGCAGTTAAGTCCCGTGGGTAATTTATTTTCTAAAATTGGCCATTTTCGGTTCTGTTTTAAGATCATACAACCTACACTGAAAGTGAGAAGTATTCGCCGTACCCCCGTGCACCTCCTACATTTCCACCACTTGTAATTATCAAACTCCAAGTCCTGAAGTGGGAACGAACGAAAGTCTGTAATTATAATGAATGATAAAACAATGTTGATGAAAAACGCACACGTTGTGACACGGTCAGATAATGAATACTGTTCATTTATCACATTACGAAATGGGTCGTATTTGATTATAGTTCGTTTTAAGAAGAAGGAAGCATCTTCTGGGACAAAAAAAAATCTCACACAAAGGCGTGACCTCGAAGACGAGTATATTTAATAACAGTTGAGATTAAGAAACCAAATATCTTTCTTTTCCCATTGACAACTTGCCATTATTTCAGTTGTTTTATTAATCCACCTCAATTTACAGCCGGAAAGACGAGTAAAGTGAAGACGAAGACGAGGATGAAAACTCAATTTTTTTTTTTTTTTTTTTTGATGTTGTACTAAATTAATCATGACTCAATTCCTAGTTGAGCTGGAATACTGGGATACAATTATTCCTAAAGTGGACGCTGCTGATTCCTTTAAGATTCAATATGCCACTAGAGAGCAAATACGGTGATGAGAGAATCTCGGAGGACAAGAAAGATTAGCCTCATCACATTAGGCTCATCCCCTACTTTGATTATTAGAAACCGTCAACGAAAACTCCCAGCATATTTTTTTCAGTTTCTAAGTTGGGCTGGCTATGTATGTCATATCTACAGGAGGGTCTGCCCCGGCAAAGCTGGAAAGAGAAGTCAACTACGAAGCTATAAAAACAGACAACAGGTGATCAATCACATAGAAAGTGATCACAACACCCGTCGTGTCGGTGGAAAGGGATACAAGTCAGCGGGAGGGATGGTCTGAAACCGGTTATCTGCACCATGAATCCTCCTGTGCGCTTATTTCGCACCAGAAATGTTTTGTCTCTTGATGGTTAAAAATTCACATTCTTTCTTGGCATCTTTGCGTCATTCCCCTGAGTTTCATCATGAGATGGCCATACTCAAAATCAGTGGAGGCCCTCATGTATGGTATGTATGGTATGTATGCCTGTACCATGCATACAGGCTGCACCAATGGTAGGGGGATGGCAATTTATTACGCCTAGAAAAAAATCTTTTTTTTTTATTCATCCCTTAAATAAAAAGTTGGTACTAAATTGGTCTCCTTGAAGACTTTAAAGAGTGCCCAAGTTCAACTTGGGTTTCGGCATTTATTTATTGCGCTTAATACGCGTCTATCACAATCAATAGTTGTTTTCTGCTTCTAACTCTTCTTCATATGCGTTTTCAATTGATATTTTGAGATTCTTCTTCCCGTGGATTTATTTCTCCTCTAATAAATTCTTTGTTTAAAGCCACAAGTTCTTAATCTGATAGTCAAACTTGCCCCTATTCTCTATCTGATCAGCAAATATCTATCTAGATTGTTATATCAAAGGGTATTTTCCTCTTCCGGTTCTGATTCATATATATATTTATTCATTTTTTACTTCTTTTAGTTTGATCGCTTTTAAAATAGCGATACAGAACACGTCTGCTGTCTTTTCTGTTGATTTATCGTTGGGACAGGAGGCTAAGCCTACGATTGTATCACAACAGAGTGGCCCCTGTTGTCTATCAATGGATTACCTGCCGGACATGTCGCCTAATCCTGCTATATGAGCTTCACGTTTAATAGTAACAACCAACCAAAACTATCACCGAACCTGTCAGCCCAAGTTTCTTCAATCTTTAAGTTGGCTGACTGGCTATGTGAGTATGTATCACGTGCACAGGCAGTATCCATGGAGCTAGAAGACTGAAAATTTCAACATTTACTCCTTATCATCTTAGAAAAAAGGGATTTTATGTTTTTTTAAGTCCCCCAAAAGGTTTTTGATGGAGAGTTAAACTTAAAATGCAAGTTTATGATGAAATAAGCCCTTAGTTTGTACTCGGCAGCATTCACGTCTGTTTTTGGAATTTCGGACGTTTCTACTGATCACTGCCAAACAAAATGCGAGATAAGTAACTTATTTTTCGATCACCCATTTTTCCATATTTTGATTGATCACCCCCAACACAGCATACTGTCAAAAGATGTTTGTTACGTGATAGTTTCTGCTAAATGACTTACTATACCTGTGATATCACACCAAACCCAGTAGCCATGCACAGAAATGGATCAATTCTTCGAGGAATTCATGTTCACCAAAGCTCTGTCAGACCTTAGCACCTATGAGGTCTTTTGGATCATTAAGATGTAGACAGCAGTTTATTCATCCAAGTAGAGAATACTTATTTCATTCAAAGTAAAGCAAACAGGAAGACTTATAGTAAAATACACCAGACAACGTGATTTTTGTTCCTGGGCAGTAAGGGTTATTTTCTAATTGCTTAAGAATAAAAACTATTAATATAATTTCCTTCAAACTTTGCTTTTGTGACCAGAAAACTTATATTGTTACTTGTTTTATCCACTTCCAGTTGTATAGCAGTTGCATTTGAATATTTTTAATCACTTTTAAAAAATCACATTCCAGGAAAACTACAACGTATGAATTTGAATTAACATGTATTTACAGGAATGTTAAATAAAAGTTTTCACCAAAGGACTAGACGTGAGTAGTTTTGAGGTTTTTATTTTTCAGATTGACGGATCAAACAGCAAAATATAATCTCCTCTCATGTTTTCGTGATATATCCCTTTTTAACTACATTATATCCCGATGGAAACGCCCGCCTTGCTCCTCCGAATGCAATCCCTGGTTCTTCTTAAATCTATCAAGATGAGCATCAACGAGACAGCCTGCAGCTCATTTTACCGTAATTCTCCAGTATAGTCCCAGGCAGTCCCATATTATTTTTAGCCTGGTGATTGCCCTGGAAGCCCGGAACGACTGCGACAAAGCTGTATCAAACTGTGCCTTTGGGAGCTTTTGGGGGAATTTCTACCACTCCGTAATCTTACTTCAGTCAATACTCCATGACAACATCTTCTAAGATGTGCAAGACCTTCAAGGCATATTTTAGCATGTCTATAGGAGATCAAGAGAAATTCAGGGCATCTCATTTTACCAGAAATAAAACAGTGTCAAAATATTGCTAGACGCTTTGAAGTATGGTAAGTATGGCTGGGACAACAACGGGAGTTTAAAAACTTTGGCACACTTCCAAAGGTAAGGCTTGCCACACCTAGCTGAATTCTATGTGGATATGAGCAACGTCAAACGAAAGCCACTGGTTGATCCACGGAAGGTATTGATGTCTTCATTGCACGTAAGATTAGACCTTATGAAACAATTTGCCACTGCTTTATTTAAGGATTTCGAAGCTTCCATGCATATTCTCTAAGCTATCTATAACAAAATGGGTAAATTACAAAATATCAATGCTCTGATGGCCAAGACATTGTTAAAAGGAAATAATAGTCAATTTCTACCCATTTTAGATATAATCAAGTAGAAAATAATACTCATTAACCAGGAACAAGATGTAAGACGTCGCACAGTCATTGGAGAAAGTTAGTTCAAGCCCTACGTACAAAATTTAAACTTGAATTGAACGGAAATAAATTTTTTGCCAAAAATCGAAAGATAACGATTCTTTAACTTAACAATCAGATCAGAATGCTAAACACATTGTTGCTATTTGATAGACAGAGGGGAAATATTCAAACTAGCATCATCCTCCCTGTGAACTATAAATCTTCGTTTTTTCCCTCGTTGATATAATGAAGACACATTGTTATTGAGAAATTATGAATAAAAAAATATTGGTAGTAATCATCCACGCTACCTTCTATGATCAAAGTTTTCTATTGCGAGCTTTACACGGGTTGACGTAATTGATTGGTGAGAAACACTACCATGAATTTTCTAAGGAGATCAATTACAAAGTCTCTTCTGTGTTAATAAAGACTTGCGCGTCGATATACACACTTTAAAAATAAGTAAATAAATATATTTACATCGCAACAGAACATGTACACGTTTATATTTGAGGACAATGCACCTCCAATTTTTATGGTTGGTGTGCGTAAAAAAATCTTACGTTGTGCAATTTTTTTTTTGTTTACCTGTGACAAGAGTGGTTACGCACAGAATGCTTGTGCACTTATAAACTTGATATCGTTCCAAGATTATATTGCTATAACATATCCCTCATGGGAATAAAAATATATCGGTACGTTTCAAGATAAAACAACTTTGATTGCACCTGTATTTTGTTAAGGTTTTGTTCTGTTTTGAATTACGTTGTCCAGTTGGTTGTTCCATTGAATAAAACATCAACGAGTATTTCTTTTTTTTTATGTGATGCAATGGCGAAACAGATTAAAAACAATGACACCCACCTGTTTACAGATAAAAGAAATTAGTGATGTACCAATGTGGTATTTCAAAAGATCGACTTAGCTAGTTAACAGAAACAGCTAGGAGATTATTTAATTATGTACAGTATAATTAGATTAAATGGTTATTGTTATATATATAAGTATAATTATTTATTACTTCATTGTTTTAGCGAACTTTTTGTGTCTACATTAATTTCTTCTGTACACTGGTTAAAAAACACATAGCTTAAAGGTAACTATGTTTGAAGACACAACTCTCTCTCTCTCTCTCTCTCTCTCTCTCTCTCTCTCTCTCTCTCTCTCTCTCTCTCTCTCTCTCTCTCTCTCTCTCTCTCTCTGTTTTATGCCCTGGTGCCACAGGTGTTCGCGTTAAACTTGGTACAGATGCACTGTACCCCTTAAGGAGAAACCACTCACCAAAACATTCTTTTATTTTTTCGTTGTTTGTACCCTTAACCAGATGGATAACACTACAGGTGGATCAATAAGTCCGTAACCAGCGTGTAGTTATGAGCTGAATCGTGATTGACAAGGGAGGAAATAGTGTTGGAAAATAAATATTCATTGTGTAATACGAATGCTATTTCATTATCATGCTGTGGATTTATTGCTGTGTTTACGTTTTTCATCATCCAACTTATCATTATCATGTGTTGACATGTCATACATCTTTCATTTCAACTAATTTCTTCATAAATCTTATACCGTTATAATTTTTCTTGGAATACATGATGTTTCCAAAAGAAATAACACAGTTTCAAAAATGTATTGAAGCAAAACTATTCAAGATATTGACACTCACTATGCACAGTTTTGTAGAGAAAAAAAACATGAAGTTTATCACACTCGGTCGATGTGTGATTTTCTATTTGCATGATGGAATTTGTTACCTCTGAGTTATAATTTTTTTTATTTTTTACGTCGGTGTTACCGGGCACCATTTGGTGTTAAGTCTGAGTATTTCACTAGAATCTTCCAAAAATGGTTGGGTTTTTTTTTAGATTTTCATAAATTTTTAAGAGTCTTTTCGTAGTTTTTTTTTACGTTCTAAGATCTAGTATGACAAAAAAGGATAAAACACATCTACAAATAGTTTGCTTGTTGGCTAGTTTTTAATTCTTAACTTTTTTTTTTTCATTCGAACGAAGTTTAAGATCGAGGGTTTACACAACCTGCATTTTCTTAGAATAAAGTTGCCTTTTAGATTGTCGGATTGAACTGAAATTTGGCACTAGAGATGTTGGGACCAGCGCACATGTTTTGCACTATAAAAGGCGCCCTCCCACTGGCTACTGACCCCACCCATTTCAATCGCAGAGACTCAAAAACAGTCTAAGTCGAATCTAAGCATAAGAGAAAATTGAAAAACATTACCCTTAAAATTTATTAGAGGTACGAGGAATAAAATTTATCCGTATCAGGTGATTCTATCTTTTTGATATAAATGGAATTGTAACTATATAATGAAGTGTTCAATTAATTTTTCAGTTTGTTTTATGAATAAAACCTGATTTCGTTAGATTATATTTTCAATACTACCACAACAACTTGGAGCCGAAATTAAGGTGCCTAGGCAAAGGAAATTTTTTTAAAACTCTTTTAATCTTGTATTAATGCTACTGGACACACCTTTTGGTGTAAAACCAGCGCTGCTAGGCACACATTTTTGGTGTAGAACTTTGCAGCAATAAACTTCAAGTATTTTTCAACTAAATTGTTCATCGAGAATGTCAATATCTTAATTAGGTGTGCTTCAATACATTTTTGAAACCGTCTATTTCTTTTGTAAACCCCGTACATTAAACAGATTTTGACAGGATTGTTTCTGGCTTAGTGTTGGATCAGTGAATTCTGTGAAAGTGTAAATGCTTTAACGCAGGGGTTCTAAACCGCAGGTCCGCACACCGGCATCGGATTGCAAAGCATGGGCTATGAGGCCTCGAGGAAACGATATGCTTTGGTAATATTTTTCCTAAGTAAAAACATATTAATTTGCTTGGATCTTAATTATTAATTCGGGTAGAGGGTTCGTAAATTGAAAAACAAAGAGAGGTAACCGATTAAGTATGCTTATATGTCTTCTACGGCTGCTACAAACGCACGATAATTAGGCCCAGCAGAATCTCTTTTCACCTGATATTTTACATGAATTAATTTGGAGGAAGAGAAGCAGAGATAGAAGAAATATTGTTTAATGACTCCTTATTACTAATCGATAGGGTATATTGATCAACGGTACCCTGGTTTAGATATTGGGTTCAGGTTATGCCTTTAAACATTTATGTATATTCGTGTAGCCGGACTTTGCCCAGCCCCTGCCGTTCATAGTTGAAACTTGAAATTTAGCACACACACTCCCCTCAATTAGTAGCGAAAAAAACTTTTTTAATTCCCCTCCAATATGAAGTTTTAGTGGGGTGTTCACTTTTCAATGTAAGGTTATACTGAATTGGTCCCTCATTTCTTTTTGAAAATTTGGATATTTTAGAGAAGTAGCTCATTCATCTCCTTTCCTAATTGTTTTAATTGATCACCCGAACACGACATGCAGCCAAAAGACATTGGTCACCGGGAAGTTGAGAAAAAAACACCTTTCCACATATATCTCATCTGTTATACATGTAACAGCTATTGTCATTGCTGTTGATAATCATTACTACCAACAACAAACCGGTTTAAACACTTTTTCTGGATTTAAGTCATTCATGTGTTCTGAAAATCATATTTGTGTATTTATCTTTAATCTTTGTACCTGGACTTTGCCCATCTCTAAGTATTCAGAGTAAAAACTTTAAATTCTGCATAAACACACACACACACTCACACACACTTCCCCCCTCTCTGTGTCTCTCTGTGTCTCTGTCTCCGTCTCTCTGTCTGTCTGTCTGTCTGTCTGTCTGTCTGTCTGTCTGTCTGTCTCTCTCTCTCTCTCTCTCTCTCTCTCTCTCTCTCTCTCTCTCTCTCTCTCTCTCTCCTCAATGAGTAGTGAAATTTTTTTCTTCTTCTTGGTTTTTTTTCAAACCCATCCAAAGTTTCATACAGGGGTGGGGTCAATTTACAATATGTTTATGCGAAATTTACATGATCAAAATGAGCAAATATGGGCGTGATTATTCATAATTTCCGATGGAATACTTATTCTATTTAATTTTATATGAAAAAATCTTTGTTGTTTCTTGCAACCCAAACCCTAGCCCAAAACTAACCCTAATTTTTTAAAATTGAATACAATAGAAAGAAATTTATATCTAAATTTGATAAATACAGTTTTAAGTGTTCAAGTTGTCTGCTTTCGTTCATTTCGTACATTAGTAGCAGAGGTAGCAGCCAATGTAATCGGTTACCTCCCTTTAATTTCTAATGTATGAACCGGGAGCGTACCTTTACATTAATTCGTATATATAAACCCTTTTAGAAACAAAATTGATAGTTTTAACTACTTAGAAGTGACTTATAATTGACTTATCCCCCATATTCCGGTTAATATTCAACCCAAAGAATATTGTCAATATTAGACAAGTTCACCGTGCAGAAAAACTTTGGGGACCCATGTTACCAAGCTTACAGGTTTTAGCTCAAAATGTAAGATCAAGCACAGCCTGTTATCAGTGTTCCAGTCTTGATTAAAAGCCAAGATTTCGAAATTGACCTTAGCACAATCTTCTTAGTACTTTACCACATTCAACTTTGTACCATTCTAGGTTAGGCTTAGTAAATATTTAGAAACAGTGCGTCCAGCGAGGAATACATGACTGACTACGGTGCAAATCATTCAGTGCTGTAATCTGCGTAATATTGTACTTATGATTCCGTAGTAAGTGTGGAGAGGTTGGCGCTAAACTACTACCTTAACCGTTAGTATGCTTATCTCATTGCAAAATGGTTTTTACCGGTTTATAAAATGGGTGACATCATCTAATTATGATAAATACCGTGTGTCTATTTTTGGGTCCGTTTGTCACAAAGTGGAAATAACTACCATATTTTCACACAAGAGTTATATCCCTTAGAAGACTTCCATTATTTCCTTATTTGTAAGGGAAAGGTGATTGTGCACAATAACATTTGGATTTCGTGACGATTTTCCAATTAGAATTATTTCGTTGTTTGTGAGAGAAAGGTAATTGTACACAATAATATTTGGATTATCAGATAATTTCTCCACAGAAATAGCTTCTCACATTTTTTTTAATTTGCTGAGCTTTTATCTATTTGCATTTCCAACATTACTTGAATTTTCGTCATTTTTTGACGGCAAGGGTAAACTTGTTTTCCATAAGTATAACTCTAATGCGTAATTCGTTCAATCTTGCAGCCGTTTCGTGCTTGAATAAACTCCTCTTGCAACTAATAATCGAGATTTAATTTATTTGTGCGCTTGTGTGCATATTGCCATTAGCAAACCGCACCTACCTGCCAGCTGGGGTAGTAAAGAGGATGTCTTCCTGGACCAATGAACACCATCCTCCTGTCAATAAAACAACTGTCCACTCAAATGTTTCCACTGGTAAATCCTGCAAGTGCCGCGATTGCTGTCAAATTCTTCAGAAGATTCCTGTGGAGATCTAAGAACAAAAAAGAATTCTTTCCTCAGTCTCGTGCTGATCTGGTGGAGATTACGTGCAAGCCTTGTGCGGTGTCAAGTGCGCTTTTAACCGATGTGTTCAGTGCGACTCTATGAATCATCGTTCTCCGCTTAAACCCTTATCGAGGACGTCGCGGGATGAGGTACACTCGTGCAATTGTTAGTAAGACCGATTTACGGTCTGCCAGGCCTGTCGAAGTTTCGTTCTGTTTACGGAACCTGGTTTTCCCCGATGGTCACCCACCTAGATACTGATCAGGTTCGAGGTTACTTAACTGCGGTGATCTTACAAGAATAGATATATCCCACAAGATTTGTCCGTAACCCCTTAGCCTGGTGGAGACGTCCCTCAATCCTAGTCCTTGAGGCATTGAGTATCATTTTTAAAGTCTTTGGTGTGATTCCTTAGTACAAATAACAATCGAATAGTCGTACTTTTTATGCTAAAGCAATAGTATTTAGTGGATACTTACAACCTATTGATAATTCTTAAGTAGATTAATTCCATTTTTTTTTTTATCAATTAATCAAACTAAACAACACCAGGCACTCCCCACACTCGATTTGGAACAGTAATGAATGCGTGCACCCGTGGGTGATGAACTTGTTTCCACACTCCAACCACCGTCTTATCGTTGTAATGTTCCAAGTTTGACACTTTTCTCCCGTTACTTCCATGAAACGTGTTCTGATGAATTTCGTTCCCTAGTACATCCTGTCCAGGAATTTTCTGTTAAAACTCGGTCCGCAATCAAGGCACATCCATACTTTTTAAATATATCAAGGACTCGCTGCGACTTCTTCGCAAATAGCTTCTTCTCGAGAATATCTGCTCTGTGGAATAAACTCCCTTCAGAATGTTTTCCCATCGAGTGCAATCTCGGCATTTTAACATCAAGAGTGCCCAATGTTAGTCTTTTTAGTCTTTATTTTTAAACAAGTCATGTTTTAGTGTTTCCAACTTTACAATACGACCATTAATAAGCTATTTTTTAGATTTTTTTTAATTCACCGTTCTTAATTCTGTGGTATAAATAACTTGCTTCTTACAAACCCTTTGATGTGAAAAGTGGCCGAGGGGCCTGTCTTAAAAGCAGACAAAAAGATGGTTTATCACAGGTAGGAGCAATATAAATTAATTGCTGGTTGAATCACAGTTGAGCCGAAATTCGAACTTCGTGATTGGGCCCTTTGTTCTCTGCAAGAAATAAGCCACCACTTTTGTGTCGAATCTGCCTTTTCTGGTTTTTAGAGGAAAGAGAGCAGATATTCTCGAAGCTGACAGGATAATGATTGGAACTGTCGGTGGTGGCTGTGAAGAAAAACATGTTCAAACAAACACTACTAGACTCAGCATCCGATTATGAGCTAAAATAATGAACATATTCTAAAAATGGTATTAGGGAACGGTTCTTCTCGGCTAAAGTTACAAGAATATGAAAGAGTCTGAAAAATGAAATTGTGACAAGAAAAAATATCAAAGTTTTCAAATCAAGGCGCCATAAAAGACTTCTCTGACAATAATATGCTGAAGTGCAGCTTCAGTTATTCAAATATCATCAGTGTATAGCATCAAATATCTCAACAACGCATACAATGCACTGATGGTATCAACAGATAAGGTGAAGAAGCAAAAAACTGAAGTAATTACAAGGGAAATTAAAGGTAAATGTTGAAGGTAAATAAATTCCAGATTACTCTTACAGCTATTTGTCACACACACACAATGTATATATATATATATATATATATATATATATATATATATATATATATATATAGATAGATAGATAGATAGATAGATAGATAGAGAGAGAGAGAGAGATAGATAGACAATTTAAAGAATCAATTCAATCAATCTATATATCAAATCATTTATATATGTATATATATATATATATATATATGTGTGTGTGTGTGTGTGTGTATGTGTGTGTATCAGTCCAAATCGGATATTATCAAGCAACATCTGAATAGCCCTTTAGAATCATTGTAAAAAAACGTGCATGAATCTTTAATTTTTAACGAAAATATGTTTCGACTTGTTTTACTTTTTCGATATTATTTGTGCCGAAAAAAAATGTGCATTAAATAATGTATATCACCGATAACCTTTTTTTATCACGACAAGATAAATGATTTCTACATGAGTGGATATAGCTCGTTGCTAAATTCAAGTTATGACGGTATAAAGGCCTATTAGATGGCTTCTATCTGAAATGAGTCATTGGGAATCTCAGGAGAAAAACCAGCAGACGATAATACCTATAGTATAAATACTAATTCATATATGCTACTGATGGCTTCTAAGGTAAAAATAAGAATGTACTATTTTAGTTGTTGAGTAACCAGGGAATACTGTAAATAGTGATTGCGACAAATTCAGCGGAGTATTGCAGGGGATGCAGTGCTGACTTTTAAGGTGCAGGATTTGACAAAAACGCCAGCTATTTTCCATAATATCTCTCTACATATACAGGGGGTCCCGAAATTCCTTGTGCACTTTTGAACGATAATAACTAGAAATGTAAGAATCATATAGTTTAAAGCACATGAAGGCCCAACTAATACAGATTTTAATGTAGTCCCATAAATATTATTAAGAATTTCGTTCAACAGATTCTTTGGGGGGTCAAAAATGACATCTGTCGAAGAAAATGCAAATGGCGTGTCGTGACAGGCAGAATTGAAATCGGTAACAGCCGTGAGAACAAAAATTCGTAACTCATTATGGGAAAGATGCACCTCGTGAAACTCGATAAACAACTTGTGACCTCAAAGCTAGGAGTACGAATGCAATTCAAACAATCACAAAGCCGCAACTGAGTCATGTTTTCAGGGAGCTCGCAAATCGGCTGAATTGATGTATTGGGATAATGTCAGTTATGACAAAAACCATAAAACAAAAGCTTTCTTATGCTATATACTGTACAGTTCTATTGTTGATATATGTTTCTATTGATTGACACGCCAGACCTGTTCATTTGATTCTTGGGCCGTAGAACAATTTTATCTGTTTTCGATAATAAATGTTTACAATTTAGTTTATTGTTCAATTCCTTGATGTATTATCAATAGAGAAACTACCATTCGCTTGGGAGAAAGACCATCCTTAAGTAAAAGCTCGATTTCTTTTCAGCATACATACATAAACGAATACATTACGTACACATACACACACACACATTCAAATGTGTGCATGTATGTAATTATCCAGAACTAGTTCTAGTTACCAGCCTCAGTAGCAGTCGCCCAGAGCGCCAAGCATTAGGGGTGCCTATCATATGACTGGGTGAGCAGGACTTTCAAATAAAAACGAATAAATTAATCAGAATGAAAACAAAGTAAGAAATTCCTGTTGGTAGTGATGATATTAATGATGATGATAGTGGTGATAGTGATGATGATGATAAAAAGCATGAAATGACACCTGATATTTTCAGCAAGATCCACAAGGTGCAGGCAAGTTTTGCTATGTCTCTTGCAAATGAAAGGAAGGATCTTCTGGGCAGTGCAAATGCAAAAGAGCTGCCTCAGACTGCATATTTCTATGTTACTCTAAAGAGCCCAGGTTTGGGGGTTTATTGCTATCATTTATTTTGAGTTTGGAAATTTGTCATAGCCACTATCTTGAGAAATGCCGGCCATCTCGAATTTTCAATAATTTAGCAGTTCCCATAAACTATGTGTAGTAAATAAGCTATGCGTAGTAGATAAATTGAACTGATTATGTCCTCAATGCTGTATTATACTTATCGTTGATAAAAAAATTGAACTGAAAACAGTTGTCGTTGGCAGCTTCTTTGAAAAATGACTGTCATGAGCGGCACATGGACATTTTTGAAAGTTTGGCTATAAGTGTACCAAATTATATGCTTTTATTATAAAATGCGCCATGGTCCGGATAAGCTGTCCCACAATAGCGTTTATCAAAATTACATGAAGATTTGTTGGGGGTTGTATGTCGTGGTGAACAAAGAAAGGAGGAAAACTTTAAAAATTAAAAAACCGATATGGATGCTTAAAATATGAACTATGAATACACTGGGTGTATACATATTCTTCAATAAAATTCAAACTTCTGGCAATCTTTCAGCTGAGGTGCCGTTTTAGCTAATTGAACCGTTTTCAACAATTCAAAAGTAATTTATGCATATCTGAGCCTCAATAGTGAATACCACCAATAGATTAAATAGTTGAAATGGACGTGGAGCCCTCCGTTGGAAGAATGCCAAACATGATTTTAATTGCATGCCTCTAACTGTATCTTTACAGCTTCAAATTAGAAAAGTTGGATTTCAATTTAAAACCAAAAAATTGCAAGATATAGTACGAATTTATAAGTGCGAAGAGATCCAGTATTGGTTCACGAATATAAACTAATGAACAATATAGTTACAAAGACAGATAATTAGAAACATATCCCAGTTCACATGTTGTCCCAAATATGTAGATGCTTTTTTACATGATTGTGTATTTCCGATTGCTTCGTCTGAGTAACCCCGGCTAGAGATGAAACCATTATAGTGTTCAGCGTTTGGCCATCCAGCATTTCATAGCAGCCTTCACGACATTCCTGTACGCTTTTTTACGATATTGTCCACTTTAGGAAGAAATGGGTTTTACTTTAAAATTCCCTTTTTCAAGTTTCTAAGAGCAATCCTTTTTAAATTGAAATTCAACTTTTTTTAATTGAAGCTAAAAATGTGTATTTGTATATATGATCAAATTTTCCACTTCTTGTTGTTATTAAACTAATACCACCCTCAATACGAATTTGATGCGTGTGAACTATATTTGTATCCGGATCAAAATTGAAAAATATATCTGATCAATATACAAATCTAGAAAATTTTGTACAGAAAATGTTTTCAGTGGGTCAAGAAGACTTGTCATTTCAAGTATTAGTAATATCTGATTTAATCTTTAAAAAAAAAAAACTCACCAAAATAAAGATTTATACAAGTATAAAAATTATTTTTCAACTTCCTAACGGTACCAAGTTTATGGATTTGTAATAAAGAAACGGTATTTTACCTGTAACAAGAAAAGGGTTGTTAATGCACAAGAAATTGTGATTTCACCCCTTCATTCTAAACTTTCACCAGGTTTAAATTCCTGTAATTTTAAACTGGTTAATTAATGGTTATTCCAATTTAAATGGCAAGAGCTTTCGGAGTAAGTAATTAGTGCCCTCACGCTGGCGATATATACAATAGAGTTAGAGGCGATATTTGAAATAGACTTAGAGACAAGTACCCAAAGTGACTATTTTACCCATAGCTGGCGGAGAGATGGATTCATGCCTTTTTTTAAGGCACTAGCGCGAACTGAACGCCAACTAGTCTCAGCTGGAATTTGAACACGACAACACCGACTCCGTTCCGTTATCAGCTCGGCCAACCTGCACCTGATAACTTCCAAACTATCAACAAACAGGATTCACAACATCTCTCTATCATGGGAGTCGCGGAGCCAGTACTTTTTGAATTTGTCTAGTTCGTCTCTCTATCTTGTATTCTGCTGGTCTCGGTTGCGCATGTGATCTCTGGGGATCCATGTTGTGAGTCGTGATGTCCATCGATTGTCTGCCATTCTTGCAACATGACCAGTCCATTGCCTTTGGATTTTTCTTGTATATTCTATGATGTCTCCGACTCCCACTTTCTCCTTGGTATACTGCGCTGTCTTCTGATCTCTTCGCGTGAGGTTGAGCATACAATCAAATACCTAGCTGCTAATGTTATTGATTCTACTTCCCAATGTTACTGAAAGTGAAACATATTGTTATCGCGTCACATGAACTCACAGGGCCCCTGAAGCATGAAAATCAACAGTAAGATTCACGCTTGTGTCACATCACCCCACGTGATTTTATACGTGGTTGCCAAATATCACATGATGCGAATCCTTTTTGGAGTCAGTCTTCGATCTGAAACAAACCATACGCCATCAAGCGCCCCGCAATGCGTACAGAATCAGAAAATATCAGACATGAAGTCACATGAACAGACCAACGAGGATTCATGATATCACTCGACCTGCAGCCGTTACAGCAGTGTGTCTCCAAACAATTGAAATAAGTGTTAAACTGGTCTGCAACACAATTAACGCTCATGTGAAATCACGTGAGTTAACTTGATCGTGATAGCAATGCGTTGCCGCCTTTAGTACCAGATTAGAGATCAAGTTATAACATTTTTATTTGCAGAATTTTGTTATAACTTCTAATAAACTTATAATGCAATTCTTTCCACATTTGTTTACCTAGAGTTCTGTTTTCCTATTTGCATTTAAACTAGAATTAATCTACGGTTACTTTGGTCTTTTACCGACCAATGGTAGAGTGCTCGCCACTGATCCGCCAGGTCATGTGTTCAATCAATGGCTAGGTTATACAAAAAACTTTAAAAATGAAGCTAAATGCCTCTCTGCCAAGCACTCGGCATAAAAAGAAGAATTAAGGGATGGGCACCGTCAGACTCTCTCGCCCAAGACACATCACTGACAGGATATCAACACTGACACTATCAGAAAATGTCAACCAAAGCTGTCAATATAAGTTTCTTCAGTTTCTAAGAGGCTGGCTATGTATGTATGTATGTATGTATCAACGGTTATTTGTTTTTCGGACTTCCCCCCCCCATATCTTTTTAGTTGAGTCTACGTTAAATTGATCCCTCAGTTCATGTTAGGCTGTATTCTCGCTAGTTTTGTGGGGGGTTGAAAATTCAGGCTTTTTTATGGTGATCGCTGTCCAACAATTGGCGATAGAAATAAATTATTCATTAATCACACCTTTTCAAAACTTTTTGATTGTTCAACTCTAACATGACATGCAGCCAGAGACAACAGTCATGAGATGATTTCTATTGAGTGACTAACCAGACCTACCATCGTTAATCTTCACATCACAAATTCCTAATTCAAACCCACGCGTAATCATTTTTTTAGATTATTTTGTTTAAATGTGACCACTCCAGATACGCCCATTGAAAAGGCATTATATATCATACCAATGAATAAAACCAAGCGTCTCCGGTGTATTCCGTTTTTCGTGTACTGTGTTTGGTACAGTCATAACTTCAAGGGGGTCGCTGTTGTTTAGTTCTATGCCGTACATGAAGAAAGGTAGCAACAATGGATAATCCATGTCAGTGAGACACATTTTTAATCTGTTTACGAGAACAGATGACAGAAGAGAATTGCATATCTAAGAACATCCCTCGTGACCGAGTTGTATCTCAGTTTTGGGGGTTTTTTTCCTGAAGCTTAAAAAGTTATGACAATATAGAAATTTGCTTCGCTTTCCCGAAACCTATTCGGAAAATTTACCCGTGGTGGTCTCTAATCTTGAGTTTGATAAGCAGCAAGAGATGTCAAATATTCACGTGGAAAAAATATTCACTTGATCTTTGAAATAGGCATGATAGCCAATGGACCCTGGCTACTTCAGTCCTACGTCTATTCCAACTGATGATGATTACTGCTTAATGTTGAATTGTTGGTTTAATTGTTATATATTTTCTTTACTTGTTAAAATATATCTTTTAAGCAAAAATGCATTTATTCATCAGAATGAAATTAGCCGTACCATAAGTGTAAGATAAATATCGTAGATATGTGACTTATGACAGTGTGACTCAGTTGGTAAAAGACACGCCCACCAATCACGGTAAAGGGTTCTTAATTTTTACTCCTCTAAATTTGGTAAGGATTGTTCTTGTTGTTCTTGTTATGTTAGAAAAACCAAGTCAACTCCAGGTTTGAACTGTTTACAGCCAGCGTAAAGAATAGTGGTTTTAATCTTTTTTTAGTGGGGGCTCAACGGTTACAATCAGAGTAGGATTAACTATGTAAAAGAAGCACATGCAATTTCAAGGGCCTTGCGCTAAATGCTAGCCAACTATTAATTTCGAACAGATTCTTATTGTATTCCTAAAGTTCTGCATAGACTAAAACTGAATGGCTGGGAGTTTAAGGTGAGCGATTTCAGCCAATTATCACCTTTAAATGGAGTAATTATTTCAATTCAGTAATTAATGGGAGAATAGAATCTTTGAGATACATATACGACACAAAAAAAAACGAAGATATTCGGAACTTAAGCCACAGCCAATGCACAAAGATTAACACGAAAACAAGTAATATCATGAAGGGTTGCAGATGTAAACACCTCCTGACCTCTCCAAATACTAACCCTTTCTTTTTCAGACCAACCCGATTCTCACCTACTCAGATACACCCCTCCTTATACTCCAACATATACATAGCCCGCTGTTGAACAAAGGCCTTTTCAAGCTCCTTCCATGACGAACGTGATTGCACAGATCTATTTTTACTTCACTCCAATTTCATATCAAACATGATATTTCTCAGTCCTCTCACTAATTCGTCCCCTTTTTGTTGAGAGTCTCTGATTATTTGCTCGTATCAATCACATCTCTTCCATTCCCCACCCATAGACGTTCGAGCCATTTGGTGCAGGGAGAGCAGCTGTCCTCCCTAATTCGGTTAGAACACCGGGGAGAATCTGGGTAATTGATATTTTTTTCCTGCTACTAAAAGCCGAAAACAATATTTCTTTAAAGTTGCATGTTGTGTGCTTATTAGTAACAGTGTACTGTCGAAAAAATTTTCATTGGAAGTTAGTGCACGTGTTTTTAGTCTGTGTAAAATTTGGGGTCAACCAAACGCTCGGTTCTCGTTAAACCAAAGAGTCGCCATACGCCCATGAATTCCACCCCGTTCACCGTCGCACTCTTCTCAGTTCATGAGAGTCCAATACACATTTTAATAAAAGGAGACACAGATCGCTTCCAGGCTAACTTAATGCATTGTTTTGTTTTTTTACGTTATGTTCAATTCGTAATGATGACACATTTTTAGCGAGATTGCAGCATGCACTCGACTCTACAACCTGCAACAAGTATGAAGATTTGTACACAAGCGTCGATGCGTAATCTGTGAGTGTCAAAAGAATCCGATACATTTCAAAAGGTTTATACCAACATACTTATACATCTTCAAATTTGACAGAATTTCGACAAAAAACTTTTGAATTTCTACATAACTTTCCAATATTCAATCTTGTTTGAATATATATATTTTTTCATTTTCCCATTTTTGTTTCTTTTGTCCAAATTCTGTTTATTTTGAAACCGTACGTTAAAATGACATTTTTCAAATGTATCAGATATATTTTGCTCTAACCCTATATTTTACAGTTAGATCAAAATCCTTGGTTTCACAATTAGAACAGCAATGGTTAACAAGCAAGGGATGATCACTACTCTGATGAGTTCAATCATTACTGAGCTGTATATACACTGTAAATACTAAAGCAGAATGTACTTTATAAGTTTAGCTTAGTTTAGCACAAGGCCATAGTAGGGGGCACATAATGAGGATCGAACTCAATACAGTAGTAATTGTCAGCATCGCAAATTTGTTAACCATTACTGCACTGATTGTGAAACTGAGGATTTCATTAAATCATGTAACACGAATATGTATAGATGTATATGTTACACACTTGCATACATGAATTTCATGGCTATAGTCATGTATATACAGAAATACAGGTGTCTGCACATTCATCGAGCGTATTGATGTAATGTCTCACTTATAAACACGAGTTTGTACATACATTTGAAATGTCATTATTCCTAATAGTCTAATTAAATGTTAAAATCATAAATACACATTTGTATGTATGCATTGATAACTTTTTACTTGTGTAACTAGAACAGACGCTGTTCAAAACCTGAGATGTTGTTCACACAATTTTTGACATTGTATTATAGAGAATTTCATTGAAATTCCATTGATTCATCAAGAAAAAACTAATACATTTCTACAATAAAATTATTTGTAATGCTTTTTATATCTAAAATATCTGTCATTCCTGGCCACTAACAAGCCTTTCTTTCTGATTTTCAATATCCCCCCCCCCTCGTGTTTGACACCTGGCAGGAGACAAAATGTTTCTCCTTACTCTTTACACCAACTATCAATAAAAAGTGTCATCAGAGTATGGGGATAGGTGAAAAATACTAACTTCAAAATAAAGTGTGATCAGAAAATGAGTCAGGTAAAAAAAATAAATAAATAAATAATCATGATCAGAATAAGTTCTCTTATGACATCATGATGATCAGTTATGACGTCATGGAAAATAGATTAGAAATATAAATTTTGCAAATTTCTCTCTCTCTCTCTCTCTCTCTCTCTCTCTCTCTCTCTCTCTCTCTCTCTCTCTCTCTCTCTCTCTCATTTGGCTCTCATAGACTTTGCAGTGTTCGTTCAGGTAATGCCAGCTCTGAAATGACTATATCTAAAATCTGAGATAAAAAATAGAATGAGAGGTGGGCTTCTTGATCTCTATGAGCAGAAATTTTGTTTAAAAATGATGCCATAAAAATTAATGCAAAATTACTTGCTGTTAAATTCAATTACAATGGTTTCGAAAATTTCAAAACCCAAGGACCCTTCCAATAAGGGAAATTATTCTGGCGAACAACTATTTTTACGATTTAGTTTTTAGACTGTTAAGAAATACGATAATACATAACTGTTCACTGTCAAAAATTGCATTTATTATAAATGAATTAATATGTGGTACAGGTTTATTCGCAATACTTGTTTTTCGATGTCTGTTTGATGGATAATGTTGTTTCTCTGTCATGAGATTTACAATGTCAAGTTCAGAGTGAACACTGAAGGGGACCCCAAGCATTATTTTTCGGAACCCAGTTCCGAAACCATTACCCTAACATATACATACACCAGCATTATTAGGTACTCCCCCAAAGTGTAGGGAAATTGAGGGGCGAAATGGCTTCTTCACAGAGACAAAAATCCTCAAAATGAGGTTATTTATTTCTTAATGAGGTGATTTGGAAAGAAGTATATATATATATATATATATATGGAAAGAAGTGTATATATATACAACACAATTTATAATCATTCAGTTAGATCATATATTAAGCAATATAAAGCAATTAAAGAAAATGGGTCTGCTGTAGGAATTGTACCTGCAGCCGATATGGTGGCCGCTTCATCGTAGCATTACTCTTACCATTGAGCTACACACACACATTAATAAAAGCGGTGTTGTATGTCTAATTTATGAGCACATATTAATTTCAGGATGCTACTTGTAGATAATTCAAGTTCGAAAACTTCCCAACGTATAAAACTTGTTCAAATTTCTGTATGACTAAAGATGCCTAACAGTAAAGATAAATAGATACACCTACGCATATCTCTACATAGGTATATTGTTACGTCTTCATGAAACCCATCTTTACGTGATGCTATAATAATGCCTGTCATAGAGACTATTGTTTTGTTTTCATTATTTTCCATTTCCTTTCTGACAAGCAATGGGAGGGGTTGCTCCTTATAGTGAACTTAGTGTACAGCTTAAGGGCAGAAGATGAGAAAGGATTAAGTGAGTGGCTGTGGCTGTGTGTTTGAAATTATCAACGGTTATTTTAACCTTTCATGGGCACTTTGAATAAACACGTGGGTCATCTTCGCCGCTATTTCGTTGTTTGATGAAAATGATATATTATTAAGGAATGATCCAGGCTCGGCCCAGTTCTTTATGGGATTCAAAGCTGAATTTGATTTCGGTGGCCACCGCCTTTGAACAAAAAAAACATACCAGCTCACTTGTGGGGCATTCCATATGCTTTGGGAGATTCACTGTTAGCCACGGACCGAAGGTGGTCGCTCAGTTCGCTTGTGCATCTGATCTGTTCTGAAATAACCGTCTAGCAACTAAATTGTACCGTCATAATCCGGGTTTTCTGCTGTGTTTTTATGTACTTTTTGGATGAAAACATTATAATCAGCGGGTATCAAATTAATGATCTCCAATTGCTAAATCGCTTGGTATCAAACATATGATTTCAGACGTACTCGTAATTAGACTAGAAATTGTCATCTCCTAGACATATATATTTTCATTAGCTACAACACAAATGCTGCACATAAACAATAACATTTTCAGATTTTAACTTTTTTAAATCCCCAAACAGCTCTGGGTGAACCATTAAGCAAAATAAACATGCGCTGACGGCTTCAAAAAAGAAGGAGGCGCCCCAAATTTCTTGCAGTTTCCGGTGTTAAATTATTTCAAGTTATTCAAGTTGTTTAACGTGAAAGTAAATATCTTAAATTCAATCTTTCTCTTATATATAGAGTCAATTCAAACATTCAAATGATTCAATCGTCCACACAAATACTTTTGTAAGAAACTGATCATTATGCAAGCACCAGTTTCGTTGGTAAAGATTTGGTTCGGTGAAAGAGTACATTTTTATGGAAAAACGTTTTTTTATTTTTTTCTAAAAGAATATAACCTTCATTTCTTTAGGAATGTTTCAATTTGGAAATCTTGTCAGTTGAGCAATGGTTTTAATCCAGTCCCGTCTCCAACATTTATAATTTCAGTAATTATGCTATGCATAAGTAATATTATGCATATATATATATATATATATATATATATGTATATATATATATATATATATATATATATATATATATATATATATAGATAGATAGATAGATAGATAGATAGATAGATAGATAGATAGATAGATGTAATTTACAATATACAGGCAAGTCCGAGTGGCAATTCAACGTTAGATTTAATAATTGTAGACACAGAATTAAATTAATAAACCCTGTAGAACTACACTTCTTCATTCCCAGACACAATTATGTTACAGACACTAGATTCACTATCATTGAAAAAATAGAAAAATATACACCCACTGACATAACTGAAATTATATAAAGACATGAAGATTTGTGAATCAACAAACTTAAATTTCTCTCCGCTAATGGACTTAACACCAAACTTGACAATCCTAACCACATAGATCTCTAAATCATAATCCTCCCACTAACAACAACCTCACAACCATAATCTACCCTCCCTCAGGTATATTTTGTATTGGGAACTTCACAGTCATTTAAACACATACCTGCTAAAACCTTTATATGGTAGTCCATTTGTTCAAATCAGAGTCAACAAACTTTCAATGACCTGTAAGAATAATACATATGAAGTTCTTTTATCTCATCACCCCCCATCTATACTATCCCCAACTTACGCACACAATCAAGTACTAAACCACTACCCTTCAATCCTGACACCCTATGGCCCCTCTATGACTCACTTCCTCTGCTACCATCACATCTTGCCACAGTCAAGCACAGACTTCATCACAGACTGAACCAAGTCCCACACATCAGGTTGACCCTAAAAAAGATTGGATTCCATTTTTTGCTTCCAAAACGAAGCATCAGATGCTAAATCTATTTTCCACAGAAAACATTTAACCATTGAATGGTACACACACACACAGAGCACACGCTACTGAAGATGGGAATGCCCCCAAAATTTGTTCAGCTCACCAATTAATACATTTATGTATTAACTCATCAAGAAACAAAGTTTCTGTTCTCTTTTACTCCTGAACCTGTCTCACTTCCCATTGTTCATGTGAATGAACACCCTGCTTTCAAAACACATCATCCAAATCTCTCCTATTTGAAACGCTTGATATCTACTCGATTTTATTATTAATCACTGAACTCATCCACAACCAGACATGAACTTTGTATAACAGATAATTTCTGGTGTCGCCATCATTTTTTTCTGGAGGAGATGGGATGAACTGGCGAAACGTCAAATAAACAAAGAAATCTCATTTGTATGCATCTGAATTGTTATTTCACTCTAATACTTATCTAAATCAATTTCTACTTTTTTTCCTTAACAATACATCATACATGATGTAAATTGTGGATACCAACATTTATGCTAAGCTTAAAAAGATTGAATTGGCAGATTATTTTTTTTATTTTTGAAGGAACATTTTGAATCGGCTGTTTTTCTTGGCTAAAAGAGACAGGTTTCTCAAAATATGGCTGAAATTGGGCAAGTTCCATTTCCAGGTAGCAGTATACCCTCAGAAAGCCCGTATAAAAGTTCCAAAAACTATAAATATAAAACGTATTGATGAGATATCAACGTTCACAAATATCGTTATTCTCAATGTAGAGATCTAATCGTTAAATAGCCTTATTCTTGAACTAAAGAGACCTTTCTTTTTATCTAAATAGAAACATTTGATATATATATATATATATACACACACACAACATATTGACCAATTATTAAAAAGTAATGAAAATAAAACCTTTGTTCAAGACACTGTTGATAAGTCCTCCATGTAAATTGAGAATTTCAGCGTGAATGTTTTATCTGTATCAAAAAGTAATAAAATACCTTTGAACTTTAAAATGGCGGGGACTGCACATCACAGAGGGAAAGTAAAGGCACGTCCGAAATCAGAAGGTCTCCAATTACCTACAGCAAATATGTTTGGTCGGATTTTGAAAAAAGAAATTGCCAATTTCTTTGGGGTCTGCATTCGCTACTACTAAAACCATCATGGTTCGAATGATGAGATTTTCGTATCCAAATCAAGTTCCAAATGAGACTATACCAGTATCATCAGTTACCTTTGAGAAATTTCATCTTGATTGTCAGATACACATATGATTTATATTTTTTCATTTTTTGACTTATATAAAATCTTTAGCAAAAAATTTGCCTCCCACTATTATTAGTGTATTACGAAATGATTTATTCAAGGCCTAAATAGACATATCAGATAATGATGATGGTGAATATGCCACAAAATTATGAATGAAAATTGAACATGGTTAAGAAATGGAGAAGGCTATCCTGGCTATTTCCGTATTTTAGAGAATACAAAACACTTTTTTCATTTACTATCTCTTGAGGTAAGTGCTTCACCAGTTGTTCAATAATCTTACTGTGCTATGTAAGTAATGTGAACAGCCAGCCTCTGTGGGGGGGGGAATAATATAGATTTAAATAGATAAGAACATTAAAATAACCCTATAGTTTGTAGGTGCTTCGAAGATCGGGGAAAAAAAGTGGCTCACTTTATTTTTCCAACAATATTCCTGCAAAAATTGAGGTATATCTTATATGACCGTGCGTCATGTATGTTATAGAATAGGGTAAATGTTCAATACTCAGTTTTTCTCGTTTTTAAAAAGAAGTATAAGTCTTTAGTTATGTAATAATGTTGAAAAAATAAAAATAAACACAAAACTTTATAGTAACTGGTTGGCAAAGCTTCAAAATTATTTGTAAGGAGTACACAGGTGTTATCAGATTGAACGTAGGACACATCTCAACAGCGTTCCAGCCAAGAAGGGCGTTGGCTTAGACACTTTTTTCACTTAGTGACTGATTACTTATCGTATGCTTGATGTGTGCAAAAACTGTATCGATTTTGTTGAAAATTTCGCTCATTAAAAAAGAAGTTGCTTCTGGGGCCATTCCGGAATTAGGGGCCCTGGAGCTAAAGCCTGATTAGTTTCATAGTAGATCTGCCTTTGCCTTTGAAAGTTTTCAACCTAATATGCCAATGTCTCGATAAACTGAAGTCTATATGATTAATTACAATTTTTGTAATTATTTACAAAATTGATTGAAAGTTTTGTCTGTCACTGGATTATGAAGCAATGTAAACTTAACATCAAAACCCCATTTTTTAGCTTGTGATTCGGGAAAAACCAAAACATGCTGGTGTGCCGGTCTAGACTAATTTAAATATGAATCATAAACCGTCCCCTTATGAGTCGCCGTCAAAACTAATAGGGAATTTCCCTGATACTTCAACTAGAATGAAAGAAGCTACCAGAGCGTTTTTCTCATTGATTGAGTTGTTGCGCAGATACTGAACCCGGACTTATATTACGATGTAACCGCACAATAACTCTCATGGGTTGGCTAAAAGCAGTAACTAATAAATGATAACAAACTAATCTATATTTATCCCATAACCCCCATTTTGGGATGAGTATTGATTGGTTGACTGATTAATGAGATATCAGAGAAGGATCTCCAAATTTCTATGACGTCACTGATTTCGGATGAAGTTCAGTAGAACAGATTTCCTTCAGAGGAAGACCAGCTGACTGATTCCGATTTACTTCCCTTGCAATAACAGCTTGCCCCCGTATTCCATACATAAAAATCCAGTACAGTCCTGTCTTCGACGTTCGTCTACAGAAATATTTCTCTGGTAGACAGCATCCACACAATGAGTTGACAAACAATGAAATTGTTCTTGTTGTTACACCTGTTCTGAACCTCGCTGTTCTTTCTGTTCTCGTTTTCTCGTGTCCCAAACTAGACTATTCACATCAGTTGCGATGTGCTTCAGTCGAACGATAAACTGCAACATACAATCCTGAGGAATCTGCAGTTGTCAAGATTTTCGGACAAAAAAACGAATGCAGAAATAATGATAAGATAATGAATGTGGAAATTAACAAATAAAGAACTTCAATCTGGTTGGTATATATCATTTTATAGTAGATCTACTGCTAGCCCAACGATGAAATAAATATCTTTCACCCATTTCAACGGCCGTTTCACATTAGTCTATTAATAGGCTTTATTACAAATATGATCTGGTCACAACACGGCGAAATACCTTCAGATGACAAAAGCCTGTGACACCTCCTCCTCCTTTTTGTGTCCTGGGTAAGTGCTTATTTTGCCTCAAGGTTAATCCAACCCTGGCCAGAATACTACCATTGCACGTGTTGAAGGGCTGATTTCAGATTAGGAGTGACCCACGGAATCACACTTGAGGTGCGACTGGTGAATTAAAATCGCAAAACCCATGACTAAAGAGTTCGTATGAACCATGTGACTTCTGTAGGGGGAAAAGTACGAGTTTATCCTCCTTCTTGCGATCAGGGTGGGCCGGCACTTAATCATAGCCTAACAACTTCTGCTAAATAAAATGTCTATTAGCTGTAAATCTGTCATGTATGTATCATCGCTTTCCACTTATAACATCATTGAGCGTGTTGCAAGGTTACTTACACATGGGAAATTTTTAGTCAGATCCACTTCCGGCTTGCCAGTGCTGTCCAACGGTCACGCATCTAAGTACTGGACAGACTTGAGGTTTCTTAACCGATATATCCAGACTGAGACTGTGCTCACTTGAGCCCCGAGGACAGCTTCCTTGCTGAGTGCTAAGCAGAGAGACTTTGAGCACTAGGGGTGACTCGAACCACAGTCGATCGAACTTGAGGTGAGCGCACTATAACTAGGCTACACTGATAATCTGTAATTATTTGTTTTACAATACGTTTTCCTGACACTCTGCAAAAGCCTGCGCATATCGAAAAGCACGCACATTCTTCGTAGAAATAAAGAAGTGTGAATAGGGGTCTTTTTTGTTTTCATAATGAAATAAGTAGGGGCACAGTGGATCAGGAAAAAATAGTTGCTGATAGAAGCTTACTTATCTATATACTAGCATAGTACCCGTCAAAAATGCTATCTATGGATAGATTAATATTTTGGAATATTTATTTTTTTATACATTGTTTTCAGTCATATATGTCAGTCAGTCTCTCTCTCTCTCTCTCTCTCTCTCTCTCTCTCTCTCTCTCTCTCTCTCTCTCTCTCTCTCTCTCTGGGTATATACTATTTTTAACAACTCTGCCCATTTCCATTCGACTTTATCCCCTTCATTTCTTCAAACACAACCAGATTACGTTGCAGTGGATCCATGAATTATACTGACAGCTTTACAGTATATCAGACTTTCTGTTAATCTGAATCACATCTCCATTTTGCAGTGTTACCTTTATTTTCCCCCTTTTTTTCTAATATTTTAAACAATTCCGTGGGTGGAAGGAAAACAAAGCATTGCAACCCTCCAAATCAAACCTTCTCACGGACGGCGAAGGAAGTTGAAAAGTTGGAATCTTAGAGATGTCGGGATCAAGGGGTCACTATTGTAGGAACAGTGACAGCTTCGGACGTGTCTCAGATAAAGCATTTCCTAGTCTATTTGCCTAACAACACCTGTATATATCTTTTAACCCCAACGCCAATCACCCAGAATGCATCCTACTCGTTTCCTGCTTCCAAGCAAAAGCAGCAGCGGACGCCCACGAAAGCTACATCAACTGTGGTTTACGTTTTATAAAATAAAATTATCTGTTAATTAGATGGTGAAAATCAGAGTCAAGAAAACAATGCCCCCTTTATTTCTCTGGCTAATATCAGAGTATTTTTTCAGTCAAATGAGTTTATACATGTTTTTACTCAATTATACATGTGTAAAGCTATGTATTTATACATGTTGGTTACTATGCAGATATACATGTTTGCAGCTATGCAATCATATATGTTTTAGCTATGTGTTTATACATTTGTAGATCTACATTTGTACTTGTTTATAGCGATGCAATGATATATTTTAAACTGGAACACTTGCTATAGTAACTATCTAGGGCGACCAGGTTGATTCTTCAAGCTGAAGCTAATGAACAGAGGCGTAGGTGATTCGAAAACCTCCCGAAAACCTTAATGGAGGAAGCCTCCGAAACCTCAGTAAATAACTGTTCATTTTGCTTTTCTACTAACGAATCCCACTAAATGTTGAAGGGGAAGTCAAGAACATCCTCCTGGGTCCCAGAATCCTCCCATATTTTTAGCTATGCCAGTAGCTTATGAACAGGTATTTGAGCAATGAGTACGCCTTTCAACACTTAGATTTACTCATGCGATAACATAATGTATGTTTTGAGATAGTGCGAACAAATTGAAGGCTGTATGGTCTGAAAGTCGCACCTAAGGGCTGAGATACTGAATTTTGATATGCATATATTTTGAATAGTGATTTACAGTCATATGCCGAATCCAGCATCTCAGATTAAGACTCGTCCATAACACTTTCATAATTTTTATTAACTTTTCGCCTAATTAACTATGGGAAAAGGACTTAATTAGCAATCGTCTGCTGTAGACAAATGGAGGTAAAACCAATGTTACACACTGTGCTATTTTATCCCAATTAAAATATTCTCAAACACCGACTGAGTTTTGACTTTATTTTCGTCACCTAACAACAATGACAATATCAGACTTCTAGTAAAGACTAAAAAATGAAAAGTTTAGAATAATGGATAAAGAGATAATGTTAGAAAGAGAAACAGATTCTACTTCTACGTCAACAATCAAATAGAGAAAACAAGAGAGAATGGGGGAAAGAAAATGAGAGAGAGAAAGCGAGAGAAAATGAGAGAGGGGGAAAGGGAAATACAGAGAGAAAGAGAAAATGGAAATCTACGGACGCTAGTTTTCAGTTAATATCTAATTTGTCTCAAAATTATATCTAGAATCATCTAGATTTTCATACGATTTACGTTACCCAGGAAAATATCTAAATACTGTTTTATTTTTCCCCTTTCATGGTCAAATTTGAGATCTTTTTCAGTTGAAGGAAAAAAGTTTTTACAAAAGTCGAAATATTCTCAAACCTATCAGTTTTATTCAAAGTGGAGTTTTGCCCTGAAGCAGCCAGTCTTGTTAAAAAAAAAACATTGGAAAATTTCAGTGTTCCGAATACGAGAAGCAATTCCTTTTTTTCTGTTAACTTGAACCGACTGACCGACCGGAAAACGTAACTTTGAGATACATAAACGCATCTAAAAAAAATCCTTTAGCGAGGTTATCATATAATAGCTTCTTGCTATTGCAAACTTAAGTGAAGGCAATGCCTGCTTATGTAACTCGTCGTATCATACTTTTGATATCTTCGTTTCATTGCCAGCAAAAGAAAACTGAACAAAATATCTTTTGGCCACAAATGATTTAGCTCCTTAGAGACTACATTGCTTTCAATGTCTTCGCCCAGTAAAACCGGGATACATTACAGAACAATAAAAGCTTTCTGCAGCTAGAGTCTCATGCTAAGGTCAGAGCCGAATGGCACAGCACAACACACATGAATTGTACATTCCTTGAAGAGAGTCGATGAGAGAAGATTATCAGCCCTGCAAGACACCGGAAGGGAACCTCATCGGGGCTCCATAGCACCCCTGTGGCCCAATTGTTCCTGAGTGTCGTCAGCAGCTGCACCATTTCATCGTCCGTCGTTGGGCATAGACCCTTCCCAGGATTGGTCAGACCTCTCTATCGCGGAGCCCATACTTTCTACACTTGTGTAGATTGTCTCGCCATCTTATATTTTTCTGGCCATGGTCTCACATGTGAACTCTGGGGATCCACGTTGTGAGTCATGATGTCAAGCGGTGGCTTGACATCCTTGCAACACGACCATCTTATTGCTATTTGAGTCGTATAACTGTTCCTATGATATATCGGACTCCTGTTTGAGTGTGCACCTTAAGAATTCAACTTGTCAGCCATATTCGGGTCTGCAATTGACAGCACAGACATAGACATCGTCAGAACGATAGTAGACTAACAAAAGCGCGTGAGAGATCACAAAATTGCAAGTGTGAGAGGTAATGTGGATATCAACATGCGATGCATGTATCATATTTGATGTTATGTAAGACCCGCAGTTGTTTAAGACCCCAGCATCATTTCAAGAGGGAAAATTATGAAAAAAAATATGTATTTACAGGTAAAAATTTATTTTATCGAAATAGGTAACTGCAGGATAACAGTGGAAAACTTGAGTGAACATGCAGCAAGGACAGCAGGAAGACATTTTGTGTGTCCACACATCACTATTTGATACTTTTTGGTCGGTTGGTTCAGTTCATTTGAATAACAAACAGAGGAAGGATAATGTGTGATGTCATTAAAAGAAATCTAATCTGATCAATAGATTATGTATCAAGCCTTTGGTTTTTTTTACAGTGTCACCAAGTATCGTTCGTAATTAATGGCTAAAACTATCGGCAAAAATTGTTAAAATCGGCTAAACTTTGTATTTCCAATTTCCAGCTAACTTTATAGCTGAAAATTATGTATATATAAGTTTAAATTAAAGTAAGTGTACACTTTTTATCAATACTTCTAGAATCTTATGGTATTTTTTTCATTGGACAAATGAGTTATATATATATATATATATATATATATATATATATATATATATATATATATATATATAACTCATTTGTCCAATGAAAAAAAATCCATAAGATTCTAGAAGTATTGATAAAAAGTGTACACTTACTTTAATTTAAACTTATAAATTGTTTTTTTAATAACCTAATTTTTTCAAAGTGAACCATCCTCATTTTCCTTCTCTTTTACTTTATCCTCCCCTTCCCCCTTCCCCACAGTCAATAATGCTATTATTCGTTTGGAATCCTTTCGAAATCAGAAATCACATGTGAGGACGTAAGGATGGTGGACTCATCGTTGAACTTATGGTTCTTGTTGAATAATAATACTACTGGTTTTAAGTGTAAAAAGCAACTCAACTTCGCATATAAGTCATGGGGTATATTTTAGGACTTTTTTTGGCAGAAACCCTAGTCTTGTATGAAATTTAATACGGTGTATATGTGTGTGTGTGTGCTAATGTTCGCGTATGTGCTATAGTGTTCAAAATTAACACTATCATTTTGAGGCAGCAAATGAACAAAAACACTTTTGTGAAGTAGATAGGATCAAAATGGGGAAATAAAAATAAAATCTCCTGACCAATCAGTACAAACTAATTAAAAGCCCACCAAAAGCCATAAAGGGTGAATTCTGAAATTTATTAGTCAGTAGAGGTCAACATGACTCTATATTACTCACGACAATACATCATCTTTTATCAAGCGAAACAACAGAACATTTTATGCTTAAACATTTTGCTCTTTGTTGAAAATCAATAGGTGTATCTAGTAAGTTTAACAACGACACCTTTTTTCTTATTTCTGTGTAAAACAAACATTTCCCAATCACGTGCAATCATTCATATTACAACAAACTTTGATGTATTTTTATCATATTAACTTTTACAAAAAAAACCGTACAAAGTACATACACTATTGTTCTAAACGTACCGATCAAAAATATCAACTTGTGTACATTATTTTGTTTTACTCACCTTAAAAACCTTTTGTCCTCCCTTGGTCGCAGTTTATCACTTGTAACTCACTGCCCTTTTCGCTAGCGGCTACCATAAGGAGAGGGGGGCCAAAAGAACAATGCCAAAACCTCCCACGTACTAAACTACAGTATTGCAGAGCTCGGTCACGGCTGACGGAGACTAATTGAGCTTTTTACTTTTTCTTTCCTTGCAAATAGCGAAGTTCAAAATACTAAATTGCATTTGAGTCTACTTAGTAAGTTCTTAGAATCAGATGTTTCATTAATTAAAACGTAATCCACAACAGTATTTGCCTGTATGGGTGGGAAAATAACATAGATCTTTACAGAAATACATGAAGCTAAACTTGAGCTTTGTAAGTGTAAATTCATAGAAGTGCATGTCTTATATGTGTTTGTTTATTCGGAAGATAATAGATGTGCAGTATGTTGGAGGAAGAAAGAGACAGAAAAGGAGAAAAGGGTTATACAGAAATAACGAAAACAATAAATGTCTACGGACATCTTGGGTGATTTAGGAAAATAAGGAAAACATGCACTAAACCAAGACTTTTCAAACTTTTTGCATTTGCAACATATTTTGTTGAAACAAACTTCTTAGCGAACCAGTATTCATTGTTATAAAAGCAATAGGAGCTAAGATTATATATTGGATCTAATAGTAACTGAACATTTTTTTCAAAAAGTCTCAATATTTTATCAAGTATGAGAATCAATTGACCCCAAGAAAAGCTTGCTCTTATTCCTTCTTCTCCTTGGATGGTACACACATCGTTGAACCTATGGTACTTGTTCTTCTAAAATTGCATTTTGTATTTTCTTCAACTCATAACATTGACTTACCATAACAAGAAAGACTGAAGACTGAATTTGATTTTACTTCAAACATGTAACCATAATTTAGATCTGACTCGCTCATCATAACCCCCTTATGCAAAGCTTCAAAGAATTCAAGTAACTCAATTTGTGTTGATTAATAAATTTTAGTTTTAGTCAGTTATGAAAAGACTATGTCGAGATTGTTTTGTAGTGTAAACAAAAATTGGCATTTGTAGTCGGTACCGATCACGGTGGCACAGTGATAGGATTCTCGCCTCCAGTTTGGAAAACTGTGGCTAAACCAAAAGACTCTCGAAATGGTGCTCAATACATCTCCACTGAACACTCCGAAAAAGTAGTAGGATTGGGGGACCACTCTATTCAACTCATGTTGGATACAGTGGTTCTCGTAAAATCATCGAAGATAAGCGAAGTCGATCCTGGTCAGCACCTGGATGAGGGACCATCAGGGAATACCAGGAACCGTAAGCAGAATGGAGCTTTGACAGTCCTGGTAAGCCGGGAGTTGGTCTTACTAAGAATTGCCCAAGTGTAAGTGACCTCGTCACATCTGCGATGGAGGTATGAGCGGAGAACGATGATGCATACATTTTTAGTCTGGACAAGTGCTGTGGTTCAAATGATTAAAGCTATGATTTACTGAATTACTAACTTATGCACATGTCAAAGATAGCGCATTTATTCTGTCTACAATGCCTACATCTGTTAATAGTAGTGTTGTTAGAATGAGTGCTAAGTCTTTTTTTTTTCTATTCCATATACCAATATCATCATCATCATCATCAGTCTTTTAACGTCCGTCGTTGGACATAGACCTTCCCCAGGATTTGCCACACTTCCCTATCATGGGCGTCACGTAGCCAGTACTTCCTGAACTTGTCTAGCTGGTCTCTCCATCTAACATTTTGCCAGCCTCGATTGCGCATGTGGTCTCGGGAGATCCATGTTGTGAGTCGCGATGTCCATCGATTGTCTGTCATTCTTGCAACATGGTCAGTCCATTTGAGATTTTTGATGGATTCTATGATGTCCCTAACTCTTGTCTTTTCTCGGATGTACTGTGCTGTCTTGTCGTCTCTCCAAGCGAGGCCCAGCATTATAATTCATCATAAATTGTATCAAAACAACGGAGATATCTTTTTTAAACTAGAAACAACTGTACAAATGGTGCATTCAAAGATTCTGCGAACAAACTTACTAATATGCTATTGAGCTGAATACTGAATACCTTTCAATATGGGTGCATGTCTATGTATGTCTTTGGCTGAGTCATATGATCGATGGTGAGCAACATTAAGGTGGGGGTAAGTCAAAAAGTACCTTCGTTTTATAAATACCATGTCATGGATGAAGTAGAAAAAGGGGACAGGCTGTTGTCAAAAATAGGATTGCCCCCAAAAGAATGCTTGATGAATTATATTAATTACCTAACTTCTACCCGTATTCTCAAACCCTACGCCCACATACATTTATCTGGAATGCCTTTATTCTGGGTGCCAAATTAAATATGTAGCAACAGTAGCATTTGCTACAGGGGCCACAATTTTTAGGGCTCTGTACTAAATGCTTGCAAGCTATCAATTCTAATTCAATGATTCTGCACTGTCAATATATCTACAGTATTATACTGCCTTCAATCAGAGTGTTCAAAATTAATGATTTTAGCCGATTGTCATCTTAAATTGGGGTTATTATTATGATACATTAATAACGGGAGTGCAGTGTTTATGTGATATATACATATATGAGACATAAATACGAAAGTATACGAAGCCAGAGCCGCTCCACCAAGATCAAAACGAAAACAAAAAAAAATACCATTACTCTCAGACGAATCCATCCTATTATCTGATTGTAGGATATATTTTTTTAAATTGACTTGTTCGCAAGTAAAGGCGTTAATATCTCGTCGAGGGGTAATGGTTAACAAGCTAGTCTGGTTGATTACTACTACGTCGTGAGTTCGAGCCTCACAGGGGGGCACATTTATGGCCTCGTCTAAGATTATACTAGGCTAAGCTAGATGCTTATAGGATGGGAAGCAACAATAAACATTTTTACCACGTATCATCTGCGATTTGTTTATATTTTGTACTTGACTCATGCTTGAGAAATGACATATTCCCAATTCAGTGAAAAGAAAATCGTATACAAGGTGTTCAGTAAACAAGGCAACGCATCAGCAACAGAGCCACCGATGATAAAAACATAAAGGACTCAATTGTCCATGTATCCTCTTTCATTCACGTAGTGTGTACTTAAAGATTATGCTCCAGAGGTTTTCAAACTTTTCTTCCCTGCAGACTCCATAATGATCTCCAAAAATATGCGCAGACCCTTACAAATGTTGATTAGGTGAATATAGTTAAAATTATTTGCCAGAAGGTCGCCAGAAACTACATTTATGTTGAAAAAATATATCCATTTTGAAATGGAAGGAAAACGAAAGAAAAGTCAATGGAATAAGTGACAATGTTTCACAGTTAAATATGTTAGCAAATCTCAATGATACACTTTCTAACCAATAGATGATGTGTGAAGCCTTTGTTTTTGTTGGGGGGGGGCGAAATCCTCACAATCGTTTGTTATCAATAGCTAAAACTGTCTTCAAGAATGACTAAAATCAGCTAAATTTTCCTATTTCCAACTAAATGTAAAGCTAGAAATGTTATATATATATATATATATATATATATATATATATATATATATATATATATATATATATATATATATATATATCACTTATAAAAAATTAAAAAAAAGAGTGCGCTTAGGCCCCATAACAAATTATTGATAAGAATTATGCACTTACTTTAAGTAAAGCTTACTAATTATTTTTCAACTGACTTTCGGATGAACCATCCTCACTTCTTTCTTTCTCTCTTTCACTCTCGCTACTACTGCCACACCTAGTGATGCTATTACTATTTCGTCTAGAATCCCTTTGAAATCGAATCACAGATATGGACGTATGGATGGTGGACTCATCGCTGAACTTATGGTTCTAGTTTTTTTACAAATCCCTTTGAAGTCTGAAATGGTGGACAGCTGGATCCTCATATCTGCCTCAGGATTCAGGTTATTACAATATATTGTTGGAAAAGGAGAAGTTCTTTAACAGCCTTTTCTAATAGCTATGAATAAATTTATTTCATTTTTATCAGTCTTATCATAAGTAATAACATCTTACTCAGTAACCTCTTTGAATTTTGAACTTAGCTCACGGACCCCACCCTTGCCCACCCCCAGTAATGCCTCTGGGGGCTTCCCCTCTTCCAAAGGGTCTGTGAACCCATGTTTCAGACAAGAAAGTAGAGTAAACTCCATGGAAACCCAGACGAGAACTTTGACAGATCAACCAGGAAATATAGTATAAAGTTACAAAGACAGTGATTCTCATTACCAATCCAGGCAATAGAGAATTTAAAAAAACATATCCTGATATAATTTGGATGTTGGTTTTAGTTTTTGCTTCAATATTTCCCTTTTCAATCCCAGAAGATGATATTGATTAGGAAATACAGTGATATACATATTAGAAAACATTAACCAGATCTGTTTCTGAAACTGTAAACATAGGTTTCTTCCAGTTTTCAAATGAATGTATGCACCACGTATGCGTATGTTTGTGTGTGTGTGTGATACATATTTATATATATGGTGTGTATCAAGAAATGAAAACATGATTCGACAGAACTATTATAAATTGCGTTATATTATATTGAAACTCTTATTTGAAATGATTTCCTGCCATTACACGGTTGATATATCACCTGGCCTAGACAATGTAAATAGAATAAACAATTTAAAAAAATGGGGCTGCTACAGGAATCAAATCTGCGACCAATATGGTCGTCGCTACAACGTAGCATTGCTCTTACCCTTGAGCTAAACAGTCACAGTAATGCAAAGGCCCAAATAACTGTTTTCACTCCGAATACTTAGTTTGTTTATTCATGGTCTATATCTGCTCTATGTGTTTCTTTCAACGTGGACAGTTACATTATTAAGAAATGAATATATGATCCATGAGAATGATTATAAACTGTGCTATATTATACTGAAACTCTTTTTCAAATTATCTCCCGTTATCAAATGATGAATGTATCATTTGGCGTAGACAACATAAATAGAATAAACAATTAAATGAAATGGGGCTTATGCAGAAATTGAACCTGTTCCTAAATAATATAACTGTCCGCATTGAAATAAACAAATAGACCAGATATAGACCGTTAATAAACAAAATGAGAATTTGGAGATAAAACAGTTATTTGGGCCTTTTCATTACAGACGGCTGTTTAGCTCAATGGTAAGAGCAATGCTACGTAGAAGCGGCTACCGTATCGGCCACAAGAGTATAATTAAATCTATTAACATTCACCTTGAGTTTCGCGAAGTTGATACCACTGGAATTTTCAAGGATGTGCTGAATAGTAAAAATGAGCGCAAGAACTCATATTTCAGCGGAAAGTAGAAAAGTCGCCCTAAATACTCTGAATTGATAATAAATTGATTAGAGAGACAAACAAATTCATAAATATTTACTTGAAAATAATTAGGCCATACTTATATATTTATCGTCCAAATTATTTTTCATTCAATGGAATCGTCAGTGTATGGTAAAGTTTAATAACTAAAAGCTCACAGAGAGCGCATACCTCTATGAACGTCGTACATTAGTTGCTTAGTTTGTTGTTTGTTAGTTTTGCTGGTAAAATGTGTTTAATTTTTAACCATATTAGCGTCAACAAAAATGAAGGCATGCGTTCAGGTTAATGGTTGATGGTCAAGCAATTGACCTTAGCTAGCGAAAAACAAGTGTTCGCCTGGACACTTCCGTTTTTGGAAACGAAACTTATTTACGCTTCCGGAACGCTATGATCGAACAAGTTGCTTGCCTTTTATTTTTGGAGATATCGTTCAGACAGATATACTGCCAGATAGACAGAATTACGGAAGGAGAGACACAGGGTTATGCATATACCTCTTCAACTTCGTTGGCATAGGTAAATGATAATAAAAATAAACCAGGTACGGTATTTGATCATATCAGAGTTGGACTAAACCCACTTGATACTCTTCGCACATTCCAAACATGGTGCCCCCCCCACCTTAGTTCATTCGGTGTTCAACTAACAAGATTTTCAAAAGTGAAACATTCCTGAAGAAACGAAGGTTATATTCATTCAAACCACATCAAAATATGCTGGAAAGATACATCTCCCTACAAAAATATTCTACTTCACTGAATCAAATCTTCACCAACGAAACGTTTGCTTGCGTTATGAACAATTATCTACAATTTGAGTGGACGATTAAATCATTTGAATGTTTGCATTAACTATATGAGAGAAAAAGGGTTCAATTTAAACTCTCATGTTAAACAATTTACACAACTTATAATAATTTACCGTGGGGAAGCTGCAAGAAACCTGAGGCGCCCCCTTCTCTTTTGATGTCCTATCGAATCACCGTAGCTCCACTAATGGCCCGCCTGACCAAACAGCCAAGTTGGCTACAGATTATTTGATCGTCTGTGTGTGAGTGAGCGTGTCCCCGGGCGTACGTGGTAGCATTTCTGAGGCTACAATCCTGAAAATGTATATGAGTGTACCATTAGGCACCATCAATAAACAATTTATTTTGTTTTTTCAACAAAAGTGATTTTAATGGTCTCTATGGTCGTTTTGGACCAACAATGCCCAAACCTTATGCTGGTATTTTTTTAGATAATTTTAGATAAAACATCTATCTTTTTAGATACTTTTAGATAATGTTCCATATTATCAGATCTGGTGCACGTGCAGGCTGGTCCATGTACTTTTCGATGGACAATTGCCTTAAGATATCGAAGTGCATGAGATATTGGAAGCTGAATGACGTCAACAAATATCCGTCAATCAATCGCCAAACGTTTTCATCCCAGCTCGTTCGTATTGTCAAGTTATAGATATTGACCTGTTTGATAGATTTTTATAACTTGCGCCATGGTTACGGCCAAATCAGGTTCGATGCACCGGTTTTCCGACGAGTTAAGTAACGTCTGGCCAGTTCAGTACCTAGATGGGTGATCATTGGGGAATACCAGGTACCGTAAGTAGCTAGAGATCATATAGCCTTCTGAGGCGATCCTGTTGACTGATCTCCACACTAAACTCAATAAAAGTCCACCTCCTGCTCAAACCTGAACCCCTGACTGGCTTGGCTGCGAGCGACGAGAAATGAAGGATGATAACTTGTACCTCATCATTTCCTTATTTCATGAATATATCTATTCGGATCAGTCCCAATCTATTCGTCAAATATTATCATGATAGCCTATCAGAGAACGAAAGTTATCGGGGTTGGGTAGAATCTTGGCAACAAGGATGGTTGTATACATATGATTTAACCTTATTGCCAAGATTCTACCCCCACCTCAAAATGATAACACAAAAAATGTACCAGAAACCGATATACCGAATCAAGATCAAAAGGTATCAGTCCATAAAATTTCAGGCATAATGCAAGCACTGTAGTGCGGATGACTATGATGATCAGTCAAAAGGCATCAGCTCAGATTGTTAACTCTTCACTACGAATATTTCAACTGAGTTTGCTCTAATTAAGTAACTAAATTTCGTATTTTTTGTAAATTTGAATGAATAATGCTTTTATTGTGATTTTATATTGCATTTCGTACCATCAAAGGAAGAGGAATAGAATAAGTGATATTTTTTATTTATAGTAATGCTTTTATAATGATATAAGATATTTTTAGAATATTTTCGACTGATGCTTTTTGACGGATCAACATTGTAACTTGCTGTGGTTTGTAAAATACTGCCTGCATTGTGTCAGATTCTTTATTGACTGATGCCTTTTAACCGGTCACCGATTTACTATGATCCTATATCTGTTATATGTGCGTGCGTATGTGTATTTGTGTAAATGTGCATGTTCATATATTAGTGAGAGCTATCTATTGCCTGTAGATGACCAGAAAGTAAGGATTAGTATAAAAGTGTAGCCAGAAAGCATTTCTTCAACCTATGATTTTCCTGGAGTTCTAAACGATATTCGCAAAGATGGCAAAGGTGTTCAATGGTAAAATATATTCTTGGTAAATTAAAGTTGACTTCGAGCTTAATTCAGTAAAAATCTTAGCTCATAAATTAGAAGATTTTTTTTTCAATTAAGAGTTCAAAACTTTTTATCTCAATGACAACCAAACAATTGAGTTTTCATCCAAAATTTAGAATCAGAATAGTTAATAATTTTTAGAGAAATATGAAAATCACGAACTGTTTATCTATTGATTTATGTTCGTTTGTTTTGTTTTTTTTTCAATGATTTATCCCGAGAATTAAAATAGTGCAGTTGAATTTTTAGAATTCTGTATTTATTTTAAAAATGGATAAACCCCGAACATGTGTCGAGTCTATCTCTCTGATTCTCTTGAATTATATACGTATTCATATAAATGTTGGGGCTATGAATGTGGCAAGAATGTTGACCAGAACATAAAATGAATAGGTGCACAAATTGGATGAAAAATACATGTCTTGTTCATTTATCTTGGCTTCCTTTCTCAAATGATATGGGAACAATGTTTTCAACGATTGCGCACCAAGAAACAATTAACAGACTTATGAATGCCGATAATACCAATTTTGATTTTGTGAATTAATAAAAGTTGGTCAAAAAGACATGTTCATAATAAAGTGGGAATTTCATCAAACGATAACGCTCAATTAATGTACAATGTAATTGGAGGAATATTCTTGAGACATTTGAAGTTTAATTCAAGGTATAAGATAAATATTATCACTGGACAATTTGCAAATCTTATTTTCCGGCAAAGATATAAAAAAGAGAAATGAACTAAACCCTACGTTTGTGGTTGTAGGAAGTATTTTTTCAGGACTGCACAAAATAGGGACTTCACATTCCAGGATGATCACTTTTAATTCCAGAATGATCACTAGATTTTGGAAACACAATACGCTTATTTTATACTTTCGAATTAATCATGAACAATTTATGTTGCTTGGTCTTCATCGTAGTGAAATCATTCACATTTTATTTCCATCAAGGCTTATCTATTCGTTCCATATAAGAAGTTGAGCGGTTTTTAATTAAATACGAATGTATATACATTGAAGCAATTTGAAAATCCCCAAAACATGTTGTTAAGGGGAAGAGGAAAATGATTTTTACTTACCATGTGATAGGGTTTATACATAATTGCAAAACTCCACGGTCACCTTCCTAAATCCTGTGATATTCAAACGTGTCTCCTGTTAATAAATCGATGACATTACTGACCAAGTGTTCTTTGACGAGGTAAACAATCAATTTAAAAAGAATAACACCTGAGCTCCGAGCGAATCAACAGTGTCCGCGCTGATCGTAAAGGTTAATAATATTCCGGTTAAAAACAACAGAGCTCGATTTCTTCATTGGTATATTTTGAACAACAAAATATATTTCCTTTTTTTTCTGTAGATTAGAAGAGAAAGAAATAGAGAACAAAGGATTCCGTGTGTTAATAACACTAAATCGATTAGGTCCTGTCGATGTTGAATACAACTACTGATGTTTCCCTGATTTCTTTCTTTCCTCTTTTCCTTTTTCCCCTTTTTTCCCCGCTGCTAAGGGTGACAATGTATTAAGTCCATTATTATTTGATTCTCATCGTTACCGATATACGTCTAGGTTGCTAGGCGTATTCATTTGTGTATATGTGCGCAATTGTATGACTCTGACGGAAAATATTTCTCTCTTAGAGTGTACTATTCAAATGAGTGAGTGGTTGTTGCATCTGCGGATACTATAAAGGATAAACTCCCATTGTTACGTTAGAAAGTATGTGTAGATGAATGTGCATGTAGTAATTGGTTGTTTTGGTAATGGGATGGTGTGAAATATTTAGTTCGAGGTATGAAGGGGCGGGGAATAGAGGTGAATATGTATAAGTAGTTATATAGTAGGAATAGTGGCGAGGGGGCCAGGGAGACAGGTAGGTCAAAAGACAGCTTTCGAAATACAACTGGACACTAGTAGGTGAGCAGTAACAATACGTCGATGACAAGAAGTGTTAAAAAGAGAGAGGTCAGAAAAGGAATTCAATGGTCACCGGTCAGTGGAGCTGCATTTTTTAAAGTTGGTGGGCGTGCAGGCGAATAGAGCCAAATACGGTTGCCAGATAGTTGGAGATGTTTCTGGCCAACAACACACAAAAAAAGGCCAAAGATGTCTGTAAAACAATACAATACTGCAATACATACGAAAAAACAAGAATCTATCAAAAAGTATTACTGCAACAAAGTCAATTTTCTTCAATCAATCCAATATTCGTTGAGTAGAGGTCAACTAACTTTTCAAACTATCGACCCCTTCATGACATACTTGATCGCTCATCGATGCCCCTGGCATATACAAAATTACTACTTGTAATAATAATCATTATGATTAAGCAGACTTGAAGTTTTAGATATGGTTTAATTCATTTCAATATATTTCATATTTTCATTGGAAAAAAAAGATTAAATAAATACGATCAAACAAAAAGGTTAATGGCCAAATGCTAACCAAAAAAAGCCAAATATGTAAAATTTGGCCATTTTATGGCCAGATTGGCAACCCTGAACCTAACTGAGGGCAGGTTAAATCTACAGGTGGGGACATGGGAAGGGAGAGTAAGGCTGGAGATATTGGATGGGAGAGAAAGGATTTATCATCACGCTCTCCTCCCACTTGGGGGGTTTATTAATCCTGCTTTCAGCCCTTCGTCTCCAAGTTCCACTCTTTTTACTCCTATTATGTTTATCTCTTTGTTTTTCACTTCTTATTCCCATCTTAATCCCGGCCTTAATGTCGTTTCTTGCTTAAATAAGATGAAAAGGTTGCTACAGATCTGGTTAATCACATAATAGAAACCGTCACGAGGTCAATGTCTTCTGGTAGTTTGGCGTGTTGGGGGTGAAAAAGGGTTGATCAATGAATGTTACTTCTCTCACCTTTTGTTGAGCGGTGATCACTAAAGAATAAGCGTGAACGCTGCCGAACACTAATTATGAACCAATTAAGCATAGACTTATATTTCAAATCGACCCCCCACTAAAACCCCATTCAAAGGGTGAATTATTAAGAAAAACATTTTTGTAGACATAATAAGGTGTAATTGTTTTGAATTTTCAGCCTTCTAGCTCCATTGATGTTGCCTGTACGCGCGATTAATACACACATACACAAATACGTACATACATACATACATACATACATACATACATATATACATACGCAGGCACGTACGTACATACATAGCCAGCCAGAGTCGCTTAAAAACGGAAGCAACCTATACTGACAGTTCTTGCGACAGATTTGGTTGACTGTTTCTTTCGAGAGATTCGTGTACATAAATGATTAGATAGTGAGGCATCTGCTTCTGAGATTTGGGTGGGGCTAAGAAAAACCAATGAAAAAGTAAATTCATTTTAAGAAAATATTACTGAGTTATTGTGAAGGGATTTAATCGAATATGTAGACTAAGAAGAAAAGGACCTGTTCCTTCTTTTGTTGATTGTTGATTATTTTGGCTAATATGCGCTTGTGGCTGTTCTTCAACTTCAGCTTTGGTAGGGTACACATGGCTTTTTGATCAAGGATGAAAATTATGGATTTGAGACAAGCCAACGAGCAAGGTTGGATTAACCCTTGAGCAAAATAAGCATATGCTTGGTGCACGGCAAGCTCTTTTTTCCTTCTGGAAGTATTTTGCCTTGAAGTGACCAAACCATATTTTCGATAAAGACCTGATAGGCTAGAACAGTAGCTTTTAATGATCCAACTACTCGGGGAAGCTTTTTAGATAATCAAATGTTCTGGCCAACCTCTTCAAAAGCAACTTTCTCTCTTCATATATGAATATTTACATGTATATGTAAATATTGGATTTTGGCTATGTTTATGGGATTATTTGAATGTGTACAAAACCGAATAAAAAGTATAAACTCGACTGAAAGAGTACGAACGAAGCTTACAGATGAAAACAGACATATGAACGACTACTGATTGAACAGCGTCTGCGTCGCATAAATAGCCAAGATCTTTTCAATTTTTAATGTAGAAGAATTAATTACATTTTGTTTCGTGGAAACTCTGGAAAGGTAACGGAATCCTCGGATTTGAATTACTCTTGGTGTAAAACCGCCTTAAAAATGGTTTTGAATATTTATCCCATTTTATTCGTTAAATTTTTCGTGGGGGTTTTAGACCAAGAAAATTTACATTTTTAGAGGATACGTTGTCCAATTGAAAACGGCTATAATAGTTTATTTTAGAAGAGTAATAACAGACTGTGTGGAAAATATGCATTTTACTTGATTCTCTGGATCTTGGTTATAAGTTGTTAATTTGTTTGCATTGTTCACGGCCACTTAGTGTAAAGTTGATAAAATAGTTTTAGATCTCATAGCTCAATAATAGTACCCATCATCTTAATCATGGCCTTAATATATCATCAATTATACAATAGGAGGACCGAGGTGGGCTCCATTGTTGCTCTGTGATTAAGACATCAATAGATTTCAATACGGCCCTATCAGCTGAAGATCCAAAGGGTCCGGACTTTTTTACAGTGCACAGTCAACTCCGAGGTACATGTTTGTTCATCGAACAAAGGAGGGGGGCATTAGTTTTAGCAAGAATTTTCAACATAGTTTTCACATAAGCCCCTGAATACGTATTCATCATCGTTCTCTGCTTATATTATCATCGGTGGAGCTGTACGATTAGGTTCAAATAGGCAATTTTTGGTAAGATCCACTTCAGGCTTGCCACGCCTGTCTAAACTTCGTTTTGCTTACATCACCTGGTATTCCCTTATGGTTAGCCATTCAAGTACTGAGCCAGTCAGACGTTATTCAACTTGTAATCTCACGAGAACCGGTGTATTCAACATGATTTGGTCGTAATCCCTTGAGCTCGGGGAGAGACTCCTCAATTCTAGTCTTAGTATAGAGTGTTGAACAGAGAGGAATTGAGTACCATTCCTAAAGACTTTGGCATGACTGGGTGGTGGATTGAACCATAACCTGCTGAGCTTGATGGAGCACTCCATTACTGGGCCATGGTTTGATATTCTCGTTAAATCTGCATAAAAGGGTGATTTTTCATTATCGTTTGAATAAAAATTCTAACTGTTCCAAAAGATCCCCTAAGTTAGCTGTTGAAATGCCATTGACATTCAGACAAAGCAATATGTGAAGTGGGAATAGGGAGCAGATGTGTCAGTCTTGCCTGCATCGACTTAATTCCACAGAAAAAAAAAGTTAAAGGGGTCAGTGAATTATAGATGACAAAGAGTTTGCTTTTCTTTAATTGCAATAAACATCCCTCAGTAGGAGCTTTTCATTATCAGCATCGTTATATATATATATATATATATATATATATATATATATATATTGTATTATCGTACATAAAGAACGAAAGGGGATTCTTCAGAAAATATCTGCTTCGTTGTTTGTGATAAGGAACCTGAAGTAATAGATTCGTTCTAGAAAATAATATTCTAAAAAAATATACTTGAAAGCATCGAAGAATGCATTTTTCTTGTCACTTGAAAACGGTTTTTATATATTCAGTTCCAACAATTGCTCCCCAACCAGATTTGAAACCCGACGGAATTCGAAGTCATAAGCGTCGTCCTCTATTGGAGTGAAAATTCGTTGAAAGGGCTTTTTGAGTCGACGTAGGTAGTTTTGGTGGTAACTTGTGTGGAATTTTATTTCTCTTCAAAATGTTACTCAGATTATGCATCATTTTTAAATTGTAGATATTTTCGTTGGTGAACATAATTTTCCTCCTTTGATTCTGCACGTCGTGGTTATCATTCGTGAAAGATTTTGTTATGCCAATGTCACTTCTTTTTTCGTAATCTCCATCAAAGCAATGCCAAAAATATTGTCATTGTATGTATGTATATATTTATGTTTATGTAGTCGTTCACTGCTTATACTCTCATCGATGGTATCGCAAAATTAGATACTCATGAGCAATTGTTAGTAAGACCCACTTCTGGCTTGCCAGGACTGTCGATGTTTTGTTCTGCTTACGGCACCTGGTATCCCAATATGGTAACCCATCTTGTTACTGACTAGGATCGACTTAGCTTAACTTCATTGATGTAACGAAAATCAATGTATCCAACGTAATTTCGCTGGGGGTCCCCAATTGTAGTCCTTGTGCTGAGTGCTTAACGAAGAGGTATTGAGTACCATTTTAAAATCTTTGGTATGACTTGGTGTTGGATTGAGCCACCGCCTACCGTATTGGGGCTGCGCACTCTACCACTTGGTCACGGTATTATATTCTCGTTAGATCTGCATAAAAGTAAGGTGATTCTTTCGAAAGATAAAGTAAAAGCATCCTGCAATAATTTAAATTTTGAAAACCTCGAATTAAAATGTATCAAATCTTGCTATTTTGGAAAGCAGAGTAATCAGAAGTTTGTTGTAGGTGAAGGGTTCTGTTTTTTTTTAAATATTTGCGTGTGTTCGTGTGTTTATGTGTTTGTGGGTTTGTTTGTTTGTGTGTGTGTGTGTGTGTGTGTGTGTGTGTGTGTGTGTGTGTGTGCGTTTTCCAGTGCTCTTGGCCATACTGTTTTATCAACAGACTTGAAAATCGGCATCACAGTACTCCACAGCAACCCTTCCAAATTTTTTAAAAGCTTTTGGGGGCCTTTTTCTGCTAAAAGATTAGATCATAACTTATAAGCAAGGATTGGGGATGTTTTACGATGTGGCACACGGGCATTCAATGATTGTGCAACTGAAGTGTGGAAATACTTGGCTGACATCCGAATTAAAAAGCAGCTGTTTTAAAACTGCACGTTGCATGGTTTGTAGGTCGTTATCATTGGTTAGGTTCCAAGATTCAGTTCCATAAGTGACTATCGGGAGGATGCATTGGTTGAATACTCTTCTTTTCAGAGCTAATGGGATCTTCTTATTTTTGAAAGTTGAGCTTGCTCTGTGCGAGGACTTACCATCCTAGAGTGATTCTTTGCTTGATTTCTTCTTTTGAAGATTTCAGTCGTTGTCCAGGATAGATATAGAGACCTACTTTCTCCAGATATAGTGACCTACTTCCAGCGTCTCGACCGACCTGATTTCATTCGGCAATTGGTATGTGATGGTGGATACTGATAACGTTGCCTCGCTCTATAATGAACATAATAACGTTTATTCTTTACTTGAAGCATATGAGTGGTCAATCAGTGATCACCACATTTGACTCTTCAGTTCAAGGACGAAACGCATCTTCGACTTCCAGGGGAATGTCAGTTCTGGTCAAGTGAAAAGAAGAGAATCTAAACATAAATAGATCTGATTATTCACTCGATAGAAAACCAGCACATGACTGACGTCTTCTGGCAGCATGCAGTATTGCGGGTGATCAACTGAAAAATTGGAATAAGGGGTATGTCGCGATAAGTATCACAGATTTTACAAACATATAGAATTTACATTTACAACCCAAGTTTAAAACAATTCTCACTAGAAATTGAGCTTCTAGGTTCTCAAATCACCAGGATTTGTCTTATCAACATCAAGCGACAACTACGCATAATGGTAATGGTAACCTGTCAATCAGGGGTATTTTGCTCTTCAACACAAGGTCATATAAACACACAGCGTGTCATTTGAGTCTAGAATAATGACAGCGGATGAATTAAGTGAATCTACACATGTTAATAATTATTTAAATTTGTCCATAAAGGAAAGTACATTCTATATTGCAGTGTTTGATATGAGGGTAGATTTGTCAATTTTTGATTGGTTGCTGTGAAATCCTTTACTCCATTAATGTCTCTGGTTTTGGAGATTAAACGGGGACTTGTGAAAATCGCCGTTAGTGGGAGTCACCAAAACTGCCCCTAAGCGAAGAAGACCCTGAAGCCTGCATCATTAAACCGGAACCCTGCTGTTATGCTGTTTCCTCAGCATCCGAATTCTAAAAACTGGAGGACGACTGTATTGTGAAGAAAACTGAATTAGAGTTCGTGTATTTCAAGAAATAAATACTCAGTTGAACTTTTTACAATCCAGTGTTCGCTCCGTATTAGATGGTGACTTTGTTTGTGAATGGACTAACCCAGCTCAAGGGAGTTTCAACCAATATTGCCAAGAACCTTTCTGCAGATCTTTGAAGACACGACTTGGGTGTGGAAGGGGTTGGCAGGATGAGTTATTCCTGAGTGAGTCTTGAACCATGTCATAGGGGTGATTAATGAATGAATTACTTCTCTCACCTTTTTGGGGGCAGATATCACTGGAAAAATGCAAAAACTTAAAAAGAAAAAACGTGAATGCTTCCAGACACAAATTAAGTGACTAATTTAGCATGAACTCACTTTGCAAATTTAACTCCCAATATATAAAATCAAACTATTAGAATTACTTAAACAATGATTCAGATTGCCAATCGACAGGAGAGAGGCATATATCGGTACGTGAATGTGGTTAATACTTACGAGGTTTCTTAAATGCTAGCCAGTCTAAGAGTTCTTGGAGCCGTGGGCGAGCCGAACTTCGGCGCCTCATAAAGCTTAACTGAGTTTGTTGTCAGTCACGAGAATTTCTTTTGCCAATCGTTTCTCTCAGTTTCACTACGACAGAAAGTATTTAATTGTCTGATGTTTCAGAAAAAAATCTGACTTCACATCATGCAATTTTCTTATCTTGACTGTTAGAAAACGTCAACCAAAAATGTCAAAATAGATTTTGCGAAATCTCAACCTCTTAAGCGACGGTCGGAAGGAAAAAGTGGTCATGAGTACGTATATCAATATGCCAATATGAAAGTTTTGTTCATTGACAACTGAGATGGTTTTGCATATTTGCTATCATTTTTACAATTCGTGCATCGTAAGAGTCAAAGATATTTCTCAATGTGTTGTCATAGAATAAAGTTTGAGAACCATTGTAGTAGGCTAATAATCTCATCGGCCCCTCTAGTTTCAATACTACTGTGCAACTGACAGGAAATTTGCCATTGGTGGGACCCAGAGCATAATATTTCTAGGGGGCTTTATGTTTCTGTATTCAGCAATTATTTTCAAATTGAAACCAAAAAGAAATATTCATAAATTGATGACGTTTAATTTAACACAAAGATTTTTATGGATCAAAAATCGATTTCTATGTAAAGTAATGAATCCTCAAACCAGTTTTGTTGAGACCTTTTACTATTTTACCTGCAAGGAATGAAAATATTGAAAATTTTCTTTTTTTTTTATTTTTTAAAAACATGTTTTTGGGAGTTCCAAATTCGTGTGACCCCTGTGCCTCAAGTACGGACCAGGCAACTGAATAAACTAACGTACTCTACATTTGCTGTTTGTGTCTGTATATGCAATTTTATGTCGGAAGTTATCAACTGTATAAACTGATTAATGATGTCCTATCCCCAAAGCCCTATGGGTCAGTGCCGAAATGAGTTTCATCATTGAGAAAGGGTACAAGTTACGTAGTGGTCCCCTTACACACTGCAGTGATTGCTACAGGGCTTCTTGTACTGCTTCATTTTCTCATCCCATACTCCAATGACTGATCTTGTATTAACTACAAGTGCTATAGGGTGGACCACACCACTCAGGTTGTACCAACGAAAGTAAGATTCTTCCCAATATTATTCTGCGTTAATTATTATGTTGTATTTGTTAAGACTAAAAAATAAGCAAACAGAGACTTTTCAAAGTTTTCGTTTGAATTAGATCAAGAAAAAAAGTTGGTTTCAAAATCTCCTATTTTGTTTGATTGATTTTGATTTTTCTATTTATTTTGTAGGCAATACATATGTTCGTATTATCATACTTATGCTGCAAAAAGCTTTTGGAGTTTACTTCAATCTTCATGAAAAAGATTCGAAAAATTCTGATGTTGCAAAATCTACTGAAATTTAATCAATATTTTTTGTGCTATTCTGTCTTTGCGTCACCCTGGATTTTACTCAACAATTCATTGATTCAGCAATTACGAATCTTTTCGGTTTGATGACAACCAAACGAAGTAACACCCCGGTTGGCGCGCTTGATACATTACGTCCCTAAAAAATGAAAAGCTGAACGATAAAAACGTAATTGTAAAATTGCATTGATAGACATTGTGCCAGTAATCATTTTCAAAATATAGGAAGTTGTTGAGCTTAAACAAGATAGAAAGGATAAGTGCTGTTTATCACATCTAGAATCTACTTTCTGGAACTGGTGAAATATCACTGTATCGATGTATATCGCTATATGGTACATATTTATATGTCTATGTGTGTGTGTGTTCTTTCTCATATAAATGGCATTTTAACCAAAGTCAATAGTATACCCTTTCTCAAGTGACGTCGTCGTCAGTGATGCTGTCTTTTATCATTATTTATTTCAGAAATTTAACATTATTAAATTTATTACAGAATATGTATGAAAAAGAGCGTATATCGAATCAGTATCAAATAGGAAGGCGCTAATTATTACTGTATTTTACAGTTGAAAAAATGAGGAATAATTCTGAAAATCATTCTTGCAGACGGACTATAGGATTGAGTAAACGGCAATGTCCTAGATGCACCTTTAAACCCTACTCAACGCCGACTCTGCTGGCTACGTACAACCCATGTTGTACATCATATTAGATTAATTCTTTACTCCAGCCACAAGGACTTGTCTTTTGAACTTGGGTGGATCGCTCCATTGCTTTGGACGCCGGTAATCGTGGCTCCATGTTCGTATTAAACAGCCTGGTTCTTCCATGGCTCACCCATCCTTCCAGTATATCTGTCCACAATCAGTGCTGTTACTATATCTTCAGGAAGGCTGTTCCAAGTTGGTTCTATGTGTTGTGTGAAGTTCTTTCTTCTAGGCTCTGTTCTACATCTCTTCATCTTGAGTGATTGTTTGTTTCCCCTCCTCCTACTGGTTTTCTTTCCATTCTACCTCCGATGTCTATGTCGTTTCGTTTTTTATATTGATTTTAAACATTTGTTCATCTTCAATCTTCTATATCTAAGTGCTGGTAGGTCCAGTAATCTACTTCTTATTTTCATACATTCTCTTTTGATATTCCATGATCATTTTTGTCACTCTCCTCTGTACTGATTCAATAGAATGTTTTTTCCTGAAGGACCTGCTGTATGGGGGGGGGGGCTATTCTCCAACTCTGGCCCCAAGTTCGTTTCAAAGATTCTGCAAGAGGGATATTAAGTCACTGAACGTAAACGTCGAGAGGTAGGGGTGCATCATTAGCGATCAGTCTTGCTGGAAGCTCGATCAATACTTGATATTGACCAATATAGAATATGTTATAGTGCCTATTTCGGTAATTATTACTTATACAGATCCAAATTTCGGTCGGCTACAAAATGGATACCCCGATTATAAAGTTCCACACACCTGCTCACTTGATGTTAAAAATAGCGCACAACTTAGCGAGTGTGTGGGTTATCCAATATAATTTATATACTCATATTGTATTGACTTTCGGCGTACAAAAGTTGTGCGTCGTTTTCAACATCGAGTTCGCGAGTGGGTGTAACTTTACAATTTACAAGCAGGATAGCCATTTTATAACCATTTACAATTGGAGTAGCTATTTCTTAGCCAACCGGAATTTGACCACTTATAAATGAAGATTACCCCATCCCCTTTCATATATCCTAAAAACTTTCCTGTAATTATCTAAATTTCACGGTTTTCTTAGGGGCTAACTGCACCCAACCCCTCACCAATATGCGCTGGTCAGAATCATAGCCTCATGGGTCGATTTTAGCCGTGTGAACTTCCAATCGACCCCTGACGCTAAGGTTGGGTTTTGGGAACTAGGTATATGGTACAGTCAACATTAGTAGATATTGCGCATACAAAAGACTGGATTTTGCATGGTAACCCTAATTCTATGCATGACTATATTCCTTGACAGCAATCAAGAACACGGATTTAAGGCAGTGAGGAAAACATCATTTCTATAAACAAACACAGCACAACTTAGCTAATGTGGTCCCAATGGGAATTCTGAGTGGAATTATTTTACGCCTGCTCGATGTCAAAAACGACACATTTTTTGAAAATGAATTTTTAAGAATCCTTAACAGAAAACAGAAATAAAAAGATAAATTGTATTGTTATGGCTTTAAATAAATTAAATCATCATCATCATCATCATCATCATCATCATCATCATCATCATCATCTGCATTTTCACACCAGTTGCCTGGAGGTCGTCAGTGAAGACAAAGCGACAGCAAGTCTCAAGTCTCCTCAAGTCTCTGGCCTACATTCTCAAAGTCTGCAGCAGTGCTGAGGTTTATATTGGTCATCAATGAAAGCTGAGTGACAGTAAGTCCTCCTCCAGTCCCTCTCTCAGCATCATCATCTATCAGAGCAGCGCTGTTGTTTGTAACGTCTCAACCTTCCCCAGCTCTTCTAACGCATGTCTTTTCCATTCTAGCTTTTACGCTATTGGGACCATTCGATTAGGGGGGGCACAAGTCTCGTGTTTTCCAGTACTCTCCTCGGTATTTGTGCAGATCTCAGTAGTGCAGTGGTTTCCATAGTCTCAATCCTTCATCTTATCTCCAGCTTCTCCAATCTTGTTTTCAATGTCTCTGACACAATTCCCATTGCTCCTACAATGTCTTCGTGACGTCAGCTAAGTCCCAATCTGGACAACCTTCGCTAAATTGTACCACAAAAACAACTCCTGATGGAGGTGAGAAATTACTATAATGGTTGCTTGCGCTATATCTACTTATAGATTTATGAGGAGACAAAGTAGTATACTTGTTATGTATAAAAAAAATGTGCAACAAGTGGTTAAGGGAACGGGGAATAAATAGATACCTACGGTGAGTACTTTTAAGAAGAAAAAAGAAATGGACAACCTATAATTTGGGCGTGGCTGGCCTTTATCCGGTTCAGGTGGCTCCCAGTTGGAAGGGGATCAGGGCCTGTCCGTCCATAAGGCGAGTCCAAGCCGTCAAATAGGACACAAAGGTCTTAAGGGTGCACTCCACACTGAAAAAAATAGTCGTTTGAATACAATCAAAAGCGTAAAATTTCAAGTTTCGCGTAGAGCGCATAGCAACCCTTTCGCTAGCACTGCAGGGAATTAAATTTGTTCAGAAAAAATCAAAATTTGAATTTAGTTCTTCCCAAACTAATAGAACATAACAAGTCCCTACATTGTATATAATGTTTATGTCAGATTTTCCTTGACTTGTTTTTCTAATGATACACAATCAATGAAATAGATTTATTATGATCATTTAGAGTTTTTTCCTCATTTAATACCATTTTTCCATCGGTGATACCTAAACTGAAACCGATATTTCCTAAAAGAAATTTTCTATGCAAGAGTATCTCTTTGAGGGATCCCTGCGTATTGGGAGCGTTTCCAGAGAGATCCCTAAGCTACACCTCTGTTTATTTATTAATTCGTTTTAATGACATCGTCAGTATCACAGTGACAATAAGTATTCTTTACGGCGAGCGTGCTACTTTATTTGATATAATATGGTGGCATTTCGGCCTTGCTGTTACAATTTTTCAGGCGTCATTGCTCGGAATTTTTTCATCTACGTCATGAACCAATAATGCTTATCAAAACACATGGCTACAAAATGCGTGATTAATTGTTTTGCATCTTCTCTCTATAAGGGTGTGAAAGAAAGATAAAGGTGTTGGCTACTGACTAGTTAGGCTGTGATTGGCTGCAGGCTATTGTTTAACTGATTCGTGTCATATACGTATTTGGCACGAATAACAGGTTACCACATTGCCAGAAAATATAACTAACTGGGCTACGTCTGATTAATCACACCGAGGACTAGGCAGAATTGATAATAGGTTCAGGCCAGATAGGAAATGTAGGACTTTTTTCAAACTATTCATATCATCATGTATTTTTGTCATCAGTAATAAATACGTATAATTTATGTATGAGTATGTAAAGGAGAAAATCATGCTCAACATCACATGAAAAGATTACAAGACAGCACAGTATATTGAAGAAAAATCAGAAGTCATGTTGCAAGAATATCAGACAACCGCAGGGGCATCACTACTCACAACGTGGATCACCAGAGATTATTCACGAAACTATGACAAACAAAATATAAGGTGGTGTAGCGAACTAGACAAGTTGAAAATATTGACTCCACTACGCCCATTATAGAGAGGTCTGACGAATCTTGGGGAAGAAATATGTTCGAAGACGGACGGATGATGATGTACACGTAGTCGGCCGTCTTATTGCATGGATACACTGGGTAGATGTGCGTAGGGGATTTTAGAGGCTCCGAAATCATTTATTACTAGTGCTGGGGACGGGAGGCCATTACATTGCTTTGCTCGGGGATGGTAGGCTCAAATATTCTCAAGATGGCGCAAGCATGTAGTGTGCATGATGTACTTACAAGTAACAAAACAGAATAAAAGATCTAGAAGGATTTAGGAAGAAAAAAGTAATGCCAAGAAGTAGACCCCACTCCAAATCGTTGGTCCATGCCAAAAAATTTTTGAGGTGGTTTTACCCACACGTTCGCGTGCGGTATCCCCACCTTGTGTCACATCCTGTTGTTGAGAGGGGTCGAGTAAATATGGCCTATGCCAACTGGCCCACCTGACATCCCCCTTCTGCCAGGCCTGAACACACTCGTGCTTGCACATTGACAACTATGTTTTATAGACGCATAACCCTGTAAGATACAGTCATTGACGTCAAAGTACAATCACACACGCTAGAACTTACTACTACACAAATATTTACCACGTGCAACACATACAATTGTCTGGATGCATACAGGCACATAAACGCTCTCTTTCAAATTCGCCCACACAGGTACATGAACAGTATGTGTATCATCTACATACCTGGGTACGCACAAACAAGCACACATCAATTGCAAGTTGGAGATACGAGTGAGCTTACACAAACACGTATATACATAAAAAAAAATAATTAATTGTCACGTGCGTTAGCGATAGGAATCCCTTCTATCTCTATTTGGGGAAATCATTTCTCTTACCCTATCATTAAGATTAGAACGGTTTTAGTAATGGACAAAAACCTGTTCAGGCGAAGAAGGGGGTCAAAGGGGAAGGCGGAGAAGAGGAGCAACAACTGCAAAGGAGAGGGAAGAAGAAGGAGAACAATGAAAGAAAGCATTCAAAGAGAAGATGAAGAAGGTCAAGAAAAAGAGAGCAAAGAAAAAGAGAGCGAAGAAAAAGGAGGTGAAAAAGAAAAAGAAAGAGCAGTTGAAGGCTGTAGAAAGTGGTTGCTAAATTAACCATCTTCCGGCTAGAACTGGCTGATTTTCCCAATTCAGCCAGTAAAAATCTATCATAGCCGATAAGATCCGGTGAGTTGAATAAAAGTAAATGTACAATTAGAAACTGCCAACCAAAACTGTCAAAATAGGTTTCCTCACTTGTGAAGTTGATCTGGCTGGCTGGCTATGTATCTGTCATACGTTCAGGCTGTACTGATGGAGCTATATGGCTGAAATTTAGACATTTATTCCTTATCATGTTTCGAAAAAACGGTTACAAGAGAGTGGCAAATTACCCCCTGATTAGACTTTCAGCGGGGGGTTAATTTACCATGCAAGTTCATGCATAACTGATCCCTCCACTTTGTGTCCATCAGCATTCACTCTTCTTTTGGGAAAATTCAGACTTTTTTAAGTGTTCAACAAAAGGTGAGAGAAGTAAATTATTCACTGACCACCCCCTTTTCCAACTTTTTAATTGATCACCCAAACACAGCATGCTGCCAAAAAATGTTGGTTGCGTGACAACATCTGTCAAGTGACTAACCAAACCTATTATCAATTTGTTCTGGAGTCTTAGTGTATAGTCATTTTGTTTGTGTAAATGGACTTTAAATAAGTATATACAGAGACATACAAGAAGTAAATAAGCACCAACCGTTTTGCTTGAACTTTATTCGATAATTTACAGAATAAAATGAAGTTTTGACTTTCCTTTAGTCGTTTTAACAATTTGTCTTGGCATAGAATAAATAAAGTCTTGAAATTTCTGTTTGGGGCGTTTCAGAGCATGTTTGGCGTAAGAGATTCAGCATAATTGTCCATGTTGTTGGCCTTTTTGACTTTTTACACAAGTTCCAATCTAATATTGCTCACACGTATTCAATGTATTTCATTCAGAGAAATGACTTGACCAAAGAAGTCGTTTGATGCAGTATCTGAAAATTAAGCAAATCCTAATTAGTCAGAAAAAAAAATTATGCTGTGCCAAAAAAATTAGGGTTAATTGCTCATCTTGATTCCCCACTCATTACTCTTCTTAATATTCATCATCATCAGTCTTTCAACATCCGTCTTTGGACATAGACCTTCCCCAGGATCCGTCACACGTTTCTATCATGGGCGTCACAGAGCCAGTACTTTCTGAATTCGTCTAGCTCGTCTCTCCATCTAATATATTGCCGGCCTCGGTTTCGCATGTGATCTCAGGGGATCCATGTTGTGAGTCACGATGTCCATCGGTTGTTCGCCATTCGGGCAACATAGCCAGCCCACTGCCATTTGAGTTTTTTAATGAATTCTATGATGTCCCTGACTCTTGTCTTTTCCCGGATGTACTGTGCTGTCTTGTGGTCTCTCCGTGTGAGGCCTACCACAATTTTCTCATGTGCACGTTGCATAGTTCTCGATTTGCAGATCTGTTTCTTGGTTAAGTTCCATGTTTCACCTCCATAAGTGACTATTGGGAGGATGCATTGGTTATACACCCTTCTTTTTAGGATTAATGGGATCTTCTTATTTTTGAAGGTTGCGCTTGCTCTACCAAAGGCTTGCCATCCTAGTGTGATTCTTCACTTGATTTCTTCTTCTTTTGGGAGTCTCATGGAGATTCGTTGTCCTAGGTAGATGTAGTGATCTACTTTCTCCAGTTCTGTGTCTTCGATTCTGATCTTAGTGTTTTTTATCACCGATATGGTTGTTGCACATAATCTTCGTCTTGCTGAATTTCATGTGTAGGTCGACTTTCTTGCTTTCTTCGTTTAGTTCGTCTATCATTAGTTGGAGGTCATGCAGGTTCTCTGCGAAAAGAGCAATGTCGTCAGCAAATCTGAGGTTGCTCAGATACTCGCCATCTATTTTAATCCCTTTACTCTTCTAGTCTAGTCTTCTGAAGATCATCTCGAGGCAGGCTGTGAAGAGTTTGGCTGAGCTGGTATCACCTTACTTATTGTCTTACTCCTTTCTGGGACTGAAAGGGGTCTGAGTCTTTATGTAGCCTGATAAAGGAGCTGGTAGGATAGTATATATGTTTCAGCACTCCAACATATACTGGATCTACACCTTGTCGAGTGATGGCTTCCATCAACTTAGGGATTTCTACTGAGTCGAACGCCTTTTTGAAGTCGATAAATGCTAGGTGAGTGGTAGTTTATATTCTGCTGCTTTTTCTTTCGGTTGATTCATCGAATGCACCTGGTCCATGGTTGAGTAACTTCTTCTAAAGCCAGCTTGCTCTCGTGGTTGGTTTTCATCAAGTGTTTTCGTGATTCGGTTGGTGATGATTTTTGTGAAAAGTTTGTATACACTGATTAGTAGCTTTATAGGCCTGTAGTTGTTGAGCTCTTTCGGGTTTCTTTTTTTTATGTAAAAGCATTATGATAGCTGTGTTCCAATCATCTGGGACTTTATTATGTTTTAGACATAAGTTGAAAAGGACTGCCAGTTTCCTGGTGAGGATTTTACCCGCTTTTCGGAGTAGGTCGATGGTAATATTGTCGGGTCCTGGGGCCGTTCCCCTCTTTGTCTATTTAATGGCTTGTTAACAACAAGAGAGAAAATTGAAGAGGCCGAACTAAATAAATTAATCAGAATGATGAGAAAAAACGGAGAGATAACAGAAGATATACGACAGCAGTCATCGAATCAACTCTTGAAAGAGGTCGGGGCTTCAAAGCTATAAACAAAAGCACTCAGGACGAAAGCAAATAACCAGCATACTTGAGGAAAATGGAAACCTAACAACAGACAGAGATAGGATTGTCGAACGTGCCAAAGAATTTTACCAAAAACTTTATTCGTCCAAACAAGGACTTCAAAACAATGAACAGGATACGCAAGACGTGAGCAATCAATTTATCGATATTAGTCGCGGTTAAAGGCTTTCATTCTAGCTGCTTGTACATAATAACCAAGTTGATGAAGATATTTTTTGCTGTCCTTGGGCTGATTCATAATCTTTCAGCCTCTTCTGGAGCTTTTAAACGACGGTTAATAAAACTAAGTGTGTCTTGCGTGTCTCTGTATAATATTTAGAATACGAGGGCCGGTCAAAAGGTAATGCCTTCACTTCTTTAATTACCGCAGATTTAATAATAGAAGCACACAGAGCATACCAAAATGGATACAGGATTCCCAGTCCTCAACAGTCTCCTTCCTTCTCAATCGTGGTACGTCACCTTCGGATGAGGGCATATGTACCCACCTCTCAGATGCTTCTTGGCTGCTTTCTTAGTTATGTGCGAATGGCCCTTTTACCTCATCATCATTGGAGAACCGCTGCTCTCTGAGTGCCCTTCATGGACCAAAACAGATGAGAGTCTGAGGGTGCTAATCCAGGACTGTCAGATGGATGAGGAAAGATGGTCCAGCTGTGATCGCTTGTCAATTCTTAGAGCTGCTGTGGGGCTTTGCATGGTCACGTTGCAAAAGCGCATCACTCATCTTTAAATGAGACATAGCTCGAAGTAACCTTGCTCTGAGTTTTGTTTTGAGTAGCCAATAGACCGCACTAAATTGCAGGCTCAACCATTACAGACCTGAAAGTTTTCAAAGAGTCTTGCCAAAGTGATTCTTCTGTCAGCTGTGATGAGAGCATTGGCCTGTTTGGCCTTATCGTCATCCGCAGCAGCTAGCCAATGATTCATCTCCTCACTGTTCGTGCATTAAGTGCAGCCTTTCTATAAACATTTACTAACCTCCTGTGATTATTTGCGGCACTTTGTCTTCCCCAAAAAAGAAATTCTATGACAGATCATTGCTTTCGGAGGGCAGACATTTTGAAAAAGAATTATGGGTAGGAAAAGAGAAGGTAACTCCACAATGTTTCGGTTGGTCTTCTAAACACTTGAAGGTTTACAGCTGGAACAAAAACCAAGGATCCTGACTAATACATTTGGAATTGAATTAGAACAGGCATTACTTTTTGATTGAGCCTCGTATATAAAATTTAGCCGTTATAACCCCTTTTAAGGGACAGTTTTAGTTATGGATGACAAACCATATACTGAGTAAAGAATAAGCGAAGATGAGAGGAAAATGAAAAAATGTATATGAACGAAATAGTAGAAGTAGCAAGAGAGGAAGAGGGACAAGAAAGAAAAACGAATGAAGATGGAAGTAATCAGAGAGAGAGGGGGTGGGGGACTTAAAGGATAAAAGAAAATCAGCGAAAAAGAATTCGGAAAATGTTGAAGCATAAAAAAGACTATTGAAATAGATGAATAAACAGGTCTGGTTAGTCACTGAATAAAAACTGTCTCGTGACCAACTTTTTGGTAGCATGCTGTTTTGGAGGTGATAAATCAAAATTTGAAAAAGGGGGTGATCAATGAATAAGCTACTTCTCTCACCTTTTGTTGGAGACTAAATAGCATGAATGCAGCCGGACACGTACCCGAGACAAATTCAACTCAAAATTACATTGCAAATTAAACCATCCTTTTTAACTATTTTTAAAAAACTTTTTTCAAGATAATTTTGAGCAGTCTAGCTCCATTGATGTTCGCATGATACATGGCCGACTGAATAAATCTATGTTGACAGTTTTATTTGACAGCTTCAAATAAATTGATTGATTGATTAAATAATAATAATGATGATAATAATAATAATAATAATAATAATAACAGGAACCTTATAAAAGGAATGAACACATGGGTTGTATCGGTAGTAAGATACACAGGACCCTTCGTTGCATGGACAAAGGAAGAACTTCAATGAATGGACTGGCGAATAAGGAAGATTATGACAACGCATAGAGTCTTACACCCCAGAGATGACACGGATAGACTATACTTGAATAGAAAATAAGGCGACAGAGGGCTCATCAGCATAGAGGACTGTGCCCAGATGGCCAAAGCAGATCTTAAAAAAGTATGTGCAAACAAACAATGAAGACTTCATAAAGAGTGCCCGAAGTAGCGCAGCGAACAACCAAAAGTAGAAAACAATGGAGCAGCACAGCAAACGAGGAAAGAAAAATGGGAACAGAAAAAAATTATACGGTGAATTTGAAAGACATATATGGGTTGTGGCAGACGAGAGATCATGAACATGGTTACGAAAAAGAAAACTGAAGAGAGAAACGAATCGCTCATCATGGCAGCTCAAAACAAATGCATCAGAACAAACTTTATCAAAACAAAAATTGAAAGAACACAGACAAACAGCAAGTGCTGCCTATATGGGGAAAGAGATGAGACCGTAAACCTCATAACTAGTGAATATAGTCATCTAGCCTAGATAGAGTATTAGCACAGACACGATAGAGAAGCAACAATGTTACACTGGGAACTGAGTAAACGAATGAGATTTAACCATATGGAAAAGTGGTACAAGCACAAACTGGAGACAGTCCTGGAGAATGGAAACCACAAATTACTTTGGGACTTTGACATCCAAACGGACCACCTCATCCAAGCAAAAAAGCCAGATCTGGTAATCGTAGACAAGAAGAGGAAAACCTACCAAAGAATAGACGTGGTCGTGCCTACAGACCATAAAGTAAAGAGGAAAGAAAGTGAAAAACTGGAAAAATACCAAGATCTGGCAAGAGAACTGAAGAAGATATGGAACATGAAAGTAAGGGTAGTACCAGTAATAATAGGTGCACTCGGAACTGTGCCTAAGACACTGAGGTGAGATTGGAGGAACTCGGGATAAAAGGAAGGATTGAGACTGTGCAGACCTCAGCACTGCTAGGACCTGCACAAATACTGTGGAAAGTGCTAGAAATATAAGTTCTACGACCCCAATTGTTAGCAGTAGCCTAGCAGAGGAGGAAGGAGAAAAAACATCTAAGTGGTAGCGGAGGTCTGAACCACAGCATTGGTGTGATAGGTGAGAAAGAGATGAGATGATAGGAGTGCTAAAGATCTAAGGAGACATACTGTCACTCAGCCTTCAGCAATGACAACCGGGCAACTGGTGTGAAACCGTAAACCACAGTATTGCTGTGGACTATGAGAGTGTGGAGAGGAGGGCTAGAGACTTGAGGAGACTTGCTGTCACTCAACCTCCAGCGGTAACCACCAGGCAACTGGTGTGAAATTGTTAATAATAATAATAATAATAATAATAATAATAATAATAATAATAATAATAATAATAATAGGTCTGGTTAGTCACTCAATAGAAATTGGCAATGATCACAAAAAAGTCCAAGTTTTCAACAACAAAAAGAGATAAAAAACAAAACGTAAAACAACAAGACACAAACTAAGGGACTAATTTAGCATACACGGTGATAAATTGTAAATTGAACAACAATTTTTAACCTATAAGGGTGAAAAAAAACTTTTCAATACACATAATGAATAATGAAGAAATGAAAATTTCAGCCCTCTAGCTCCATGGGGCGGTCTGTAGGTTAAAACATACATAACCAACCAGCCAACCACTTGAAAACTCGAGGAACCTCGGTTGACAGTTTTGGGGAGAGTTTTGGTTGATAATTTCCAATAGCAGATCAGTCCCTCAGTAGAAATTCTCTCTTGAACAAAGATGCAGCATGAAGAGATTAAACAAAATCAAGCGCGTCAAAACCATCCCAGGAAAAGCGCAATGGACGTTGATTCCCTATATTCCCTATATTCTAATATTGATAACACCCTAGCCCTCAAAGAAGCCCTTAACGATAGAACAACTAAAGAGTCCAGAACTGAACAAATTATCATGCTTATGCAATACATTTTAACATGGGCACAGCAGCAGCTCCCTCCTATGCTAACATCTTCATGGGTAATGTCGACGAGACCTACATATACCTAGAGATAGACAAAAACTGCATCTTCTACGTCGGATATATAGATGACATTTTCTTTATATACACAGGAGATGAAGCCGAAATTCTTATCACACATAAACTTTATACACGACTCGATTAAATTTGATTACGTGACATCTACTGACTCTATAGTTCTCAAAGACTTCCATATATACAAAGATGATAATAGAAACCTCCAAACTACCCTCCCCACTGAACCCACACTCACTCACAACTACTTTCACTCCAGATCAGCCCAACCCAAACACCTGAGAAAACTACAATTTCAAAAGCACTTAGAATTCGGAGAATTTGCTCTACACATAGTGAACTTAACAGACACAACTACGACCTACCACCACATTTCATTTAACGAGGATATTCGTTAGAAGATACAAATAACCAAATGAAAAAGGCCATCACAGTACCCAGAGAAGAACCTGTACACTCTCTAACAAAAATAAACTTGACTGCATACCACTTATAACCATCTTCAACAACACACTCCTACCCTTGGCACATATAATCGATAAAAGATGGAATATGCTGACACTCAAAATGGAACTCAAAGAAATATTCGTAGAACCATGCGCCATTCCCTACTGCAGATCCCAAAACATCAAAGATATGATTAGCAGTAACACTATAATAAACAATGAAGTCTCACATAACAACATGCTGCAACCACCTTAAAGATACCAACGCCTTCACTAGCTCTACCACTAAAAAGACTTCCTACGTATGCCATAAATCTAACTGTCGTAGCAAACATATAATATTCATCCTAGAGTGCAATAGATGCAAATCAAAATACATAGGCAAGTCTGAGTGATAATTCAACATTAGACTTAATAATTATAGACACAGAATCAAATCACCCAATCATCTCAGTTAACTCCCCGTAGAACTACACTTCTGCACAGCCAGACATAATTTGGCCCCAGACACTAGATTCACAATCGTTGAAAAAGATATACCTACAGACTCAACAAATTCTTGAAAGACATGAAGATATGCCGATTGAGAAACTTAGAACTCTCTCAACACTAAACTTAACAACCCTAAACACACCGATCTCCAACATCCCACTTATAACAACCTCACCTCCATACCCTACTAGCCTTCATGTATATCCAATATAGGGAACTTCGCAGTTACACAGATCCCTTCCTATGAAAACCTTTCTATGGTATTTCACTTATACAACTTATATATATATATATATATATATATATATATATATATATGCTCTTCCATGGGAATAGAGCACTCTGGTGGATGAGGAGTTTCTGCGTAAATGTATATATCGCTTAAATTCAGCCTTACCACCCAGTTCCGTAGTCAAGAGGTAGGATATCGGTCTCCGGGTCCGATACGAGGATTTCAATTCTGCCTCGCGGTACTGGATGGGATAAAGTCTATAGCCACACTGAAGAGATGTAATACATCGAAAATCAGTGGATGACACAATAATTAGATATATATGTGTGTGTGTGTGTGTGTGTGTATCCTTGCTTATAAGTGACATTTTTAGATATGACACCTCCCGAAGCTGGCAGATTTCCCTAGGTAATTAAAGTATTATGGAATGAAAACAATTACAATTTTTCGTATATATTTAAACATCAAATTATATGCGTATCTTCACACACACACACACACACATTTGGAAGTGTGTATGTAATTAAGCCCAGGGGCTAAATACAGTTACACGCATGACTTGACACACACAGGCGTAACTATATGCATTCGGGCGTACTTATACGTCTACATACATAAAAGTGCGTTTACAAACATTACCATACGCCTACAGGCGTATCTGAAGGTCTACAGGCAAATCTTTCCGTGAACAGGTGTTACCTTACGTCTACTGGCGTAATTATACGCTTTCGAGTATAACTTTACGTCTAATGTCATTATTTATACGCCAACAGGCGTATCTGTGCGTCTATAGCCGTATCTGTGCGTCTATAGCCGTATCTGTGCGTCTATAGCCGTATCTGTGCATCTATAGGCGTATCAAAAGGTAGAACTTTACGTCTGCAGGCGTATCTATACGCCTATTCACGTTGGTAATACATTTACGTCTAAAGACGTAAGCATGCATTTACAGGCGTAAATGTATACTTACTGACGCAACCATACGCCTACAGGCGTATCTGTGCGTCTACAGGCGTAACTATAAGTCTGTGGACGTACCTTCTGCTAATATATTACAATACGTATAGACGTATCGATACTCTTCCAGGCGTGTAACTCTCCAAACTGATTAAAATCGATAGATGCGTGAGTATACATCCTGACGGAACTACATACATACATACATACATACAAACATACGTACATAGAAATGCGTCTACGAACATAAATATACGCCTACAAACGCAACTGAGCGTCTACAGGCGTTTCTATACGTCAACAGGTGTCACCTTACGTCTATTGGCGTAATTATACGCTTCCAAGCATAACATTATGTCTAGTGTCGTTGTTTATATGCCAACTAGCGTATCAGTGCGTCTAAAAGCGTATTTAAAGGTAGAACTTTACGTCAGCAAGCGTATCTATACGCCTATCCACGTATCACGTATTCATGCCTAGAAATGTTAGCATGCATTAATATACACCTGTAGGCGTAGCTATACGTCTATAGGCGTATTTATACATCTACAGGTAGAACTTTACGTCTACAAGCGTATCTATACGTTTATCTGCGTATTACATCTTCATGACTAGAAATGTTTGCGTGCATCAATATACTCTTGCAGGTTTAACTATACGTCTATAGGCGTATCTATACATCAATGGGTAGAACTTTACCTCTGCAGGCGTATCTATACGCCTATTCACGTAAGTATACGCCTTTGGTTATACCTTTACCTGTACAGACGTAAGCATACATTTACAGGCGTATCTATACACCTATTCACGAGAGTATAGGCCTTTGGTAATACAGTTACGTCTACAGACGTAAGCATACATTTACAGGCGTAATTGTACACCTACTGGTGCAACTATACGCCTATAGGTGTAACCATGTGTTCGAGAACTTGGATATACCCCCACAAGCGTTAATTCATGTCTGTGGACGTACCTTCTGCTAGTGTATTCAATATGTATTGACGTATCGATACTCTTTCAGGTGTGTAACTCCCCAAACTGAATAAAATCGATTGATGCGTGAGTATAAGCATACTGATAGAACTATAAGTCTCCATGCTAAGAATTGTTTACATGTAAGGCTATACGCCTGCAGGCGTAAATATATGTCTATATACATGTATAAAAAGAAAAACCTTTATTTCACTTATACAACTATAGCCTGGGGGCTAAATACATGACATGACGCATACAGGCGTAACCTATATGCATACGGGCGTACTTATGCGTCTAAATACATGAAAGAGCGTTTACAAACATTACTATACGCCTACAGGCGTAACAGAACGTTTACAGGGGTTACGTGAACAGGTGTTACCTTACGTCTACTGGCGTGATTATTCGCTTTCGAGCATAACTTTATGTATAGTGTCGTTTTTTATACGCCAACAGGCGTATCTGTGCGTCTACAGGCGTATCTAAAGGTAGAATTTTACGTCTGCAGGCGTATCTATACACCTATTCACGAGAGTATAGGCCTTTGGTAATACAGTTACGTCTACAGACGTAAGCATACATTTACAGGCGTAATTGTACACTTACTGGCGCAACTATGCGCCCACAGGCGTATCTATGTGTCTAAAAGCGTATTTAAAGGTAGAACTTTACGTCAACAGACGTATCGATATGCCTGTCCACGTATTATGTCTTCATGCCTAGAAATGTTAGCATGCATCAATATACTCCTGCAGGTGTAACTATACGCGTATAGGCGTATCTATACATCTAAAGGAAGAATACGTCCGCGGGTGTATCTATACGCCTATTCATGTAAGTATACACCTTTACTAATACTTTTACGTGTACAGACGTAAGCATACATTTACAGGCATAATAGTACACCTACTGACGCAACTATATGCCTATAGGCGTATCTGTGCGTCTACAGGCGTAACCATACGCCCACAAGCGTTAATTCATGTCTGTGGACGTACCTCCTACTAGTGTATTTCAATATCGAAATTCTTTCGGGCTTGTAATTCTCCAAACTGAATAAAATCGATTGATGCGTGAGTATACTCATACTGACAGAACTATACGTCTCCATGCTTAGAAATGTTTACATGCATGGCTATACGCCTGCAGGCGTAACTATATGTCTATACACGAATTTATAGATCTCCAGGTAGAACTTTACCTCCACAAGCATATATATATATATATATATATATATATATATATACGCCTATTCGCCTAATTATACGCATTTGGCCATATCTTTAAGTCTACAGATATACGTTTACAGGCATAATTGTACACCTACTGGCGCAACTATACGCCTACAGGAGTTACTATACGTCTATAGGCATCACTTTACGTCCATAGGTGTATTTTTATGCGGACATACTTGATTAGTATATAGGCATAAAAATACGCTTTCCGATTTTCTAATTGATTGGAGAAATGATAATTCAATTTGATTTATCAAAAGAACAGAAATTTTTCTAAGTTTTTTATTTTCTTTTCTGCAATATATTTCAAATCAAAAGGGGATAATTCATATCAGTTGTTACTCTACGTATTCATTCAAACCCCTAATAATATTTGCGCGACTCTAGGAGGGATCCGGACCTTTACTTTGACGAACCCGATCCTAGCCCTGAGCCTCAGGTTGCTTTAATCCGACAGTGGTTGTCTTCATAAGACCTTCAAATATATTATTTTTAAACAATAGTTGCGAAGTCTGACGTCATGGTGAACTTCTGGTTCCAGCTGGAATCCAATTCATTCTAAATTAGTACTAGGAGAATCTTTCGTGATCACTGAAAAGTCTGAATTTTCAAAAAAACAAGCGAATGCCAACTAACGGCTAATAAAGCATGAATTTACATTGTAAACTGAACCCAACTAAAAAACTTTCGGGTTGGAATATTTTGAAAAAAAAAATGGAGCGTTTTTTCTTTAGATAATAAGGAGCAATTATTGAAATTTTCAGCCCTCTAGCTCAATTGGTGTGACCTGTACTCGTGATGCATACATACATAAACAGCCAACCAGAATCACTTGAAAACTGAAGAAACGTATGTTGACTTATGTTGACAGTTTTTGTTTGATGGTTTCTAATAACGAGTAAATCCTGATTTTAATCGTATTGGTCTTTGACTTGGTGTCACCTGGTCGCTTGTAATTTTCTTTATCAATATGAGTTTTATCAATCATAGTCCAGACGATTAGCAAAGGATATAATCCAAATTGCTCACTTTGTGCTAAAAGCATGAAACTTGGCTGAGTGATATTTCAGGGTGTACTGAACAATTTCAGGTTTGGAGACATTCGAAAACGGACTTTCCTTAGCAGCGGTTGCTCGGTAATATTTTCCAAGCAAGCTTATAAATATCTCCCATTAAAACACTGATTCCTGGATCCACGCCAATATCTGATTGCTCCTATTTTATACCTACCTACGTACTTACGTGCGTAGCCACCTAACCAGGAAGACCAGCTTAAAAATTGAAGAAAACTATTTTGACCGTTTTGTTCAACGGTTTTAGTTTTTCTCTTTAGCTCGATCACAATTGAATTATAGATATTAGTTTTAGATTCCTATGAGTAGTTTTGCTATCTAATTCAATGGTTCTAATTTCCTTTTACTTCGTGTCCAACCTCAACAGCTCAAAGAATTAATATATAATAAAACAAATTTGGTTTTGAAAATTAAAACAATTGTAATGTTCAATGATTTTTTTCGGACGGTCGAATTCTTTCTTGTTGTTTGTGTTATAAAGATATGATGGAAGTCAACAGAATATTCCAATGGGAGCTACATTACAGCATTGGATTATGGGTAATGTCAATTTCTTCCTCTTCCCTTGTTAGGTTTGGATTTCCATAGGCAAATATTTTTAAGATTATCCCCTCTGTGGCTAAAAATGGATAGAATTTTTCATTTGTTCATTTCCAGCTATCTTTATTGCTAAAATGTTAAGAATGCTCGAAAATTTACACCAAAGGCTCAAAAAATATAATTATATAACACATTGATTACGTATTAACACAGTGATGAAAATAAATGAAAAGTTTAATGATTATGATCTTTAAATAATATATCTATCAAAATAATATCTAAACGTTAATCAATTAATAGAGCTTTTAGATGATTTTTTGAGCCTACTTAAGATTGAGCAGAAATCAACTCAAATGAAAATGAGTTTGTTTTTTCTTTTTTTTTTTTTTTTTTTTCAAGTATGTCAGATACGATGATGAAAATAAAAGCCATTCATGATTCTTCGAGTGATTTTGACATTTTAGCTATAAAGAGAGCTGGAAATGGACAAATGAAAAAATCTAGCTACCCTTAGCAACAAAGGGTCTTATCATTTTTTCAATATTTGCACACCTTTCTAGTGCCTGATTTGCAAGGACTACCGTTTGGTAATCTCGTGAGACCCTTGATCCTGATGTATACTGCAAATGACCCTGATCTCAGGCTCTAATTTGGTTTAGCTTCTCAGTTGTAAGTCTCCAGACGGTTTCTTCTTTATTGTATGGCTCAGTGTTGAGCCACGGAATGCTTTTCATTCTTCACACCCAAATTTTAAATTGCCTCAAAATGTTTTCAAATTGCCTCCTTTTAGGGCATGCACCCACGTTCAACATCACTTATCTACACGGTCTAGACCAGTGGTTTCGAAACTTTAAAAATCAAGGATCTCTTTTATACAGGGAATATTCTGGCGGGCCCCTACTTTGCATTTAGTTCTTAGACCAGTAAATGAACTACAATAAAAAGTCATTTGGGGCCCTTTAGAATCATAATAATTCAAATTTGTTTCGATTTATTTGAATTCTAATATATGATACAGGTCTGTGACAATAATTATGCATTTTGATAGCTGTGTGATAGATGATGTTGTTTCTCTGCCACAAGACTCGCAATGCTCAGAGGTCTGTAGCAGAGTCCCCTCTGAATCAGAAGGAACACTACTACGGACGTCTAAGCACTATTTGACAGATCTCTAGGGGTCCACAGGTCCCAGTTTCAAAACCACTGGTGTACACACACACACACACACGCACACACACACACACACACACACACACACACACACACACACACACAGGGTTTTGAGTAACTGACAACCCAAACTGTTACCAAAATCGTCAATATAGATTTCTTCAGTTTCTAAGTTGGCGTGGCTGGTTGGATTACTGACTATGTATGTATGTGTTGCGCGTTCAGGTCAAATTAATGGAGCTAGGGGACTGACATTTTCAACATTCACTCCTCTATATGTTTAGGAAAATCTTTTGCCATATAATTTTATGCAAAATTGACCCTTTACTCCTCCAGCAGCATTCACGTTTGCTTTTTGAAAATTCATTTTTTATGATCATTACCCAATAAGAGGGCGAGAGAAGTAATCCTTTTTTCTAATTGATTAACTCCATGACGTCATGCTGCCAAAAGACGTTGGTGATCTGACGGTTTCTATTGAGTGACTAACCAGACCTATCTTTGTTTTATGTTAAAATTCACAATGATTCATATTTTCTACAGCATCTATTTTTAATATCCATTAGTCTTCACAAATTTCTTGACTATTATCCCAGTTCTCCATCATTAGACAAGTGAAACATGCAGTGGAAAATTTACCAATATCAATCCAGTCTAGAACAAGGCATCCAGTGAGAATCGAAGTCACTAGCAGATTTTCGACCTTGGTTTCATTCTGATGACAGTTTTCTCCAGTTGTTGTGCACCCCAAAAAACCTTTGTGCCCTAGGCGATCGCCTGGGTTTACCAAATGTACGGACCAGTCCTACTTGTGAGTCCAGTTACTCTTAGGTGACTAATTGCGCCCACCCCCGCTCAATGATTTTGAGGAAATCTTCCATACCCCACCCCAGTTTTTTAGAACCCCCAGCACCCTGCTGATTAATTTTCGAGAGTCCATCTATATTATCTCCTCCCTGATACTGGTGGAGGGGGGGCATCGACAGATTTGTCAGAATTTTCCCATCTAATGACACCTGTTGAACAATGCGAGGAGGGGAGATGACTTTTCAGTTCAATTTTTCTTTGAAAACAAAAGAATATTCTAGTTCTTGTAAATAGTGTACGTTTTTACTTCCCACGTACTTATTCCATCCTTACAACAAATCTTTCTCAAACGACTTCCGTTTAATCCAGATACTACTAATTTGTGTCGGTGGCGATAGTTTCCTACCAGTCCCCTCTCTGAGCCTATCACAACCCTAATCAAATTTCGACAGACTTTCCAACCCTTACCCCGCTTATTCCGACCTACCCCTACTTATTAAATTTTGACGGATTTGTGATCACCAACCCGGCAATTAAGCACCTAAGAGTATCAAACTATTTCTAGGGCGATAGCTGATTTACAAGGGAGGTAATCAATAGTCTCGTAAGTGAGAGTTATCTACCTTGGGTGATCCGACGTTGTACATTTGTTTTGCTATTTCACGTGATACCTCACAAACAAAATGGCGCCGCCTGTGGCACCTCCTCCGATGGATGGAAATAGTGATGCGGGATCAATCTCAACACAGGCCCTCTCACCAGCTGTAAGTACACAATCCTCATCAAATTGAGAAACTCGAAAGATCTGTCAGTTTCAGAGCGTTCACCAGAGAGTCTGGGTCGCTCTCAAAACCTTCCTGTGTCGTGTCCTTGTAGTCTCGTAAAAATATGTGTGGTTTGTTTTGATGGGAACCGCCTCCCTTTGATGTTAATTTCTCAATCAACAACAGTTCAATTATTTCCACCCAAAGTATATATGTATGTGATATACACACATGAATAGCCCAAAAGTACATTTATTTAGCGTGAAAAAATAATACGCAAGTTGTATAAGCACACATAACAATCTTATTTACTCGTTAATTTTTTTTAAAACTTCAAACATTTGTAGTGTTAAATAACACAATTCTTTTTAAGATTATCTACATCTGGTTATATATACTGTCATATATTGGAGATGGCTCAAGTTATCTGCACACGCCCTTATGTTCTTTGCTTCGGTTTCTTTTCCAACGAAGTTTAATAATTCATTAACTTGGTCTTATGACTTCAATGTTTTTGTTTATTTTAAAGAACCGAAAAGCTGAGTGAATTGAATTAAATCAAGCTGTGTTTGCTTTTCTTCCCCAAAAATAACATCTTGTACTTATTTATATCTTGAACTTCCAAATATTTTACTTGGGAAGATCTGGTCATAGAACAAAAACATCACTCCATATTTTGTTTGTTTGGGGTTTTTTTTATAGTATTAATCTCTTAATGCTTCTGTTGGTTCAACTTCCCAGCCGATCCATTTCATACGTCAAAACAGAAAAAAAAACTCTTAATCTAAAAAAAAAAAATAACAAAATATATTGCTTGTTGTTGAGACAAGGTTTAGAACTTGATATTAGAACTAATGAACTAGACTGGAAAGCATTCGGTGAGTGCACACGTATGCTAACGCCGTGCACTGATTCAATCGAAAACAAATTTCTGGATCCGCCCTAAAATTCAATTACTTCTTGCTTTCTGTTGTTGACTCAACATCTGAACTTCCAGTTTATATGTTGTGTTGTTCGTGAGCAAATATGGATTTGTTCAATGTTCAGTTCCGTTGAATTCAACGTTTTGATGCCGGGATACGCACGCCTTTTTGGAAAATCTTCGACATCTTATTTTTGAAATGTTATTAAAGTTCTAAAAAAATTGTTTTCCGGTTTTTCTTGTTTTACTGGGGCGGGAGGGGGTTAAATGATTTGTTCAAAAGCATCCTCTTGATATTTGACCATTTGAATCAATGTTTTACTCTAATCAGTATTCCTTTAAGAATACTTTTTTTTATATCCCTGTCCGCTTATTTGTTCGTACTGAATAGAAAAGCTAAATTTGGATTTAAAAAAAGAGATGTAAACCTCCGCTACAACTATCGAAATTTTATTAGAGGACTTTTGAAAATGAATTAAAATTACAAAGTTTGTTGGGTAAATAACATTAGTTACAGTCCTCGACCGAAACTACAAAATCTTTCATTTGAATTGTCGGTGTGTCAAGCAAAATAAAAACAAGGCTTTCGTTCAAGTACATGCATGGGGGGGGGGGGGTGATTTACTGACCAACATTGAATTTCTAACCGTCCAAATTGGATCATTTGAATGGAACTGATTTTGACACTTCACCGTCTTCTGCGATTACTGGAATGTTCTGCTTTTCTTTCATCTATTCTCTAATTTCTTTTTATTCATGCACCAATTTTAGCATTAGATGTGCATGTATATGAAATCGTCACACTTGAATTTCCATAGATGAAAAAATGGAATTCATGAAAGAAAACATTATTACTGGATTTGAAAAAGACGGTGAAGTGTCAAAATTAGTCCCATTCAAATTCCAGTGAATTTCCTCGGTTAAAAACTCCATGTTAGCCAAAAAATATTCCCTTTTTTCTATTTTGTATAATTTTGTTGCTTCAAAATGACTGACCATGTGGCCTTGACGTAGACACCAATCGTTAGTTTCATTTTTGTGAGAGGGAGAGGCGTGTGCTATATTATCCAACATTTCCATTGTCTTTAATCAAAAAATGAATTATCAATCTAAAAAATAATTTTGTTAGAATCGATCGAATGACTGTCATGTTGCAAACTTTTATAAGTTAATTAACTAAACTGTGCCCTGGGACCTTTCCACTTTTTCTCCTCTCGTCATCTTCATTATCTCCCTTCCTTTCTTCTTCGAACATATGTTGATGGTTACAATGAAAACAAATCGTTCGTGTTGCATGGAATTAGAGGCGTACCTGAGGGCGGGGGGGGGGGCATTTGGAAAAGCCCTGATCTCCTATGGCATTTGTATTTCTACTGAAATTAAACAATAACAAAGATATATTTGTACATATATGAATTGCATAAGTGATAATTCAGCCTTTAGGGTTGTTTTTCACCAATTAAGTGATAGTGCATGTCTATTTTGATGGAATCTCACTAAATCCAGAGGGGCTTAAGGAGCCAGAACCCCAGCCCAATACCTCCAAATCTCTAGCTACGCCACTGTTGGTCAGTGATATTTATTCTTATTGAAGGAAACATTTCTATCATTTTTGTTTTTTCTATCTTCGCATAGCAACATCAGATTTGCCATTTACTTCAAATGTAAGTTGTTTCGGGGAAAGGCATAAAAACTAATGTTAGATATTTTTATCCTCTTGAAAAGAAAATGGACTTGATTAGATAAAATCCAACATGCATATTCTAGAAAACTTTACAGATTTCAACACTGAACACATTAAAAAAACTTTTTCAAAATCTTTTTCTGTCACTTCAGTCACTTGTTTCCCAATATCTGTTAATGTAATTCATGTAATTTTCATCAGTGTTTTTCTTATGTTTTACATATACTTTGTTATTATGGTACTATGTATAAATTTTCTCTTGTTGGGATCATCAGTTCTTTACTATGTTACTGTTTCAAGGATTTTAAAAACAAAACAGTTATATTAACATGGCGCCCTGACAGTGTTGATCAAACACCACCTCCCTTTCAGCTATGATTTTAGTATATAGCTCCTGTCATACATGCATTTTGTTATTTTATGTAGGATATTATCATAAGCCCTGTATAATTTTTTTGAGACTGGGCTTACTTAAGTAGGATACCCCCAAAAATGTATTTAACGATGAGGGATCAGTTAATGTAACAACAGACTTTACTCATGGTTCGTGTCACTTCTATTCACCGATGTGAATATTAAATCTGTTGTATTGGTTTTAATCTCAGACTGCATGCAAACCAACTTATGATATCTTTAAGAATACTAATTACACAAAAAAACCTATCCAAGTTGGTTTTCTACTAACATATTCAACCAAAGAATTTGATGATTTTTTCCATAAACTATAAAGTTAATTTTTCCGTGTCATATATGATCTCGCTTCCATCAATTTGTTTTTTCCTTTGAATTATCAAATAAATTAGCCTGATATACATGGTTGAAATGAAACAAAACCACTCTCTAGCTGGTAGTATTACCTCAAAAGGCTATTCCATTAATATACTCAGACAGTTTGTTACTTATAACAAATAATATATTTATATGTATACATACATATACATATCTGTAGTGCAGGTTGTTTCTACTTGTAAAAATCAAGATATCAAAAGTTTATAGATCCCATCTGTGGCAAAAAACAGTTGAAATAGAACGAAAGTGGCAATTAGTTGTTTATCAAGACCGTTAACTCCAAGATACTTGATTCTTTTTTGATTTTTTTTTTTTTTTTCAAACCATGAAATTCTTAAACTGTATATTCTCGGTGATTAGGTGGCCAAGAACCTGTATAACAATTTTCATTCTAATCGATTCAGTAGTTCCTAAATTCAATATATTTTGCATGTTGGTAGGGTTATTTATATATATATAATGTAAACAGACAATCGGGTCAAGGGTAAGTCACCATTTTTCAATTCCTTGGGTTTATGAACATTGTAGACTTTTTCAGTAAAATCAGTCAAGATTTGAGAAATTTACCCAATGGTAAACAAAAACAATGGTTTGCTTTCAAAATGTGAACAGACAAACGGAATTCACATAACTCAGCATCTTCCTGATAGAATATCTTCACAAGCCTATGTACAAAATTTAATTGAAATATATTAGGGATAAAAAACCATTTGTACTCCTGTGCAAGTCCTTAGTTCGAACCCACAACTTCAATCTGGGCATCATACAATACAAAACATTTAATTAATTGAAGGAGTTCAAAGAGAAGCAACAAGACAAGTACCTGGAACCACAAATCTATCTCATGAAAAGCACCTTCATAAACTGAAGCTACCAACTCTTAGCTGTAGAAGAGACATGATTGAAGTACATAAGATCATGAATGGAAAGTATGACAACAGGGTTGGTAGCTCCATCAAAAAGTGGGAAGAAAAAATACAAAGAACTGGAAACACAGGAAACAACTAGAAAATGTTCCAACAAAAAGCTAGGCTGAATACACAAAAATATAGTTTCAACATCTACATTGTGCAGATATGGAATAGTCTATCTAATAAAATGGTGTATTTCAAGAATGTGAATTTTTTCAAGAAAAAACTTGATGAATATTTGGATAAACAGGAGATTCTATACAACTACAAATCCACAAAAATCGCTAGGAAGTATGTAAAAATCTAAAATAATTATAGGTCTCTGGAGAAGAGGATTTACCATGAAAGCTGAGATAGAAAATATCACTAAGCTGAACTAACGATGAAAAGGAAAAAAAAATTGACAAAATGAGATAACCACACCTACAGACACCCATAGGGAATAATGTCCCTGGCTTTTTTTTTCTGCTGTGCTGGGGGACAAAATTCACACAGACTCCTCATTTAACCTAAAACTTGTAATAGGACTCCAAGCTTACATTTACTGTGATTAGATAAAGACTATAATGTTCCTTCCCATGTGTATGGTGACATCTTTTACTAAAGATTAGTGATATGTTTTTATTTATCCATCAACTGAAATTGTCATCGTAGGTTTCTTCAGTCTTTCAAGTTGGTCTGGTTGGCTATGTATGTATGTATCACATGTGCTGGCTGCACCAATAAAGTTAAAAGGCTGAAAATATAAAAATATTAACTCCATATCATATCTAGAAAGTGCAGTTTTTCTTTTAAATTCCCCCCAAAATAGGTTTTTAGGTGGGATTTACTATGTAAATTTATGCTAAACTGGTTACAAATTTGTGCCTGCTTATTTTGATAAAAATTTTTACTTTCTAGTGATCTAACAAAAGCAACTTATTCATTGATGACCTCTTATTCCAATTTTTCGATTGATCACTCCCCAAACATGGCATGCTGCTAAAAGACATTGGTCCCATAATGGTTTCTATTGAGTGACTAACCAGACCTGTTTATTTTGTTTTCCGTCACACTGATGGAAACCAATATATAAGATTAATTGGAACTAATGCAGTTCGGATGTTCGATAGAGACCTTAGCAGCCTGATGACTTATCAATCGGCCAAGGGTACACTGATGATTCAGTATAGAAGTTTTAAGCACCAAGTTAGTTTGTATACAATCCTCCAGCATGCCGAGCCCAACAGGGTACACTTCTTGAAAGAGATCATTTTGTTTGAAAAGTAAAGCTATTTATGTCATCTCTTAATTCACTTGAAAATTTAAATAGAAAGATGATCTTTTGTTTTATGTCACTGGAAATTGTAGATCATTTTGATTTAGTGAAATAAATTAAGGATGGATTGAATTCATACTATGCATTACAATTATAACATAAAATATTGACTCACCTTTTTTAGATGAACAGATTTTGATTTAATTGGGCTTTTTGGAATTCAAGATTAATTGAAATTGGCAAGTTGTGCCTTGATGTTACTTTTGTATGTTATACTGTTGAAACTACCATATAGTAGTTTGAAAAAAATTAATTGTAACAATTTATGAGGCTTCATCTAATAAAAATGATTAATAAAATGTATTGATACTGATACCTCCCTCCAATTACGATGAAGGTAAAGTGAAGTTATAAAAGATTAATGATAACGGGTACTTATACAAAACTGGTCCAAAGATTTAAGTGAAAAAGTTGTTTCCCTTGAGTCATTTTTTTTTTATATTTTCGATGCTGGTCATGCATGAAAATAATCCATATCTTCCTTTTGAAATCTTTCTCTTGATTCAATGAAGATGCTCGCAAAAACAATGGTACATATTGCAGAAATGTGAATTCAGTGGTACCCTACATAATAATGTGTGTTTATTTTGTTTTAGAATTGACTTATTATTGAAATAATAAAATCAAAATAAAATAAAAACCATATTATTATTTCCAGGTCTGAGCAACATGTCTGGGTATCAGATGATAATAAATTTTCATTTGATTTATTCAATAAAGTATTAAAATTCATTAGTCATTTTCATGACTCTTTTTTTTTTTATAACTAGCTTTAATGAAAGTTACGATAAAACTTCCTTCCTAAAGATTTCACCAGAGACATAAATAGAGATTTTATATTTGTTTCAAAATAAAAAAAATCCTCCATACATAAAAACATTAGCTCAGGTAGATTTTGAAAACTTTAAATGGTTGCAGAAAGAAAATGAATAAATCTATAGAGTTTTATTGCAACCTTTGTTTAGGCCAGTTAAAAAAATTAAAACAACAACTAAAAAAATTAAGCTGAAGGTAAAAAGTAGTCATTAGAATTAATAATAATGATTTATAATACTTCATCAATTAAAATTATATGAAAAATATCTTTATTAAACACCCAGTTATTAGATACATTTCATATGTCAAATCTTAATTATTTAATTGTCACTAATAATTTTTTCTATTACTCTATAGTTAATTTTTATTCTTTGTGAACCTGCGACCCAGTGATGGGTCGGGACCTGTACTTTGAAAAATCCTTGATTAGAATATATGCACAATTTATTCACATTTTGTACTACTTGACCATTTTTTTTCTCTACTCATGTATAATAATTGCGTTTGTTTCTCTGGAATCAGCTCTGCAATTCCTGATGAAGCCTTATAATAAGACAAAATGCATAAAGTTTTCATCTTTATAATACATTTTTAGATATAACACACATCTTCTCAATCTTTCATTTTCCACACTGTTATTTACTTCTACAATTCTGTTGGATTATCTTACATCCACACTAAAAACTTTCATTTCTCTGTAATTTTAGACAAATGGTCCAATCAATGGTAATTCCAGTGATGAAATCAAAGTCTGGGAACGTCCCTGGACAATCCAAGAAATCAAGGCAGCTGCAGGAAACTGGTCATTGGCTGGAGATGCTGGAGTAAGTACTTGCAAGAATGGCTTCTTAAAAAGTCATTATTCTCATTGTCAAACTCCTAGAATCGACTTTATTATTGTGAATTTGTCAAACATTTGAATTTTCGTCATGAATAAGATAGAGGAAGGGTGGAGAGCAATGCAATGACATTATGCTGTGTCCACTCATTTTTACAAGTTCTCAGTATTTTTTGTAAACATTGAATTTCTCTAATGAAAATTATTATTGTCCAACTCTTACTATTGAGTTTTGACTTTTTTTCATTCATCATCAACTATGACAATGGACTCACCCTAAACCAGTGACATCATGACAGCTCAAATAAGAGTTACATATGCAAAAACTGATGATAAATTCACTTTTTCAACTCAGGTCAACTTGCTTTACTACAGGAACTACTAATAAGTGAGACACATAGTTTTGAAATAATATTGTATAGAGAAATTAATTCTGTTTTGTTTAAAACTTTAACGCAGTGCAGCCAATCTTGTCATTAAGTATTTCTTAATACCATAGCAATGGTTGTTTCGTACTTTGCAGAAATGTGTGGCATTTCCCCATTTTAACATTCTCATTCTGTTGATCTGGTATCTTTGTTTTTGTCAGACCAGTTTTCAAACTTCCGATAACTCATTAGACTAATAATTGATAATTAGCCAATTGTTTGTCAGCCAATAAAGAGGACACTATCTTCTCCAAACGATCTGAAAATATGAGAAGTGCAAAAGAATTTTGACAATACAACCTTTTTTGTTTGTATAACTTACTAACGTTAATACAATCAGTTCTAAGCAATATTTGTATGAACAAGAGAAAGTATTTCCTATTGCTCCTTGCGGGTGTAATTTCACCATGTGCAGCCATCTCTGTGAATCTTTAAAACTGATACTTTTTCTATTCATATCGATATTTGCCAATTAATTCTATAAAATATTCACATGTCTCTTCTCGTCATATGTCTTTCTGCAGATACTTTATGTAACATTGTAACTTGTTTTAATCTCTAGCAAATTGTTGTGAATACATATTTATATTTATAATGAATATTGTTAATATTTGTACAATACAATTGCTGGATTGTTATGTTGACCTTTACCTTACATGTAATGTAAGGTAGAGAGCTCTAATTTCCTTTTATGTTGTTATTCACTATTCAATAACTAGCAAGGCCAATGCATATGCTTAAATACACATAGTGTATACACTGTGATACTACCAAATTGAATGGTAGAAATCTTGTCACTGACATTTTTTCAAAGGCTTATCATTGGTAATAGGAGTTGTGAAAGTAGACAAAGCATGTGCCAGATTTGATATATCATATATGCAACTCATTGAAAAACGCAGAAACCTCAAACAACTACCACCAAGGGAAAAAATAGAGGTGGCCGAACTAAAAAGAAACTAAAAGACAAAAGAAGGTACACAACAGCAATCATCGAAACCACTTTTGAAAACGGCGAGGCTTCAGAGCAATGAAGAAAGCTCTCAGTATAGGATAGAAACAATCAACTAGCATACTTGAAGAAAATGGAAACCTAACAACAGAGAGAGATAGAATTGTTGAACACGCCCAAGAATTCTACCAAGAACTCTACTCTTCAAGACATGGGCAACTAAGCAACAACCAGGATACGCAAGATGCTGACAATCAGTTCAAGGACTTCCCAGAGGTTACACCATGTGAAGTAAAACAAGCTATCAAACAAACAAAAAATGGAAAGGCAACTTGACCAGATAACATCACCATCAATTGACTCAAAAATGCTTGTAAGAAAGCTAGCTACTCTGTTCAACTTGTGTCTAAGACTGAGTAGAGTCCCAGAAGAATGGAACACAGCCATCATAATAATTCTAAATAAAAAAGGAAACTCCAAAGACCTCAATAACTACAGGCCTATTAGCCTACTCAACAGCACTTATAAGCTGTTCACAAAAATCATCATCAACCGGATCACTAAAACACTAGATGAAAACCAACCATGGGAACAGGATGGATTTAGAAGAAGCTACTCGACTATGGACTATCTCCATTCAATAAACCAGCTAAGGGAGAAAGCAGCAGAATACAAAATGCCTCTTGCTGTAGCATTTATAGACTTCAAGAAGGTATTCCACATGGTCATGAAGGCTATCTCTCTGCAAGGTGTAGACCCTGTATATGTCAGAGTACTACAACATATATACAATCACAGCTACTCTTTTATCAGGCTACATAAAGACTCTGAACCCTTCCAACTCCATGAAAGAGTAAGACAAGGGAATACTAGCTCATCCAAACTCTTCACACCCTACCTCGAGATGATCTTCCATAATGGAGAATAGAGGAATCAAAATAGATGGCGAATATCTGAGCAACCTCAGATTTGCAGACGACATCATCCTTTTTGCAGAGAACCTATACAACCTTCAACTAATGCTAGATGAACTAAACAAAAAAAGCAAATGAGTTGGCCTACACATGAACTTCAGTAAAACGAAAGTCATGTGCAACAATCACATGAAGAATAAGGACATACCTATCAAAATCGAAGATGCAAAACTGGGGAAAGCAGACCACTACATCTACTTAGGACAGCGAACCTCTATGAAATCCACAAAAGAAGAAGAAATCAAGTGAAGAATCCCCTTAGGATGGCAAGCTTTTGGCAAAGCAAGCTCAACCTTCAAAAAGAAAATGATCCCAATAATTCTAAAAAGAAGAGTATATGCATTCTTCCGATAGTCACTTATGGAGCTGAAACATGGAACCTAACCAAAAGACAAACTCGCAAACCGAGAAACATGCAATGTGCGCATGAGGATATCATGCTCAACCTCACATGGAGAGATCACAGCACAACATATCAGAAATATAACAGGTGTCAGAGACATCATAGAATCCATTTGAAAACTCAAATGGCAATGGGCTAGTCATGTTGCGAGAATAAAAGACAACCGATGGACATCACGACTCACAACATGGATCCCCAGAGACCATATGCAAAACCGAGGCCAACAAAAAAAAAAGTAGAGAGATGAACTTGACAAATTCAGAAAAATACTGGCGCCGCGATGCCCATGATAGAGAAATGTGGCAGATCCTGGGGAAGGTGTATGTCCAACAACAACGTTAAAAGACTGATGATGATGATGATGATGATGATGATATGGAACGGGTCTCATTCCTCTGTTTCAGAGTTGACTTTATTATCGCAATTAGTCAGACCTGGAATTTAAGACACCTGAATTTAAGATGTGAAATATTGAGAGAGTGAAAAAGAAAGAGTGATTCTGTGACGTCATGTTATGTCAACTCAAATATCCAAGTTCTCAGTATTTTTGTGTGTGTGTGTGTGTGTGTGTGTGTGTGTGTGAACAATGAATTTCTGTTATGAATGATACTATTTTTATATAATAACAAGTACAAATGTATATATATAGTTTTTTTTAGTGAAAATTACCTAGCTACTAAGGATGTCATTAAGACAGTTCATATAATAATGAAACAATTGAACATTCTAAAAACCAAATTTTAATAAGGCAGTAGATATTTATCTGTGATTTTGAGATATTCATCCAATTATGTTGTTAATTATTACAAATAAATTACTATTTTCAGTAGTGTTTCCATGGCACTGTGGTGTAGGGAGTTATGCTAGACATCAGCAGATTTTGATATCAAATCCAACTGAGAGCAAAATATTTTATTTTGTTATTTCCTTGCTTTCGAGATCATTGGTGTATTAACCATTAGGCTAAGTAGACATTTCTTATCTTTCTTGCTTTCAATGCTTATGGCAGATTAATCTTTAGGTTGAGTAGGCTTTTCCGTTCTTTTTTCAAACTTTTGCAATCAAGTTTTGACTTTATTTTGGAATGTAACAATGATAGATGATAATGATCAGAAGAAAAATGAGTGACATCATGCACAAATAACTGTGACATACACAAAAACTGATGATGAATTCACTCCCACTTCTAGCCCAACTTGGGTTGACTTGTTCTGCTAAAGTTGGCACTTACAGAAAATACTAATAAAGAGGTTGAAATGAGACATGTAGTTTTGGAATAATATTCTATGGAGAAATGAATTCTGTTTTATTTACTTTTTAGATTTTAATGAAGCAAGGGAGTTTGGCCTTAGCACAGCCAAGCTTGTTCAACTACTTGTTAATAAACATGAGAAAAACCAGATATATTTGAATTTATATGAAACAATTTTTTTTAATGAATTTGTTTCAGTTGAAGAATCCATACTTCTAAATAGTGGGTAGGAGGTATTTTTATCAAAAAATTTTTAGTCACACTGCTTATATGTGTGTGTGTGTGTGTGTGTGTGTGTGTGTATGACATGAGTTGATATCAGACCATTTGTACCAGGAAATTCAATGAGAATCAAATTCACAAACAACAGCCACCAAGATTAGTTTACTGATCATTGCTATACATGTGTCCAGATCCATTTTTTTCTATATCAGTTATTACCATAGAATTCTTGGATGAGACCATCAATAGTTAGAGATCCAATGAGGATTGAACCAAGCAGGTTTAGCTTGCTGATCATTGCTATACAACATGTGTCCTGAACCCTTCTTTTATATATATATATATATATATATATATATATAATCTACTTGTTAACCTCAGTGGAAAAATATGTTGATAGATTTGGATTGGGATGTTTTTCGTTTCGTTTTTTTCTTTAGAAAGAAATACTTAATTTGTTTTTTGGGAAGCATGCATAGTTTGAAACGATGGTAGGAAGTATTCTCTTCAGCAAAATTTTAACAGCTCTCCCTTCCTTCCTTCCCAGTGGAAGAGTCCAGTGTTATGATCAGCAAATTAAAAAAATCATACTGTTCATTATTAGAGTAGATTCTTCTCTGTTCTAGGTTTACTTTATATGGAACCAAATAGAATAATAAATCATAGAAAAAATGAGTTAATCCCCTTGAATATTCATCTCAATTCTTCTAGAGTCTTTTTTGATCTTTTAGCCATGACTAACTAAGGGTAGTTTAATATATGTTATTTTTTATTCAACATATCTTAACATGTAACATTTTTCTTGTAGCTACTACTGCATTTGCAAGATTTTTCCCAACGCATTCTGTCCAAAACTCATAATATTGAGAAACAAGTGAACAATTTAATCCATGAAGCAACAGTAAGTATATACCAGTTTATCAAAATATCTCATTTGGAATTTTTTCAGTGCTTCGAAATCATGAAAAATTTCTGATGCTTTTTATATTGGATTGTCCCACATGAAATGGATGTTTTCTGGCATTTGTCTTTATGATTTTGATTTCGATAAATTCTGAGGCAGAAAATATAGTTATACGTATTTAACTGATTACACAACATTGGCTTTCTTTTAAATTTTCAACTTATGATTCATCATATCAGTTTTGATAAGATAATCCCTCACTCTTACTGACCCTCTTAATGACCCTTAAGTTCCTATTCACCCGTGCCCCCTCTAGGACAGATTGTAACATATGATCGGCTTGATGTGGGGATATGTGGGTAGGAATTTCACGAAAAATCTCTTTAATCCTTGTGACTATTGTCATAAGGACATAAGAGCGCCAGTCTTTAGAACTCAGGATAAATCCTGAGCCCCTTGGACTTGACTCCACAGAGCAGTACCATGCCTTATGGGGTAAAATCCCTTTAGCCATGGCACCGCATCTGAGTCCATCTGGCCATGAATGGTCCAAACTCTGGTACTTTGTGAGTTGTTGATGATGAAGATTTAAGGAATGTTATGGAAACTAATACTAGGACAACTGTTTGAGCTCTTGCTCAAAATTAACAGATTTAAAAAACAACTATATGTAATCATAAATTAACCTTACAAACAAACATTTATCATTACCATGGTCTGATTAGACAAATGGAGTATTAAAAAAAAATTAGGACCCCCACCCACCTCCCCCTCCTGCTCGAAATCCTGGATCCACCCCTGTTATTAGAAAATGTTAACCAAAACTGTCAATAGAGGTTTCTTCAGTTTTCAAGTTGTGCTGGCTGGCTGGCTCACATGTACAGGCTACACTAATGGAACCAGAGGGCTAAAAGTTCAAGTAGCTTATTTATAAATCTTCCCTTCTTCCAATTTTTTTAATTAATCACCCCCAACACGGCCAAAAGATATTAGTCACATGATAGTTTCCATCGAGTGAATCATAAATTAACTCATTCCTTAAGTAAACTCCTACATGCAAATGGGATGATGATTGTGACTGTTCTTTCTTAAAATGCAAATACTGCAAAATTTCAGTCTTTAATCTGTTTCTCTTATTTTATTCTTCATCTTTTCTTTCCTCCAGATGACTGGTGTCCGTGTGAACAATGTTTTTAATGACTTCATTATGCTGGCCAATTCCCAGTTTGTGGAAAATGTAAAGTATTCACTGTTCTTTCTCCATTATGCATGTCACTTGAATTGAGAAATAGGGAATCTGAAAATTTAATTTGGGTTATATAAACTAACAACTTTAGAGAGCTCCTAGGAGCAGGGTTGCCGTATTTAGCCAGAAGGGGAGATAATCCAAACTAATCTCCAAGCGTGCCTCAAGAGGCCGTTATTGAACCTCTGCTTCCAAACTCGCTTGATTTCCAAATCCAATGCTATTCCAATGCATGTGTTGGGTAAGTTTTCAAGACAAAGCTCAAATTATCTCCCCTTCTGGCCAAATCTGGTAACCTTGGTTTTTAGTAGTGTTGCCAATTAACTGCTGCAATTTTTGTTAAAACATGAGATTCAAATACTTAATTCAAACTGATTTTCATAAGTTAGGTGAATGTGAATAAATTCTGGAACATTTCACATAAATATGGAATGATTCAAAGGTGCACTGAATTCTTTTTATCTTAAATAATGATCATCTCACACATTTTACCTCTTAAGAAAGTCAATGCTTAGTGAAAAGGATACAGTCATTTTTAGGAATGTGTGTCAATAGACTTTGCTTATGATTTCATAGACCAATTTACACTTGCCCTCATAAAATTACAGCAATACTCTAGTAATTTTTCAATTGCATTGTACTGATGAAATATCAAAAATATAATGTTGTGCCTCATTTTCTTGTTTATGTTCAATATTTCTTGGATATTAAACTAAACTAGAGGTAAAATTAAGTCGAGATAGAAAAAAAATTGGATGTGTCCAATACAAAGAGATGGGCAAATTGTTGATGGTCTCATTGTTTTTCTCTCTCTCTCTCTCTCTCTCTCTCTCTCTGTGTATAAGTATTGAAAAGTGTTACACATAAAAAAAATATATGCGTATATTGATACTTGTACATGAGTTGCTCAGATAAAAAAATGTTTTGCTCCAAACGATTGCAGATAATGTCCAATTCATCATTAAATAATTATGGCAATTTTAGGTTTTATTTATCATGTTTAACATACCAAAATTTTATTGAAATTCCAGAAATAATAACTCATTTTTGTTGGTGATGTTTCTTTTGCTTGTAAAAAAACAAAGTTAACTACTTATTTAATAGAATTGAATAATCAAAATATATATTCTACTTCAGTATGGGTGGAGTCCTCTCATACATTTTTTTCCTATCAAATTATATGTCTTTATTGAAACTTTCACATCCACGTATTGAATTAATAGATCTATTACAGTGAGAACAGTGTCTCTTCAACTATTTCAGTGTCATCCACCCTCAAGTCTTCATTACAAAATTTCATTCACCCATGACTAAATTTCCTGTTTGAGATTATTTTCATTTAATTGTCCTTTGTGTATGATTAATCACATCTACCCACAGCAGACTGGTTTAATCACTGTTTGTTGTTCTGACATTATATGTTTCTCTTTATCTAGATTTCGCCCAGCCCTTACTGTTCATCATAGAAACTTGAAATTTGCACACACACTTAACTCAATGAATGAGGAAAAAGTTTTATTTTTGTTTTTTGAAAATTCTCCTCCAAAATAGTTTTTTTTTGTGGGAGATTCATCAAATAATTTATGTTTTTGCAAAATTGGTCACTAGTATGTGCCTGCTAGTTTTTTTTTAAAATTCAGACCTTGTTTTAGTGATCTCAGTCCAACAAAAGATGAGAAAAGTAACTTATTCATTGATCACCCCTTTTACCTACTTTTTATTTGATCCCCCCCAACACAGCATATATGGGTAGTGATGATTCATAATTTCCCTTGGAATGCTAGTTTTATACATAATTCATTTTGTATCATGAGCAAAAAATCATAAATCAATCCATTTGTTATGTGTTTATTTTATTCATGTTTTTGGAACATCCTAAAAATGCAGAAAACAAGTAGGAGTGACAAAAATTAACACAGAAAAATTATTGGGATTTTTCTAGTTCATATAAATTTAGTAAACAACAGTCTTAGAACTGAGAATTAGATTTTCAGAAATAATGATTTCTTATTGTACATATTTACCATAAAAATTACTTTTTTTAAGAATAGAAAAATATAGATATTTGGGTAAATTGAGTCATTCAACCTTTGTTTCATTCACCCTTCATTTACTCCTGCAGTTTGATTCATCCCCCAAATAATTTCAATCATCTTTGAATCATTCACCAGTTTAAGAAACACAATGTTAAAATATAAAAAGAAGTCTACACAAAAAGATTCTAATGAAAAATAACCACTCTTGGAATTTTTCTTTCAAAAACATTTTTCGTCTTTGTTGTTTCTACATAATGACTTTCTGAGATTTGTCTGTGATTATCTTGATTGTTTTCCCATTTTAAATAATAAGGTTTATTTAAGTTTAACGTTCATATCATATTTTTATTTTACAGCGTGTCTATGATGAAGACATTAGTCAGAAAGAAAATCTGCCTCAAGAGAAGAAAAATGAAGTAAGAACAAAATTTCTTATTTCTATAAATATGGAATACTATTTTTGTGAATGTCCTTATTCCCTTGACTCTTAATGTCATAAACTGTTTCATACCATTCCTTATTGACAGTGGAACTTTTCTGCAGCAGGAAAAATGTTTGTTGAAGTTACTGTGACAGATTGGATGAAAAAATTATTCAAAATTGACCGAAATTGAAGGAGGGATAACTTTGATCAGTTGTTATTCCTCTTGATGTTAACAATTAAATTTTTCTTGTATGAAACTAAGAGTTATTCACATGAATAGATAAACTTTCAAGTTTAGATTCGTCTTGAGACACTACTTGAGATCTATCAAAATGTTGAGTTATAATAAAAACTCATAAGAATTTCTCACTACCTATGACTGATCTTTCTCATTTATAGCTCTAGTTTCTCAGTTGTTAGTATATAACAGTCTGGTGCAGTTTATCCAGCCTATATATGGTCCTCGCAAACAAGATCTGAGTAGAATGAACATTCCATAGATTTTGTCATATTTGTTTATAAAACATGATTCCAAGAACTCAAGTGAATTTCCCTAATTTTTGTTTTAATAAGACATTGAAAAAAAACTAAAGCATATTCATTTGAAGTTGTGCCACCTAGATCCGAACTGGATTGGTACATTTGACCTGGAGGTGAGATAATCCGAGCTCTACCTCTGGGACTTACCCAACACGGACATTGAATTTAGAAATTGAACAGGTCTGGAGGCAAAAGTTCAATACCAGCCTTAAGAAGCTGGTATTGAACTTTTGCCTTCACACTCAAGTGGTTAGTATTGAACTTCTGCCTCCAGTCTAGCTTGATATCCAAATTCAATGCTATTCCAATGCCTAACTGAGTCTTTAAGATAAGACTTCAATTATCTCTCCTTCTGGCCAACTTTGATAACCCTGGATCAGAATATCATCTTCAATTATCTTGTTTGTTTTTTTATCTCCAGGAACTTTCAAAAGAACAAAAAGAAGCCCTACTATTAACCAAAGTTGTCCAAGCAGTCAACTTTGGCCTTGATGTTATTGACCAAGCTTTTGAAAAATTGGATACAAATGCGGGTAACTCTGATTCTGAAGACGAAGAGAGTAGTTATGGGGTTGACCCACTTTTTGAGGCAAAAGTGAGTAATGAATTTTTATTGGTGTTTAATTCAACATGTTATTTTTACATTTTTCTCATGTATTCTGTGCATTTATCTTTTCAAAGCTTTAAACTCGCTGTCCTCCCCTTCTGGCTTTTATTCTCTCCTTCATCAAACATTTCTGAGTTGGACTCCTATAAACATTTTCTGCATGCTCACTCCCATTTACTTTATATACATTTTTTCATTTGCATAAATTGTTGTGCAGACTGAGTATCCATTATCCAAAATGCTTGGGACTGGAAGTATTTTGGATCTTGGAATATTTCCACATACTTAATGAGATATCTCGGTAATGGGAACCAAGTCAAAACAAAAAAACATTTATGTTTCATATATACTGTGTAGACATCCTGAAGGTAGCTTATACAATATTTTTTATAACTTTGTGAATGAAACAAAGTTTTTGGTGATGATAGTGGGTAACAAGCTGTTCCCAATGTTGTGAATTTATTTTGATTGGGATTTGTCTCATCTTTCATCGTTTGCAATGTATCTATAGTTTTTACACTGAATTGGATTATATTAGATTGGAAAGCCAAAGTAGATGTTACAAATGAGATTTCTTAATTTAATCTAACATGTTTTGTAAGACAAAGCTGATATCTTTGGAAAAGTTCAACATTTCTAAAGAGTTACAGAAAGATGAGCAAGCTTTTACTTTACTCAGATGATTTAAATAAGGCCTTGGAAATTGGTCCCGTCTCAATTCATACTACAGTGAAGTCAGGTGTGGTATCTTCCGCTCATGACATCATGACTTGCAGAATTTTAGATTTCAGATTTTCAAATTAGGGATACTCAACCTATTTGAGTAGTTCGAAATTGAAATAATTCTGAATAAACAAAATTTTTTTTTTTTCTATTTTTTTGTATAGTATGACAGTATATTTTGTCATTTTTTTAGGATCCATATCTTCAGCGTCCACTTCCGTATTTAATAGGAAGTAGCAATTTCATGCAAGATGACAATGTTGGATTATTGGAAATCTTTTCAGGTAAATATTTCATCCTCTTCAAATAGCTTCAATCATTCCTCTTTTAAATACTAGCTGAAATCCCACTTTACCGGTTGGGTTTCCAGCTAGTTCTTACAGATGGTATTAATAGAGCCTATGTCACTGACAGGCTTCTATACATTAAATTTCTATAGGTTTATTGTAATTACCATTGAGGAATAAATCTGAATATAATCTTAGAAAGCATGTATTCAAAGAGTATTCTTGAAATGAAAAAATCTCATGTTAGTAATTGAGTCTTTCAGCTGATAAGACTCAATAATTGTGAAAATTCAGTACACTTTAATTTTTACTCTTACTAACAGGGTTGTAGAGGTATCTCTATTACCCGTGTGTTTCCTTCAGTCCTTCCATCTGCAAATGAAATTTTGTGAAAGGATGGGCCATGGAGTTAGGAAGAAGTGATTACTTTTTGGGGTGGATCTTAGAATTCGTTTTTGATTGGGATAGATGTTTACATTTTTTTTTCAACATATTTTTGTATTCATCATATCTATCCACACAATATCTCCAAAAGTTCTCAATGAATTTCAATTAAATTTTGTGAAAAGGTGAGCCATGGGCTGACAAAGAAATGATTAAATTTAGGGGCAGATCCAGGAATTTTTTTTTCCCGATTGAATTAGTGTACAGGTTTGGCATAGGTTTGCACTCTCAAGTTGCTTTTTAGTTTATTTTCTGCAATTTCCTAAATTCCTTGATGAATCTATTTACAGAAGAAGATGAAGGTGAAACTGACCATGGATCCCTTAGTGATGATTCTGAGCCAGAAAAAGGCAAACTTGACCAAAATCAATCTGAAGTAAGTAAAGATGAACATCATGTCCGAAAGTCTTTTTTTTTTCTGTTCTGTAAGGTATAAATAATGGGCTCTTATTTGCAGTCTGAGCATAAGAATTGCTGGTATTTTAGATACAAGCATGAACTGATGAACTGCTCTTTTGTGCGTCTAGCTGTGTGCGTCTCTGTGTGTTTCTGGTCACATTTTTGAGCCTTCAAGCTTGAAAACTTGCATGAGTACACCACAAGGCACCATCAAAAAACGATGTTTTTTTTTTTTTTTTAAAGTGCTTTTTGTGGTCTCTTTAGTCATTTTGGACCAGCTCTGCCGAAATCTTTTGCTGATATTTTTTAGATTGAAGATCTTTTTCTTTTTTTTTTTTTTTTTCAAATAATTTCTTCTTGTACATGAACGAGTAGGCTATGGTGATTCATTTTTGCCAGATAAGGATATATATATATTTATGGCTGTTTTTTTTGTTTTTGTTTTTTTTCTTAGCTTGGAAGTTCTTTAAAACGATATCTAACATGCATTCAAAAGACATCCCAAAAATCAAAAGAAAATCAGGATATATTTTATTTCTTGAGTTTATATCCAAAATGCAAACGTTGATTCTCAAGACAAATTTTAGCATTTTTTCCAATTGACCGAAGTCATTTGGGACTTTAATTGTGAAGCAGTCGTTGGTTGAGACAACAAAAATGCAGATGACAAAAGTCGTCAGTCACAGCAAAACAAATCTGGACTACATCATTGGTACCTCACAAAACTGACAAAATAGGGAAATGTCTTTTTGGATCATATTAGAAACTGCCAACCAACACTGTCACCTACACTGTTAACATAGATTTCTATCAGCTTTTGAGTTTGTCCAGCTGGATATGTATGTATGTATGTATCATATGTATCAATGAAGCTAGAGGGCTGAAAATTTAAACATTTACACTTTATTACGTTTACAAAAACATTTTTTTGTTTTTTGAAAATTCCTCCCCATAACTGGATTTCAGTGGGGAGTTCAATCTGCAGTGTAACTTTTTGTGAAATTGACTCTAGTTTAAATCCGCTCATTGTTTTTGAAATTCAGACTGTTTTAAAGATCATTTCCCAACAAAAAGCGAGTGAAGTAATTCATTCATTGATTGCCCTGTTTACCAATATCTTAATTGATCACCTCAACATGGCATGCTGCCAAAAGATGTTGGTCTTATGACAGTTTCTACTGAGTAACCAACCAGACCTGTTTTTAGATAGTTTACATGAGTTTTTTGCTATTTTTATTATAAATAACAAAAATTCCCTACCAGAACTACATTTTGTTATCTTAATTTCTTTTGAATCTCAAGTCTAACCTTAAGATCAATTAGATTAGTTTCAAGAAACTATTGCTGATTGCATAGTACTTAGTAAGAGTTAATTAAGTACAATATTATTCTTTCAAAATGAATGCCTTAATGATATTTCCCTTGATTTAAGGATTTTATGAATATATCCATAATAAAGTCAGTAAAGCCATTACACTGGCTATGACATCAGCCATCCCTGCTTAGGCTTCACATACTCCATCACTTTTTCAGCCAACCATTTGTAATATACCAAGTTACAACACATAAAATATCAGTTTTCTTTGAAGTTTCAAATTTATTAAATGATTCTTTGATATTCCATTATGAGTTATCACATTCCAGCTTTTCGTGAAACTGAGCCACATCCTTTGTGTTCTGATTGACTGAACTTTATGCTTGCATTTTATATTTATGATATGTGTATATTTCTATTGAGTATTTTTATAATTAGATTTGTTAATCTATTGAATTGTGCATCTGTATCTTTTTTTTAAATTGACATTCCCATTCCTGTTTATTCCATTTTGATTGCCATGTTTTTCTATTGTCATTGAGATGTTTATGCATTAAATATAAGTACAGTAAACTCTTGATATAATGGACTTCAATGTAAAGAATTTTGGTTTTAACAAACAAGTTTACTATATCAAATACATGAACCATAACAAACTTGGCATTATCCTAGTTTCAAAGTCAATGTGTAGTATCTGTTCTTCTAAGGCCATCTAATCATAGCATCAACTTCCCCTTTTTGATTTAAACATTATTATCATTTTGATTGTTTTTGTCATGAATTTCAGTTTAATTTGAATATTTTTTCAATTGACAAGAACAAAGGTTTTGTTATGTATCTTCTTTATTGTTGTCACTAAAACCATGTGACATAGGATTAACGTTTTAAATTTCAAAGTTTATCTCACTCACTTTACACATTGTGGAAAAGTCAAGTAATTTGATTTCACTAAATCATTTTAACTTATATATTAAAATGATTTAGTGAAATCAAATTACTTTAACTCTTCATAAACTCATTTTTAACTCATTAATCATCATTAAATTTTGTATTTGAATAAATTTTTGTGGGTTTTGTTTTTTTTTGTTATTTAATTGTGTATTTTGTTTATAAAATTCCAGAAAAAACATCCAAGAAAACAATTGAAATATGACCATAATATAACTTTCGGTTGTTGTTTTTTGTCAATTGAAAAAAAAAATTTCAAATTAAATCAAATCAAAATTCATGAAGAAAGCAAATAAAATTCCATTATGATAACATTTAAAATTGAAAACATGAAGTTGATGTTATGGTTCATTGACAAAACTAGGATAGTGCCATGAACTTTCTTATTATTCATTAAACGATGTAAGGTGAGATTAAAAATAAAAATGAGGGTCTACCTAATTGCCTTAAAATTTACCAAACAGTGTCCATTAAATGCAGTAAAATTTTGAACTTACTTCTTATCAACTGAGCAAGGGACAACTATCGGGTATAATTGATTTGGGGCTTTAACAACAGCCTCCTTCCACCCAATTAGTTCATTATAGCAAGTTTTTACTGTATTCATATTTTTAGTAGATTCCTCAAGATCTATGTTTATAGATTATTTTTTTCCTCTTTGTCTCTCATATAAAAGCATTTCATTTGTTTTTATCTCAAATCCCATCTTGATTTTGGATATTTCATTTTAGTATACAGATGAAGATCTGTCATCTGATGAAGATGATTTCTTAGATCAGAAGGACAGCAGAATTGCTCCTCCTCAAACTAAGGTAAGTGGCCATATTTTATTCTCAAGAACGTATTTGCATTAAATGTAGAATCCAAACCTCAAATTGATTCAGGTTGGTGGCACAAATTTTCAGATGACACCATGTATAGTGTCACGTGTCATGGAGTTGATATTGTTGTTTTTAGAGTTTGTTTTTTGTTTTTTGTTTTTTTCTTTCTTTTTTTTTAGAAACTGTCAACCAAAACTGTCCACATAAGTTTCTTCATTTTGTAAGTTGCTCCAGCTGGCTTTGTATATATGTATCATGTTTACAGGCCACACCAGTAGAGCTAGAGGGCTTGAAATTTCAACATTTATTCCTTGTTATGTCTAGAAAACGTTTTCTTTGTGTATAGAAAATCCAACCCCATTAAATAGGTTATGAGTGGGGGTTCAATTTACAGCATAAGTTTATGCTAAATTTCCCCCTTATTTTGTGTCCAGCAGCATTCACACTCGTTTTTTGAAGTCAGACAGTTTTTAGTGATCTCTGCACAACGAAAGGCAAAATGAGTTAATTATTAATTAGTCACCCTTTTTCCTAATTTTTCAATTGATCATCCTCAATATGGAATGCAGCTAAAAAGCTTTGATGGTTTCTATTGAGTGACTAACCAGATCTGTTGGGGTTTTTAGGGGATGGGGATTTTTTTCTTCTCTTGCTTCTTTTACTCTAAACAAATAAATAGTCGGATTTGATTTAATCAAAACAAGGATCTCTTACATCCGAGCATTGATTTGATAAAACTTTCATCCACACCTTTCCTTTTTTTGTGTACTCCAGTATTTCTATCAGCAGAACAAAGCAAATAGTTTCCCCACTTTTTCCACTTACACCCACTCTAACTAAATCTTAAAAATGTTAAATAGATAAAAAGAAATAAGAGATTCATGAAAGGAAAATTCTGGTGATAAATTCAGAGGTCAGATGTAAAAACTTGAAAGATTAAGCATAAAAAAACAGTGTAAGGGAGTATCCAAATATTACTTCATAATTGTGAATGCTCATGGAGTATTGCCCGTAAATGAGTACATCTCCACCAATTTTCATTGAAAGTTAATTTTCTTCTAATGCAAACATAGTAGGATTGTGTCATTTCTTGTGGAAGCAGATATTATCAGGTATTATTTATGACCAAAATCTACAGCATTGAAACTCTGTCCTAAAATGAGTACACCCCAAGAAAAAATTTTTTTGACAACCATTAAAATGTTGTACAGTTTGATCATTAATAATGGCCAATATTGTCTGTTTTAATTGTGTACAGTTCCACTAGATTAAAATTTGAAGAAAATTGATTTAAAATATACTTTGTCACATATATTTGAGTAAGTTTAAATTTTTGTCAAACTCCTATCATCAGATTGACTTTATTTTCCTATCTAACAACAATAATATCAGGTTCAGACAAAAAAAGTTAAAACTAAAAAAGAGAAGGTTCTTGTGATAGTTGCGTTTTTTTCATTAATGCATATGTCACGTGTACAATCCTAAACATTCATTGTGGAAACTTGGAATTTTGCACACTCAATGAGTTCAGAAAACAGTTTGTTTTGTTTGTTTTTTTTTTTGTTTTTTTTTAACATTCAAACTAGTCACTGGAATAGTTGCGTTCTCTTATCTGTATGCATTACATGTACAGACTGCACCAATGGAGTTAGAGGAGAGTTTGACCCTGAAGCAGCAAGTCTTGTTTTGGAATGTAAATATTCTGCGACAATAAACATCCAACCCTGCTGAAATTTTTTGTCTGTTCTTTCACTTTTTTTTTTTTTCTGATGTTTTATTTTTAGTACAATGATGAAGAAAGTGATGAAGACTTGTTTGGCAGCAGCAATCGGTCCGAAAATGAAGATGAAAATTATTATTCAGAAAAGAGTGAGGCTGAAACATCAAAGACTGAAGAAGAAAGTGATGAGGAAAGTGAGGAAAAAGGGAACACACCTGAGGTAAATGCTACAAATTTCTATCTTTTCACTTTGACATCTGAAATTTCAGTTTTGATTAGATTTTGGTTTGGAACTTTTTCTCAACCAAAGCCCCAAAATAACCACACGGCAATGAATTACATCATCAAATGATTGATGTCTGTTGATGTAATTATTAACTGCAAAATTCTGTTCCCTGAATGCCAAAATGTTTTTCATTCAGACCAAGTTTGAATCATTTCTTAGCATTCATGAGAAAAGAAGATTAGAGAGAGTAAGTGAAAAATAGGAATATATGTTGTATCTTTTTTATGTCGCACTACATCATATAATTCTTTTTTGAATCAATTCTTGAAAAAAAATTTTCAAAAAGTACATAAAAAGAAAGAGAAAATAGAAAGAAAGAAAGCAGGCTAGAATGTTCATAATTAATGTATACACTTAATACTTGTTATAACTTTTCCTTTTCCCAACAAATAATATAGCATTTTGGACAATAATTTTTGTTATATTTTCAATGCAATGATTATTTTTGTTTTAAATGTTTTAAGGGGATTAACTTGAAAAATAAATTGGAAACAAATAGTTTTGTTACAGAAACAATTGTTGCCAAATGCTGTCAAAAATTATATAAACAACGTTGCAGGTTTTGAACAGTTCTTTTTCTTGTTATTCAATTTGTATGCTAATTAGTTTTTGTCATCTGTTTTCTTTTAACAGAAGCCACAAGGTTTGATGGGATTCCAAGCAGAATTGGCAGCCAAGCTAGGTGTCCCACCAACTGAGTCCACAGCTGTTCAGGAAAAAACCTCTAAGAAAAAAGAAAGGAAAGGTTAGATGATCCATCTTTATTCATTTATCATTATTAACATCAACTCCTTCTTCTTATCTCTCATTTTTTAGAAACTGTCAACCAAAACTGTCAACATAGGTTTCTTCAATTTTTAAGTTGGCTGGCTATGTATGTACGTATCATATATACAGGCTGTTCCAAAGGAGCGAGAGAGCTGAAGATTTAAACATTTACCCCTTATCAAGTCTAGAAAAAAATATTTTGTTTTGTTTTTTGTTTTTTCAAAATTCCCCTCCCAAATAGGTTTTCAGTGGAAGTTCAATTTACATTGTAAGTTTATGCTAAATTGCTCCCTCTTCTGTGTCCAACTGCATCCACACTTGTTTTTTCTTTTTTTAGACTTCCTAGTGTCTAACAAATAACTTATTCAGTGATCACCTTTTTTTGCCAAATTTCCATTGATCACCCCCAACATGGCATGCTGCCAAAATACATTGGTCATGTGATGGTTTCTTCTTAGTGTCTAACCAAACCTGTTTTTGATATTTTCAGCTTCCATAACCTCTGTGAAAAGCTCAAAAAGCAAAAAGAAATCTGAAAATCCAAAGAGTAGTCATTCTTCAAAAGGTTGGTTGCTTTCAGTTCAGTCTTTAACACATCATCAACTCGCTGCTCTTGAATTAACATAAATCAAAGATATTTCCTACATCTTAAAATATTTTCGTGATTTATCTTATTTCAATTTTTATTAAAAAAGCCAGAAGATGGCTAAAAGTGGTAAAATTTTCCCATGACTGGCTTAAAAAATGGCTCCCAGTTTCTCTTACATGCATCAGCTTGGTGATCCTTGCCAGTTTCAAGTATGGTTGAGACCAAGACTTTATTTGTACGAGTTTTTATGACCAACTTCTTGATAGTCCACTGAAGTGATATCTCTACCCTGATAGCACACCTTAGAGTATGCTTGGGTACAGAGAAATTTGTTCAAGTAAAATTGCTCATATCAGGAATTGAACATGCGTGTTTCTGTGTGTGAGTCAGACATGCCAACCATTACACTATCTTAGGGAGCATTCACAGAAGAGTTCCATTATTTTCTATTTTATTCACAGAAGAGTCGCACTGTCAATTAATAGCAGTGTCAAGTGTTTCACTAAATTGAGCGTCAATTCAATTTTAGAAAGTTTTCTTTATTCCATCTTTACTAGCAGAGTGTGCTTTTTTTTTTTTTTTTTTTCCTAATCATTTTGATTTTCAAATCTTTATTTTATAGAATCCAATTTACCATTTGGTGCCCCTGATGAAGATGAAGATGAAGACTCCCCATTTGGAAGGACTGGTATCTTTTCTAGCAACAAGAGGCATCTGTTTGATGATGATGAGGAAGAAGTAAGTAGTTATTTTCATCATTACCATGACATAAATTTATCTTTAAAAAAAACAAGCGTAGCTGCTGTTGGGTCAAACTCCAGTCCATCTTCTATTCCAACTGAAGATGATTGCTGCATCTTTTGCATTGTGTATATAATGAATAAAGAATTATGAAAATGTATATTTTCTAGTATAAATGTATTTATCTATCAAAATGAAATAAGTCCTTATCTATCTGTATGATAAATTTTGTAGATATGTAAACTTGTCAATTTAGTCTGTATGAAACCAGTCTATCAATCAGATGAATCTAATTTTATATTACAGTATGATTGTTCTTATTACAGTAGAAAAAAAAGTCAACTCCAGACTTGAACTGGAGTTGTTAGATCATTTTCATCTGGATGATTTATCTAAGATCTAGAACCAACCTGACCATTAGATGAACCTATATGGTCACCTACGGCACAAAAGCCTTGGGTTCACACTCCAAACTAGAAACGATGGTCATTAGAATACAACATATATTTCAAGTCCTAGGTGGGGCACATGAAACCCTTGTGCCAACCCTGTTAAGACCCAACGAATTAGTTAACTGACCTGGAGATTTTATTCTTGTAAATTCTAACATAAAATTATCATGATCAGTGTATGGACATAAAACCATTATGGTCAATTAAGATGAATAACGTTCTCAAAGACCCAGGAATATCACCAGCAGCTGTATAAAGATTCCCACCCACTCGTATACTTGCTTATCTCTAAAGAATTTGGTTCATGCCAACGAAACATGTCAACTGAATAAAGAATTTCAATTTCTAACATCATTTTCAGCTTTTCGAATTGTCTTTTTAATACAAGTTATATCTAGTATTGGAAAATATTTTTGCAGTTTTTCTAGCAGCAACTATCATCATTTTTTTTCTTTTTCTTCTTTCAGGGTGGACTTTTTGATGGCCTACCCCAGCAGAAGCCCACCTCAAAGTCCATTTCAAAGCCGTCTACTACAATCAAGGAAGCTGACACTGTAGATGATTATGATGGCAAGTATTTAACTTCAGGATGATGCAAAAGTCGCAAAGGGACTTAAAGCAATCATGAATTTTTCTGTTTTAATTTTTTTTGTTTTTCCTCTTCTCAGATATATAAAGGGACTTTTGGGAATCCATCATGCTATACATACACAATCCAGTAACAAACTAAAATAATACAATTTTACTTTTGATACCTTTAATGTTAATCCATTGAGCATATTGTCATTATTTGGATGAAAACCACAATCTGAGTCCTTGAATGGTTATCTATTTGCTTGTTTTCAAGAATAGGGATCTGTTTGTGATCACCCACAAATAGGGAGACCTGGTTTAGTTGAAATGGTGAAAATCATATAAGTGTGCAATGGAATATATTCTTCAAAATGTTATGAAGAATATTATTAAAAGGGCAAGAATTTGCTATGTTCAAAATGGTAGGCATTTGAAATAATCCATTCTCTCTACAGTGGTCAAACTTGAAAATTGGCATCAGTACTCCACTAAACCTCTTAAAAATGATTTTGCTTTTTTGGGCAGCTGGAAAAAAAGCTTATACAGGCTTTATTCTGACAGGTTTCTTTCAAACATCTGGATTTTTCAGAATCTAGATATTTTTAGGTGTTTTTTTTACTGTATTTCCAATGTTTTCCAGTGGAAAACGCCAGCGATGTCATAAATAGAATTTATTCTGACCATATTTATTCTTCATAGGAATTTTTCCATATGACTTCAAATTTTGTCACTTAAATTTTGTGACTGTGATGGCAAGTCATAATTCTTTTCAAGATCATTTATGTCTGTTGATAGAACTACATAGTACGGTAATCTATTCAGTCCCCCTCTATTGCTAAATGAGAATTTTTTCATAATCAGTCTACTTATATTGACTTCTATCCAGGGCATCTGCAGCTGCTTTTTCAGGGAGGGGCAGAAGGGTATATGAAGGGGGGCAACAGATTTATCCAGATGTTGGTTGTCAAATGAGGGACTAGGGGGTTTTTAAGGTGTGACTCTCACTGTTCTCATAATCCCCTTGATCCCTGGCCTCTGTAAGGTTCCAACTTTCAAATCACCTCACCCTAGAAGAGAAGGCCTGATCCAGAGGAGAGCAAATGCACATTTGCACCCGCCAGTGGATGCCCATGCTTCTACAGAAAACATGACCTCTCAGTCCCTTGCTACTTCCTTATAGTAAAAAATTCAGCAGGGTCTAATTCTAGACCTCGCTTAATCATAAATTTCTATTTCTCTAAACCCCCTATTTTCTAACGAGGACAACTTTGACTCTTTTAACCTATCTTCATAACTCATACTTTTTGATTCTGGGACTAGCTTAGTTGTTTGTCTCTGGAATTTTTCTAAAAGATTTTTTTATGTTTATCCAAGTACGAGAATTAGGCCTGCATACAGTACTCAATGGTTCAGGGTGAACATAATTGTTATATATTTTAAGGAATAAGTCCTCGTCTATGTGAGAAAATGTACACTTGAACAGTCCTAGTAACCTGTTTGCCTTAGCAATAGCCGTGGGAATATACTTGAAAAATTATAGCTTTTCAGTTATTATGATACCAAGATCCTTTTCATTATTTACAATATCAAATCAAGGTATCCAAAAGAATTGCGCACACTACCCACTAGCCAAGTGGACTGCAGATTCTTCCCTCTTTACTTGTGTGTGTGTGTGTGTGTGTGTGTGTGTTGAGGCACTCCTGGTCACATTTTGATGGATACAGCTATGAATACACCACTAGGCAACATTTAGAAAAGGTTTTTCTTCTTTGTGTTTTTTCAAAAAAGTGCTTTTGGGGATCTGAATGATCATTTAGAACAAAATCCCAAAATCTTGTGCTTATATTTTTATCTAATTTTTGATGAAAGATCTTTTTCTTTTTCTCTTTGGATAATTAGTTTTGGTACATGTATAGGCTACAGTGATTCATTTATGCAAGGTCCAGAGTTTTAGTATATTTTCATTTATACCTTATAAATATGTAAATGATTCATTTTTTTTTTATCATCAATAAGTTATTCACTTTTAGGAATTTGGTTCATTCTAATTTCTTACATATTCCTATTTGCATTCTTTACAGATTTATTTTCAGCCCCGATAGAAAACGTTCCGAGAAAAACTTCACAAGATGACAAGAAAAAGAAACCATCTAAGGCCAAAACATTATTTGATGATGATGATGATGATGATCTATTTAGCTCCAGTGCCACTGCTCCTGGAAACAAACAAGGTAGGCTTTTTTGGTTCTATACCAAAATGATTAAAGACTTTGCTATTCATACCATTAAACATTGTTGATTCTTTTTATTTTTATACTGAAGTCTTGGCCACAGAGATACAAATTCCGGTTATGAATTATAACCCTTCTGCTTTGAAAAATGGTCCAAAAAGGAAAAGAAAAACATTCTAAGATTTAAAAATTCCAATTCTTTTGTAACTTCAAAGTTTTTAAGCTTAAGATTGATAATATTAAAGAAAATAAGTCGAGGAAAGAAATAATAATTCATATAAGCCGTAAATTAAGCATTGATTTAATTTCATTATTATTAATTTTTTGCTACTATATACCGTCATATTAATTGTTACCAATACTGAACTACCAGTTGATAAAAAAAATCTAACACAGTAGAGATCAAGGATGGATAGTTTAAGGGTTTGATTAGATTCGCTCTTGCCACTAAATTCCAGTTGCTTAGTCACACATTAAACAAGCCCACCTTTGGCATAGTAGCTCATGAGATTGATTTCTCACCTGAAACTTATTCCTTATTCCAATCCACACTGCTAATTTATTTGCTTACCGCTGAAGGGAACCCAGCCTAAGTTTAGTTGGGATGAAAAAAAAATAACAATTAAGACCAAGGTAAAAAGTTGCAAAATATTAACAATGATGATTTACAATGCTTCATCTAATGAAATGAAGTTGAGTTGATTTGATTTGCTTAAAATTAGTTTTGTTTGTTACTACTAATTAAATTATTTGTATTTTGTCTAGTTTCTACCAAGGCTAAAGCAAAACCTGCTATCAGTTTATTTGGTGAGGAAGAAGAGGAGGAAGATCTATTCGCTCAACACCCAACCAAAACAGAAAATAGCACAAAGGCTCCTGAAAAAAAGGTAAATTTGCTTCTTGTCCCTTTGGGAAAATGGTTTACCAGCTTATACAGGGGGTTTCAAAAGTCACAAACAAGTTTAAAACATTCATATCTTTTTAGTTTTAAGGATTTTTTAAAATCGTTTTCAACAAATCAAATATATAAAGAAGAGAAATTTCATTAACCTATGTACAGAAGATTATTTCTTTCAAATGCCCACCATTTTGAATTTCACAAATTCTTACTCTTTCAGTAACATTCTGCATAACATTTTAAAGGAAATCTAAGCCACATTTCTATGGATATTATCATTTAGCTCCTGGGCAGTTTTTAGCTTGTTAACATAGACCTTATCCTTTAAATAATCCCAGAGAAAAATCAGGGAGCTCTTAAATCCAGCAATCATAGTGGCCAATCAAATATACTCTTTGGGTTGATGTTATTGATCGATGATGTTCAAAGCAAAATTCTGTTATTTTAGTTTGTTGTTCTATTTTTTACTTCCCTATGATGAATTCCCAAGGTTTCCTATCTGAGAAGAAGAAAAACAAAAAATAATAAAATAGAAAAAAAATATGATTATTTTCAACCCATTCACAGCGTTTGTGCCCCCTGTTAATTGGGCATTTTCATCTTGTTACTCAATAAACAAAAAAACAAATCATTTCTGTAAATAGACTACTATAATACTACATTTGGAAATAAGTGACACCATCCAAAAATTATCAAAAAACGAAACCACGTAATGTATATGTCAACATATGAGTCAACATTTTAAACATCAAGTATTTTCCCTAATGGAACATATTAGTCTGTTTAGACCAGGACTTTCCAAACTATGTGCTGTAACACCAAAACTGTTAAAATAGGTTTCTTCAGTTTTCAAATTGGTCCAGCTTTCTTTATGTATACATGATATACCAATGAAGTTAGAAGACGGAAATTTTCAACATTTCCTCCTTACTATGTCTAGAAAAAAAAGTTCGTTTTTTTTAAATCTCCCTCCCTGAATAGATTTTTAGTGGAGAATTCAATTAGCCACTGGAAGTTTTTTTGCTAAATTGATCTCTTATTTTGAGTCCAGCATACGCTGCTTGTTTTTTGAAAATTCAGATTTTTTAGTGATCACTGTATAACAAAAGGCGAGAGAAGTAACTTATTCATTGATCATCTTTTTTTCCAATTTTTTGATTGATCACTCCAACACTGCATGCTGCCAAAAGACATTGGTCTCGTGAGAGTTTCTATTTAGTGACTAACCAGACTTATTTTGTATATCTTTCAAAAAAATACTTCTCCTGGGTATGATGCTGGGATGACATTATATATTTGGTTTTGCTGACAGAACTCGAGTAATATGTTGTAAAAAGCTTTTTTCAAAAGTATGTCGTCAATGTAAAGCTCTGGTTTAACCCTTTGAACTTGACACTGATGGACACAATACTCCTTTATGTTGTAGAGTTGACTTATCTGATAAATATTAGACTAAACTTGGATTAACACCTTAGTTTGGGGGTCGATTTGTATGCCGGCATATACTTAGAAATTCAAAAAATCACTAACAAAGACTTGCTGTTTATTTCGAGCATAATTTTAATATTTTTCATATGTCTATAAAGATAACAAATAATGATGAGTCAGTTATTGTTAAAAATGTAAACTGTTTATATTGATGTTCTTTTTATGGTCACAATACCACTGCCTTCGTGCTGATCTTTTACTTATCTATATAAACTTTAAAAGAACATAACTTTCAAAACTAAAACCTACTGTTCAAGCTGTAAACACAACATATCCATGCTCACACCCTTTCTTAGTCATAACACATGAGGTCACGATTCCAAATAGCAAATACTCACCATCAAGATATAGTAAAACTTGAAAGTAAAATTTAGCATGCATACTTTATAAATGTGAGGGAAGGTTTTGAAATTAAGTTTTGAGAAAAAAATTATTAGGGGATTTAGAGGTGGGTGTCTATTTGAAATGTATCTATGATGCTAAAGTGGAACTTTTCTTTCCACCCATATACGCATCTTATTTTATGTGTTCATATATTATTCTTTGAGGCTCTAAGGTGAAGGGCAACCCTCCCTTTTTGAGGTCAAAATTGGAGGGAGATTATTTCTTCCTAGTTAAGGTTCAAAAGAGATGGGAGACTTTTCTCCCTGCTAAGGAATCAAGAAATGAAGGTTGACTCTTGGCCATCTTTAAGGAGTCAAAAGTGAATGCTGAGGTGTAGCTAAGGGAGGGCTGTTTTGAAATGCCATCAAAGCTCCCAATGTAAGGGGACCCCATAAGCTTTATAAATAGTAGTTCAACTACTACATTTCAAATGACATTATGCAATAACAACTCTCGCTAGATGTTGGTGGGGGCCCTCAAGGAGCCCAAACTTCCTGGCACCCAAATCTCTAGCTATGCCCCTAAACGGAGGGAAATCTTTCTTTACATGTCTAAGAGCTTTAGTCTTATTTTTTATCCCTTAAATATTTTACCCATAGTGAACTGGTATTCAGCTAGAAAAAAAATAACTTCCTGTGAATAGTGTCTTAAAAAAATCTTTTTAAGATTTACCTAAAGGTCAAAGAGGTAACTTCAATCAGTAATTATTTCCTTTCGAATTCAAATTTTTTATATGAATTCAAGAGTTAATAAATGTTTTGTGAAACAATTCTTTGCCTTGTCACTGGATTCTACTGCCAGATGATCAATGGAGAATCTTTGGAGCTCCACACAGAATGGAAATACATAGCTCCACACAGAAATATTCTTGCTATCATTGAACTCTTTATTAGATCTTTATGCTAATAAAAACAAATGACAAACTTTTTTTTCTTCTTTACAGACAAATATTATGTCTCCGCTCCATAGGCTTAGCTCATATTTTATGTTAGGAAATTAAACAGTAAAATGCACTTCATACAAGGTAGAAAACTATGTGTAAAACCATATTTTCTCTTCACTAGTTTTCCAATTTGGATCCATTTGTTGCAATAAAGAAAATCCGCCCCCCCTCAGATGATGAGGTAAATTTTTTTTGATTTTCTATCCATTCATTCATTGATCAGGTGACAAATACAGGGATTAATCTCGTAATCATTTGAGTATATTCATTGAAGACCTGAAGCTTAAACCAGTCAAAACACTTTGTTTTAAATAGAATGTCACTAAATTCGATCATAGATTTTTAATATAAAAGCCACAGTGACCAGATTTGGGCCAGAAGGAGAGATAATCAAAGCCTTATCTCAGAGACTTACCCAACACAAGCATTGGAATAGTGGCAAATTTGGAAATCAAATGAGTCTGAAATCTCTACTTGTGTTGAGTGAGTTTCAGAGATAAACCCAAGATTATCTCTCCTTTTTGCCAAATTACGTAATGACTACTGTGAGACAAACTTATAAATATACTAGCTGATGCTCCTGGATTGCCCAGTGGAAATAAGTAATCAATACGTAAAGCTCATGTTGTAAATTCAAAAAGTGGGCATTGCAACCCTCCTAGGTGATTCAAAAATGTCAAACTTGACCTTTTTTTAATATGCCAAAATTGATTTGACCTTTAGAGATCACCGATGTCCACATTACCCACCCTTTTTTTTTTTTTTTTTTTCCCTTTGGCTCTTTTAAGAGTTGTAATCAAATGAAATTTTTTCACTTTTAAGAGTCCAAATCAAGAGGAAGATTTTTTCAATTTTAGAGGTTAGAATCAAAGGGAATTTTTTACTTTTAGGTGTTAAAATGGAGGGGATTTTTTTTTCACTCTTACGGGGTAAAACGGGGGGGGGTATTTTTTTCTTACTTTTATGGGTCCAAATTTATAGGGAAATTTTTTCCACTTTTAGAGGTCAAAATTTAAAAATTTGGCAGGGTCCTAATGGGAGTGGTGAGTCACTTTTAGGGGTCATAAATGACGAGGGAGATTTTTTTCAGTCAAAACTGAGCTGAGGATTTTTTTTCTTTTAGAAAACATAAACATTCCCTCTTGATTGTCACAATTTTCATTTTTAGGAGTCAAAATCAAGTGGAAGTTTTCCAAATCACAGGGTGAAATTTAATCTCTTTTAATTTTTATGGGTCAAAATGGATATGGAACATTTACTTCCATTTTATGGCCTCAAAATGAAGTCAGAACTCTAACCCTCTTTTTAAGATTAACCCTCTCCATTTCCAACATCTACCCCAATGCCTAATTTTTCAGCATTAGCCACCCTTTTTTTACATTACACTCTTTTTAACAATAGTCTCCTTTTCCTCCACATTACACTCCCATTTTGAACATTATACCTCTACTTTTAAACTTTCTACTATTTTTTTTTACTTCTGTCACCTTTTTTTTTTTTTAGATTAGCCTTCCTTTTTTTTCTTGCATTAACACCCGTTTTTTTTACTTTGGCACCCCTCGTCTTCAACATTAGCCCTTTTTTCTAACAGTGTAAAAAGGGATATTAAATCAACCTTAAAAACATTAGATCAAATGCTATCTGATTTCCATCCATCCATCTATCTATCATTCTATTTCCTTTTTGGTCTGCAATTTAATCTACCTGTTAGGGCGGATATTTAGTCTAGTAACTTTAATTTATAACAATGATCTCAACAATGTATGTTTGCCTCGGTAAAGGTAAGTGTCACCTGGCTACCCAAGTGTAATTAACTCTGTCAACCTTTTGAGTTCTATAATAAGTAAGAATTTGAAAAGTTTTCTATCTGAAAGAAACTCTCATTGTAATAGCTGGTTTCATTTTCTTTGGTTTATCTGTTTACTGTTAATATTAAACAGGTTTCTTCAATTTTCAAGTTGGTCTGGTTGACTGAGCTGCTATGTATGTATGTATGTATGTATCGTGCATACAGGCCACACCAATAGAATTGAGGGGCTGAAAATTTCAATATTTATCCCTTATAATGTCTAGAAAAAAATTTCTTTTGTTTTTTTAAACCCTCCCCCGTGGCTTTTACAATGTATGTTTATGCTGAATTGGTCCCTTAGTTTGTGTCTGGCAGTGTTCACATTTGATATTTTGAAAATTGCAACTTTTTTTAGTGATCACTGCCCGACATAAGATGAGAGAAGTAACTTATTCATTGATCTCCCTTACCCCTGCCAAAAGATATTGGTTGCATGACACTTTATATTGCATAACAAACCAGACCTGTCTGTTTACTGTAAATATTAATACTACAATTACATGCAGATTTTAAAAATACACAGATCTTCTGTATCAAATGTATAATTATGACTGACAAAGGACGTCTGTGTAGTTTTTGTAACAAGTTTTTCTTGTTAGCAGATGATTCACCTTAAAACAGGAACCAAATTATGTAGAAACTGTCTAAAGTTCTTTGTTTTCTTTATTCGGGTACTTTCGATCATCATTGGTCATTTTAAAGAGTTTGTAAGGGGTTTTAGTTTCAAAGTACAAAATTTCTGCATTAACTATGGCATTTGGTGTGATTTTGTTTTAATTTTTGAATCCCTTGAAATCTGTTTTGAGGCAAATCTGCCAAATGAAAAGTCTTTTTAAAAACTAAACAGTTGACCCTTGTCAGTCATTTTTAGTTAAATATGTTTGACTAAATCCACTTTCTTATAATGCATAAATGTACACAAATCTTTCTTACAAAAGAATTATCCAAAACATCAATGCATATTTATTGGCCATATTTATTGGATCTACTATATTCATGCCTACAATGGAGCTAAAGGGATGAAAATTTCAACATATACTTATTATTATGTCTACTAAAAACATTTTTTTTTCGTTTTTTGTAATTTCCCCTGCTACATATGGGTTCAATTTGCAATCAAGGTTTATGCAAAATTTAGGTTGTGTCAGGCAGTATTCACTGTTTATTGGAAATTTGGACTTTTTGATGATCACTGCCCAACAAAAGGCAATGGAACTAGAGGGCTGAAAATTTGAACATTTAATCCTTTGTTAAAAAGAAGCCTTTTTTGTTTTGTATTCCCCTCCCCCAGCTTTTTAGTATGGGGGGATTCAATTTGCTATAAAAGTTTACGCTAAATTGGTCCCTTCATTTGTGCCTGCCAGCATTTATACTTGTTTTGTTTTTTAAACCTGGACTTTTTTAGTAATCACTGCCCAACAAAAGGCAATAGAAGTAACTTATTTATTGATCACCCCTCTTTCCGATCTTCTAATTGATCACTCCCAATCTGGCATGCTGCCAAAAGACAGCATACTTTTTCATCTATCAGGCCTGAACGCCATTCCTCTACTTCAATTGATATTAGGTGGAATATAAAAGACCAAATTGTCATGAAATGAATATGCCTATAGTAATGAATTGATGGATATTTGGAATTATCAACCCTCTTGAATGTTACAATCAACCAAAATGACTTCAAATCAAAACACTCACTTTCTACTCCGATGAGCCTATCACTATCAGGCAATGTTTAATCTTAATGGCCTGTATCTATAGTGAGTGCAAAAAGTAACTGATCCATTCTAAAAACTTCATTTTCACATCCTTATACAGCATCAAAATTGACCTGATTGAAAAATAGAAAAATCAAAAAATATTGCAACAAGGATGAACATTGAAAAGTTATGCACAAAAATCAGAAATCTTTGTTCCAAATTCTGTCAATTTTGAAGATGCATAAGTATGTTGGAATAATCTCTTTGAAATATATCTGCTACTTTTTGTTCTTGTTTTATCCCCTTCTAATCAAATGCCTCTGAACCAAAAAAATCTGTTAATGAAACAAAGATTAAAATACTGGCACTGATTGAGCATGCTTTCACTTATATAGACAAGGAATTGTATTATTTAAGACTTATGTCCACCCAAACCATGAATTCTGTGTACAAGCCTGGTCACTCTACTTGGAGAAAGATATAAATATTTTAGAAAAAGTCCAGAGATAAGCAACCTATTGAACACCTAGAATTAAAAAGTATGAGTTATGAAGATAGGTTCAAAGTATTAGGGTTGGCATAGTTAGAAAAAAAGGAGGGATCAAGGAGACTTGATAGAAATGTTTAAGATTTTGCCTGGTATTGAAAGAGAAAGCAACAGAGTACAAAATAACACTCACTGTAGTATTTATAGACTTCAAGAAGGCATTTGTGGAAATTCCCATGGTCATGAAGGCCATCACTCTACAAAGTGTAGACCCTGTATACGTCAGAGTGCTGCAACATATATACAATCACAGCAACTCCTTCATCGGGTTACATAAAGACTCTGAAACCTTCAAGGTGATACCAGCTCAGCCAAACTCTTCACAGCCCGCCTCAAGATAATTTTCCAAAACCTGAACTGGGAGAATAGAGGAATCAAAATAGATGGCAAATATCTAAGCAATCTCTGATTTGTAGACAGCATTGTCCTTCTCACAGAGAATCTACATATCCTCCAACTAATGCTTGATAAACTAAAATAAGAAAGCAAGAAATTCGGCCTACACATGAACTTCAGTAAAACGAAGGTCGTGTGCAACAATCACATTGAGAATAAGAACACAACTGTCAGAATTGAAGATGCAGAACTGGAAAAAGGAGACCACTACATCTACCTAGGACAATGGATCTCTATGAAACACGTATGAAAAAGAAGGAAAAATCAAGCGAAGAATCACCCTAGGATGGCAAATTCTAGGGAAGATTTATGTCCAATGTATCATCATCATCGTCATCGTCGGCGACGTCGTCATGATGATGATGATGATGAAGAAGATGATGATGATGTATTTTTTGACCAAAATAAAGTACAAGGGACTGAGAGGTCATGTGTGTATAGTGGAAGTGAATAGAAGTTAATTGAATACCAGAAAATTCTTTTTTTTAGCAACAGAGTGGTAGGATTATGAAACAGATTACCAGAATATGTTGTGCTATCAACAGATGTAGATGAGTTTGGAATGAATTATGATGTTTATTACACTACTGCTGATCATCATCATGTCTTTCAATGTCCGTCGTTGGACATAGACCTTCCCCAGGATTCGCCTCACTTTTCTATCATGGGCGTCACAGAGCCAGTACTTTCTGAGTTTGTCTAGCTCGTCTATCCATGTAATATTTTGCCGGCTTTGGTTCCGCATGTGATTTCAGGGAATCCATGTTGTGAGTCGCGATGTCCATTGTCCGCCATTCTTGCATAGTTCTCAATTTGTGGATCTGTCTCTTGGTTTGGTTCCATGTTTCAGCTCCATAAGTGACTATTAGGAAGATGCATTGGTTATACATTCTGTTTTTTAATATTAATGGGATCTTCTCATTTTTGAAGGTTGAGCTTGCTCTGCCAAAGGCTTGCCATCCTAGTGTGATTCTTCGCTTGATTTCTTCTTCTTTTGAGGGTCTCATGGAGATTCGTTGTCCTAAGTAGATGTAGTGATCTACTTTCTCCAGTTCTGTGTCCTAATGTTTAATGACTTGGATATTGAGTAAATATGATTATTTGATGTGTTTTTCTATACAAATTGTGTACTTTTCTTTCACACTAAAAATGAATGCTAAATTTTTTTTTTTTTCCAACCTTTCCAAGATTACTGATTTTTGTTTCTTTTGGTTCCAAATTTAGGATGAAGATGACAAAGCTGATTTCTCAGATGGTGAGAAATCTTTGGATGGCAGCATCAAATCAATCAAATCAAGCACATCGGTTTCATCAATGAATAAAATGCTGGAATCTAATAAAGGACGACGAAGTTCTTCTCAATCAGGCAACAGTCTATTTGCAGATGAGCCAGACTCTGATCTATTCTTTACTAAATCTGCAATTTCAACAAGGTAAGTACAGCTTTCTGATTCCTATTCATCTCATAATAAGGGTGGGCGTGAATGACGGTCATACGAGTAAAGGTACGAATAATGGATTTGGCATGTCGAATTCAAAATCTGGCACTGAAGCCCTTAGTGTGGTCTGTACACGTGATACGTACATATATACATACATAGCTAGCCAGACCCGCTTGAAAACTAGAGAAACCTCTTTTGACAGTTTTAGTGATAGTTGTGGTTGAGGGTTTCTAAATTTTGATGCTACCTGTTCTCTCTTCATTTCTTCCTCTATTTTTTCTTCCTCTTTTTTCTTCACTTTTTTTTTTTCTTCCTTTCCTTTCTAACTTCAAGCTAATGAGCTGTAAAAGACTTTGCACAATGCAAAATCTTGTAATCAGTGATAGAAATGGGTTTGGGGAACAGTAATTTCTCCATTGATAAACATTGAACACACAAAAAACCACAGTTGGGTTTGGGCAACTACGTAGGCAGCAATGTCTCCAAATAGTTGACTTGTAACATACAAAAAACCTAGAAATAAAGGTTTAAGCCATAGACCACGTATACCCAGGATATCCACCCTGCTTGTAATCTGCTTGAACATTCAATGCTTCCTGCCTTCCTGTTTGTCAGATGATCTAACCCAGGAAGCAATTTATGAAAAACTCTGACAAGCTACTATAATGGATCCATTGTCTAGTGGATAACCAAACATCCGTCATCATTAAACATCTATTTGGAACTGTCAATTAAAACTGTCAATATAAGTTTCTTCAGTTTTTAGGTTCGTCTGGTTGGCTGGTTATGTATGTATGTAAGATGCGTGCAGACCACATCAATGGAGCCAGGGGATTGAAAATTTAAACATTTACTCCTTAATATGTTTAGAAAAAATGATTTTTCTTTTTTTTTTTCTTTTTTTTTTGTGAAAATTCCCTTCATAAATTGGTTTTTAGTGGAGGGTCTAATTTGCAATATATATTCTTGTGAATATTGTTGCTTCCTTATCAGAATTTTTTAGTGAACCAGTAATTGAAATGAAAATGGCGACTGAATTTTCCAATAGATCCTTTGTTCTCATTGTCATCATCATCAATCTTTTAACGTCCGTCGTTGGACATAAACCTTCCCCAGGATCCACCACTTTTCTCTTTCATGGGCGTCGCGGAGCCAGTATTTACTGAATTTGTCTAGTTCATCTCTCCATCTTGTATTTTGTTGACTTTGGTTTCACATGTGATCTCTGGGGATCCATGTTGTGAGTCGTGATGTCCATCGGTTGTCTTTCATTTTCGCAACATGACTAGCCCATTGCTATTTAAGTTTTCTAATAGATTCTAAGATATCTTGAACCCCCGTTTCCTCCCTAATATATTGTACTGTCTTGTGATCTCTCCATGTGAGGTTGAGCATGATTCTCTCATGTGTGCGTTGCATGTTTCTCAATTTGCAGGTCTGTCTCTCTGTTAGGTTCCATGTTTCAGCTCCATAAATGACTATCAGGAGAATGCATTGGTTGTATACTCTTCTTTTTAGGATTATTGGGATCATCTGGTTTTTGAAGGTTGAGCTTGTTCTGCTAAAGGCTTATCATTTTTATCTTGTTTGATTAACATAAAAACCAATTCAATTTGTTCCCTAATCTATTTTTTTGTTTTTAATTTTTGGATAATCTAGAAGTATTTTCTCTTAGTATATTTGGAACTTAAAAGGTAGCAATTTGAATATATCATGCGGACATATATGTAGATTTTTTTTTTTTTAGAGTGCTTTTTACAAAAAGCCAATAATTTTAGGGAAGTGCACATTTTTTCAGAAAGATTTTGGATTTTTTAAAAAATTTTAATTAAATTAAAAAAATTCCCAAAAGTACATCTCAAAAGGTCTTGTCTACACATTTTCGTACAAAATGGCATTTGCTTCATGGAAATCGGTTCATAAATAAGGGAGGAGAGCTCACCTAAAGTTAAAAATATGGTTTTTGAAAAATCAACGTTAAAGGTTTTAGAACCAAAAAAATCTCATATATGATATTACATTTATTTATTCTACATTATACATATTTTGTATACAATATTTACATAATATATTTATACAATATAAAATATTTACATGATGTAAACAAAATTTTTCATAAATAATATTACTGGTGGCAGTGTCTTACCGTGTGTTATACCTTATACATGAACAGTGCCAGGCATAAGATATATTTCTCAAATGCCTTTTTATATTATATATCATTCAGAGGGAAATCAATTTTCCTATAAGATGATATAAAAGAAACAAAAATGTCAAAATTTTACCAATATAGGTGCGACTTCTCTCCTCAAAGCTTCAATTTCGTCCTAATCAAATCATCCCCAAAATAGTACCAAAAAGTTTTCAGGCTGGAAAATTAGGATAGGCCTCACTTATATCCTTCATTAATTTGGTCGCAATTCTCATTAGGGCACTATTAGAAACCATCAACCAAAACTGTCAACATGGGTTTCTTCAGTTTTTGAGCTGGTCTGACTATGTATGTATGTATTGCACGTACAGGCCAACCAATGGAGCTAGACGGCTGAAAATTTAAACAATTATTTACGTCTAGAAAAAACAATTTTTTTGTTTTTTGAACCCCTACCCAACAGGTTTTCAGTTGAGGGTTCAGTTAGCAATCTAAGTTTATGCTAAATTAATCCCTTAGTTAGTATCTGGTAGCATTAGGCTTGTTTTTAGAAAATTCAAACTTTTAGTGATTACTGTCCAACAAAAGGTGAGAGAAGTAACTTATTCATTGATCATTCCTTTTTCCAATTTTTTAATTGATCTCTCCAACACTGCATGCTGCCAAAAGACATTGGTCATGTGATGGTTTCTTCTAAGTGACTAACCAGATGTATCACTTAACAATTTGCTTTATCCTTGTTTTGTATTTTTATCCGATACTTTACTGTACTTTTTGATTCTGTTTATTATTTTCTGATTATTGCATGTATTTTATGCTCTTTACAGCTTTGCAGCAGAATCTCAATTTCTGTGCTGAAAATGTTTTATATTTAGAGTTTATTTATTACTATACTACCATATACCTGTCAGAAAGGATGGGGTTATTTATTTATTGATCAACACTAAAAAGCCCAAAGCTAATTTATCCAGCATTTTATTCTTATTCATTCAAGTATTCTAATTTTAAGTTTTTTCTCAGAAGTCTATACTCAACTCTAGCTGTTTTAAAGGATGATAGGACATTAAGTCTTGAGGCAAAATGAAAAAAAACACCACTGATATTGTATGGTATAAAAAGTCATTGGAAGAAACTCATTTTATTAAAAGAAAAGTTGAATGTTATTTTATTAAAGAAAGCAGGAAAAACGTATATGCTCAAATTTGACAAATCTGGCTTCCTTAAAAGGCATTTGGCCAAGAACTTTTTGGTTTTGCCATTTTTTAAATTTTGAGCTATTTTGACTTTTTTGCATAATATATTTCATAAATTCTTTGGGTTTTTTTTTTTTGTTTTGTTTTCTTTGGGGGGGTGCTTTTTTTTTTTTAGTGTATGCTGACAATATTGTATGTTTGATAAACAATCATCATTATTATATTTTCATTTGGCCGTCTTGGGCAGAAACATATCCAGATATCTAGCAACTTCCTCATGGAGTTATCACAAAATTGACTACATCTAAAAGAAGACGAAAGAAAAGGAAGGATAAAGAAAGACTGACATAATCATTTTTCTCTTCATTCAGCCCAGAATTTCTGTGTCATAGTCTGTTGCCATGACAATAGACTATCACAATTTACAACCCTTTTATATTTTTTTTTTTAGCTTTGTTGATGTATTTCATACGGACCAATCCTTCACAACTTTTAGGTTATAACTGATCAGACAGACCACTAAACAATCAACCAATTATGATAATTTGTATGCATGGCTTTCATATAGAGAGATGTTACAAAATAGTAAAATTTTTGTAACAAAAAAATGTGGGGATATGATTTTGTCTTTATCATGTCTTGTCCATTTCCTCCAAATATGTTCTGCTCTTCATTTTTTGTCATCTAGCCGGCCTCTTGGTATTGGAAACAAAAAAGGAACAGACTTTATTCAAAACCAGTTCAAAATTAATTCCTGTTAAAACACATGAAACAAAAATTAAGAATCATTTCATCAGGAATGAAATGAAAAAATATCATCCAAAATGCAATACGACTCACTGGGAAATGGAAAAGTTATTAGTATATGTATGAAAGGATACATTAGATATGGACATTATATAGTCTGCTTCTTTTTTTTCTTTCTTTTTTGTACTTTCTGTTTTTTATCTCAATAATTAATTTTAAAAAGAATTATTCGTCATAGTATGACTTGAAAAAGAAAAAAAGTATTCCCCATTCTTTGTCCTCTCTCTTTATCCTCCCCCCTTTATGAACGCCATGAACTGATTCACATTTGGTCTAGCATTCATAGAAATTTCATTGCAGTCAAAAAGAAAAGTGTGTATATTGATTTTATTGGTATCACTTTTACCATGCATTTCTCAAATTTTTTTTGGTTAATGTACAAACAATTTCTTTTCAGTACGACTCAGAATAGATACTGACTTTTTGGAATGAGGAATCATCTATAAACATATATTTTTTTTTTGACTCTTGTCCTCATCATGATTGTTTCTTTTTTAACTCAACATTTTGACCATCATACCCTACAGTGTTCTTCTGTTAGGTGTCTTAAGGTTGGGACAAGGGGGCCCAGGGCCCCCTTTTAAGAATGAGGGCAGAATGTCCTCACACTGCTGTCTATATCTGGGTGGGAGGCTTCACTTTGGTCATGGTGCTAGGGATGTCCATTTTTGTTGGTGTCCTGATGGAGGTTTTTGTAGCTTTGCTGGATGGTGGTTTTGAAAGAACAACAGTCAAGATAACATCTTTGAAATGTTATAAACCAAAATTCTCTATACTCATCTAACAAGAATTGAAGAAACCTCTGTCCCTTTGTGTGTATTCACTGTGATTACTTGACAACTTGCCATTGTACAAAGTGGATATTTGCCGGATAAATTTGTCAGTGCACAAAGCAGTTCCGTATCGAGTTGGAAGTTCTGGCAATGAGCAGTTCTTGGGACACTTGATAAAAATGAATAAAAAATTACAGATTATAGATCAGGTATCTAAATTGGCAACTCTAACAAAAAGTAACCAAGATGGTTCAAAGCCATAGTTTTGTATGACGGACAGAAAATTATTTTACATGACAATTATGACAGGCTGCTCCACGCACTATAAAGTCTGGCCCCTTCCAAACAGGTATAGCCCTAGTTAAATTAATTTTGATAATATTGGGCTGGTTGTAATTTATAGATTTTTAATTTCTCAATAACTTTCATTAAAACATTGTACCTCCACATATTTTATTGCTCTTTGTAAGAATAATTATTTTTTAATCATCATTTTAAAACAAGACTTTTCAGGTCAACAGAACAATGGAAGCAATAATCAATTATCTTCATAAAAAAAAAGTCTAAAAAGCTTTTGTGCCAATTTTTCAACACAAATACCATGAATTTCTACTCTCCCCCACAAACACAAACAGTTTATCAAGCAAGTTTATCATTCGATCAATCTCTTAGAAAACTCCCTCTTCCTCAAAAATCTCTTCTTCTCTTCTTTCTTCAATTAAAAACTGTCAACCAAAACTGTCCACTTAGGTTTCTTCAGTTTTCAAGTTGGTGTTGGTCTGGCTAGCTATATATCTTCCTTTCTTATTACTTCAACTAGTAGCCATTGACCAAAACTGTCCATATCGATTTCTTCAGTTTCATGAGTTGGTTTATTTTACCTGGAAAAAAGAGATTTTCAAAATTTCCCCCAAATAAGTTTTTAGCCTGTGGTTCCTTTTACAATGTAAGTCTATGCTAAATTTGTTCCCTAGCTTGTGTCCAGCTACGTTCATGCTTGTTTTTTTTTCGAAAATTCAGACATTTTTGTAATCCAACAAAAGATGAGTGAAATAGCTTATTCACAGTTCATCCTTTTTTTCCAATTTTTCAATTGATCACCCCCAATACGACATGCTGCCAAAAGATGTTGGTCACATGAGGGTTTCTATTGAGTGACTAACCAGACCTGTTACACTGTTCTCTACACCCACTCATACAGAACACCAGACATATTGGTGATTCCAATCAAATGAGAGGAACAACCATCTCCAATATTTGGAACAAAAAGATTCTTCGCAAAAAATCTATCACTTTAGGCAAAATCAATATCTTTTTTCAAGAAATTGATTTTTTAAAAATGTATTGATCTTTTCTGCCCACTCCCTACTTTGTGCAAATCCCTCCCCCATGCATAATTATGTCTTCAAATAAATTCTTTTCTTCTCTTTACTATTTTGGAATAATCTTATTAAGCCTGACTAATTAATTGGCCGATGCTGCTTCTCCTTTTTCTTCCCTTACCTTATTCTTCTTTGACAGCCACAACTGACAATAAGCAGCAGCAGCAACAACAAATTCACTGCTGAGGCATAGCAGGGGAACGGGATGAGGGGTATTTGACAATGTCTCCTGGGCCCCCAATGCTCTATAAATAGGTTTGATTAGTCACTCAATAGGAACCGTCTGGTGACCAACGTCTTTTGACAATAGGACATGTTGGGATGATCAATTAAAAATTGAAAAGGGGTTGATCAATAAATAAGTTACTTCTTTCCCTTCTTGTTGATCATCAAAAAGTCTGAAATTTTGAAAACAAGTGTGAATGGACACAAACTTAGTGACCAATTTAGCATAAACTTACTTTGTAAATTGAACCATCACCACGCTAAAACTTATTTTAGAGGGGAATTTTTAAAAGACGTTGTTTTCTAGACATGATAAGGAGTAAATGTTAAAATTTTCAGCCTTCTTGCTCCATCAGTGTAGCCTGTATGTGCAATATATGCATACGTACCTAAATCGCCAACCAAACCTACCTGAAACCTCATTAAAGAGCCAAGTCCTCCAGAGCCCCAGAATGATATATTGCAATTTGATACAAAGAAATGATATTACAAGTTTTGAGGTTATACTACAAATGCTACCATGGACCAATGGTAGAGTGCTTGCCTCTGGTTCAGTAGGCTGTGGTTCAATCTACTACAGAATCATATCAAAGACTCTGAAAATGGTACTCAATGACTCTCAGCTAAGCAATCAGCACAAGGACTTGGATAGAGGAACCTGTCCCTAAGGCTAAGGGGTTACGGACAAAATTACATCGGATACACCGGTTCTTGTAAGATCACCAAAGTTAATCAACATCGAGCCTTGTTCATTCCTAGATTTGTGACCACTGGGTGATACCAGGTGCCATAAGCAGAACAAAGCTTCAACAGGCCTGGTAAGCCAGTAGTTGGTCTTACTAAATGTTACCTGTGTGTACTTAACACTGTGACACCCTCAATGAGCGTTTTAGTTTGAACGCTTATACTGCAAATGCAAAGATAATAGAATTGATTTTTTTTTTAGTTTAGTTCCTAAATAAATCCTGTTCAATTTATAGAATAGTCATTGCAGAAGGAGACATTTATAGAATAACTGATATGAAGGAATGAATATATTGAAAAGAATATAATACCTGAAATATGAAATTTTCAAAATTGATATAAATCTTAATAAAATGATATCTTTAATGTTATAATGATATAGGAAAAAATCTAGTGTTAGAGTAATCACTTAATTTGGAAACTCCAGTTAACTCTGTCAACAAAGTTGGAGAGGCATCTTTATTTTGCTGTTTCTCTCTGATCATCCATCCCCTCAACATCTCCAAAAGTACCAAGTGAATTTCAATGAAATTTTGTGGAATGGTGGTCAATGGGGTGAGGGTTCACGTGATTGAATTTTGTGGCAGATCCAGGTATTTCTTTTTGTTTGAGAGATATTTTTCCTGGTTTGTTTTGGGGTTTTTTTTTTTCATACATGTCCGTCAACATGATATCTCCAAAAGTTCTCAAAGAATTTCAATGACATTCCATAGAAGGGTGGATAAGACTATGAGAGAACTAATTAAATTTTTAGGCTGATCCATGAACCCTTACTTCCCCCTAACAATGGCATTGGCCAAGGGATGCCCTATCTGAGTACTTTCTAGTTGTCAATGACTTAATTGGGGAAATCTCTTGGTCAATCTTTTTTTTTTTTCATAAAGTCTAATTTCCCATCTGCTGCAATTTACCAATTCAGAGAACAATGACTTGAAAAATTACAGGAGTCATTTTTACCAAATCAGCTACAGACAATACAGGCACCCCTTTTATAATGTAGGTTTTGCGGTCCAAGAAAGCCAACTGCATTATGACCAATGTGCGATTACCAGAGTTGCCAATTTAGCTATTTAGAAGCGAGATCAATATTTTGGGGTCCACCTGCATTATATTACAAACTCCACTGTAACGAACAACATTATAACAGGGGAAGCCTGTAGTAAACTACTGCTATCACATGTTTATTCTCCTATGTACAAGAAAACAAGAAAGTCTTTGAGATAAGAAAAGCCACAATAGATTACTAAATACTTTAGACACACTTTATGATAATATTGGGGTGGATTCATCAAAAACATATACGCAGTAGTTATATATCTACACTACATAGTATCACTGAAATTTCATGTCTGTCCACACAATATCTCCAAGAGTTCTGGATAAATTTCAATGACATTTTGTGGAGGGATGGAAAATAGGCTATGAAACTAATTGAATTTGGGGGCTAATCAATGCACAATTTTCTCCCCTGACGATGGCATTGGCAGAAGGTATTCACTCTCTGAGTGCTTTCTAGTTATCTGATGTAAAGATGAACAAACAAAATATAAATCAACAGCTTAATGCATTCAGAATAGCAATTCAATCTACTTATATAATGATCAATGTGATTTTCTTGATTCTCTGTCCGTGACCATGGACTCTGTCTCTTATTTACTTATATAATGAACAGCGTGATTTTCTTGATTCTCTGTCCGTGATCATAAATTCTTCCACTTGTCAACTTATATAATGAATCGTGTGATTTATTTGGTTATATGTCATAACTATGGACTCTTCCACTTAAAGGTAGTAATTGCTGATAAAAAATATCTCCTACCCACCATTCAAAACAATGGATTCTTCTGAAACAAGTTTTTTTAGTTCTTTATCTAAAGAAAAAAATTCATCTAATAGAATTGAAGTACAAGTAATCCCCAATTTTTAAAAGTACACTTCACACCCCTGCTTTGCTTTTTTAAAAAAGGTGAAATAGGAAAGTAGTATTCAGTTTTTGCAGTTAGCCATTATAGAGTCAGTGCACACCCTGGTCGTCTCTCTTCTACTTCCCAGACTCCTGTAAAACCCACCACCAAAACCTCCGATAACTCAGCCTGATATATCATCCTGAACAATTTTTTGTGTCTTGGAATGCTCAAAAGATTTTCTCATTTAAATTAATGGTCATCACTCTTTTGCTTTATGCCATTTATGGCTTTTAAAGTTTACAAAAGGCTTTTATATGAACACACTGCTTCGAGATGGTGGGGTAAACCTTTCTAACCATGAATTTTTTTATAGTAATTAACTAGTATTATAAAAAGGCAACAGCGGTTTCTTCACTTTTCAAGCTGGTCTGGCTGGCTATATATGTATCATGCTTACAGGTTGCACCAATGAAACTAGAGGAATGAAAATTCAGACATTTACTCCTTATCATGTCTAGAAAAAACTTTTGTTTGGGTTTTCTTTCATTCACCCCTGCTTTCTACTAAATAGATTATAAGTGTAAGGTTCAATTTAGAATGTAAATTCATGCTAAATCAATCCCTTAGTTTGTGTCTGGTAGTATTTACATTTGCTTTTTTGACAATCCAGATTGCTTTAGTAATCACTGCCCAACAAAAGGTGAGAGTAGTAACTTATTTATTGATCATCCCAACACAGCTTGCTGCCAAAAGTCATTGATTGGATGATGGTTTCCATTGAGTGACTAACAAGACCTATTCGGAGGGGGGGGGTCTTTTTACTTCTAATGACTTCTTTCCATTCAGGTTTATCAGCATTGCTATCTGATAACAAAATAGACATTTTGTAGTTTTCTAGCTGATACTGTTTATCTCAGAAAAGAGGTGTGGAAAAAGCCATTTTGAAAAAGTCTCTCTGATAAAACCAACAAATGGACATGATTGTCTTGTCGAAGGAGCATGAGATTCTTAGATGTGATAAAACGCCTTCCAATCCCTTGCCAACAGAAATTGCCAAATTAAATTGCTGCTAGAAACCCATTAGACACTGTCAACCAAAACTGTCAACATGGGTTTCTTCTGTTTTTAAGTTGGCTTGGCAGGCTACACCCTAGAGAGATGAAAATTTAAATATTCACTCTATATGGAAAGAACGTCTTTTTGTTGTTGTTTTTTATTTTAACAGGGATGGGGGCAATTTGTAATATAAGTTAATACTAAATTAATCCCTTAGTTTTTGTCCAAGAGCATTCATACTTGTTTTTTAAAATTCTTACTTTTTTAGTGATTATTACTCAACAGAATGCAAGAGAAGTAACATATCCATTGATCACTCCTTTTTCCAACTTTTTAATTGATCACCTTTACACTACATGATGCCAAAAACCATTGGTCCAGTAACAGTTTCTATTGAGTGACTAACCAGACCTGTTTTTACTCTTATTTAATTGTACTTGATAAAATAGCAGTTATCTTTCGTTGATGGATGGGGGTTGGTGATTATCTGATTAAACAAGGGAGGCAGCCTCTATGAATTCCTGCTAGAAGTGTCTCAGAATAGATGTTTTCTTTTTCTTTTGCGCACAAAACTTATAATCATTAGACCAGGGTTTCTTGACCTTTTTCACTCTATGCCCTATCTCAATTACTCAAAAAATTTCATGTCCTCCTTACTATAAAAAAAATGATTTAATCATATATCAAGTGGCAAATTTTTGGTTAAAAAAAAATAATGATTTATGAAATATCAGGCTCTTGTTAATTTTTTTGCAATATATTCATTGGATAAAATTTAGTAATGCTGATGTAATGGGATTAATTTCAGTATAAGTTGTTTTTATAGCATGAACCCACCTATTTTTGCTCAGATTTGAGCTCACATATACTTATATCACTTATAAACCTCTCAATGTTGAAGAGTTGAACATCAGTTACTATTGAATCTAGTGTAAAGTTAGTAATTAATATTAATATTGTGTAACTAGGAATTAATCACTCAAGTCCTTATAGAACTTAGTTTTGAGCTGTAGATTGCTTTCCACTTTTCATATCCCAATTCCAATTTGCCAACCAGTAAATACAAATTGCTCCCCATGTCCAGAATCACTGATTTAGACCCTGACTTGTTTTGTTCAAATACACGCACTCATAAACACTCTGAAAAACAGACAACTTGATTTTCCTAATTTGTCCATTCTCGTGATTATCACTTTTAATTTCAGCTACTACACCAACCTCTAGTTTAATACCGTAATTCTTTGTGTATAACACAAACAATTATGTGCGCAAATCTGAGCAAAAATAGGTGGGTTCATGGTATAAAAACAACTTATACTGAAATTAATCCCATTTGATTTAACCCTCCCCCCACCCAAAATATATTTGATTTACACGGCTCACTAACTGTAGAAATGAATTGAACAAATGGAAACATTGCAGTCGTCAGTGAATGAAACTTTTTCTTTTTTAGCCTCTCTTTTCAGGTATGTATGTTTGGGTTTTTTCTCTTACGTTATTTTATTTTATAAATTGAAATGATCATTGTGACAATACACAATTTAAAAATAGTAGACACTTATTGTATGACTGCATTATTGCAATACACAAATTTGGAACAGAAAAACGTGTGACTGTTGTACTAAATCAAGTAATCATGTTATGGAACAGGCAACAATTTCATACCTATTTTTCTCTGCTCAGTGTAGTACACGTATTATACAAGAATTGTGTTATACACAAAGAAATACAGTAATTACTTTTTAGGGGATTTTTGTTAGTTCTATTTGTTCTACCTGAGTATGTTGTTAGTTAAACTTGATAAATCAAAGTAGCATTATTTTCTAGTTTTGTTTATTGAAAATGGTTTTAATTATCTGTGACATATCTATATGGTATCAAAAATAGATTGAGATTGAATGGAGAAACAAGCCTGGTTAGTCACTTAATAGAAACCATCATGTGACCAGCATCTTTTGGCAGCATACCACACTGACGATGATCAATATAAAAAAAAAAAAATAAAAAAAATAAAAAATATTTTTAAATTGGACAAATAGTTGATCAATGAATTAGGTATCTTTTTGCCTTTTTGTTGAACAGTGATGACTAAAAAGGTTAGGAATAAAAACATGACACAGTGAAGATCAATTTAGCATAAGTTTACATTGTAGATTGAACCCCTCCACAAAAAATAAAATTAAAAAAAATGTTCTATTGGTGCAGTCTGTACACGTGAGACATACATAGCCTGCCAGCCAGTCAAACAGACCATCTTAAAGACTGAAGAAGCCTATGTTGACAGTTTTAGTTGATGGTTTCTAATTGGAAAAAACCCTTAAAACCTGATGTGTCAGGTTATTAGTGAATTCAGTTGAAATAAATCAAACTTTAAGAATAGAGATGTGAAGTCCGAGCTCATCATTAATCCCAAAGCTTCAAGAAATCTGCTTGGACCAAGGTTGCTAAATTGGGCTTCTAGAGGAGGTAATCCAAGCTTTATCCCTAAGACTCTACCAACACAGGTATTGGTATAATAGTGAATTTGAAAATTGATTGAGTCTGGAGACAAAGGTTCAATACCAGCCTCTTGAAGAGATGTGCCCACTTCTCTTGTTGCTCAATCTAGCAACCCTGGCTTAGATTTCCTCAATCAGCCACATGTCTTCATGTCCTGCGCAATTAGTGGAAATCTTGGTTTCCATGACAACTGCAAAATCAGAATCCTGCTCAACTGTTATGTTGTGCACAACTGACTAAAAGGTCAGCAGGGTGAGCATCTATTTGTTCCCACATGCGTATGGCGGGGCTGACTGTGTCCGTGAAAAAAAAAATGCAACAAAATTTTTCTGGATTCAAGCATCCTACATCTGGGCCCTTGGCTTCTAATGACTCCCAAATGTGGCATATCCTTGAGGTTGTGAGCGTACGTTGCAGGAAGAGTATTACTTGCTGACATTGTTGGCAAAACAGTCAAGATGGATGTTTATGCAGTCCCTTCTGAAGCTGTGCTGTCATCTGCAGGATGCAGCATTGGGACGCATTGTGTATCTGTCACGATAACCTCCTTCTTGCTTGAATCTGCTTGTCTATATACATAGTTTGTGAGCCAGACTGTCTTTCATAGTTTTGAATCTTGTCAGCCTGCATGCCATTGTGTTGGATCTCCATTGTAGATATACAAGTCAACCACTCGCAGCCTATCACATTTCTTTTCAATTTCTCTTTTCGTCCTTTGTGACACACTTACGGCCGTGCCCCGCAATATACAACAACCAACTATATTGATGTGCTCTCTACAAAAGTATCACAACAAACTGAACATTGATTTCACAATCTGCTCAAGTAACTGACCCTTTTTTGTACATAATGTACCAGCTGGGGTAAGCATTGGTTCTCGTTAAGTTTTAAATCTATTGTCTTGTTATTTCTTGTCTTGGTCGTAAACTCACAGGTGAGAATTATGAATCAACACCTCATTTAAAGGTAATATATTATTGTATTATCATGATGAGATCTTTGAACTGCTTACTGTTGACCTCGTTCAGTGTCCTTTGTTTGGAGGGATAGAGATTTTTTTTTTAGAATTCTTGGGCACATTCGACAATTTGGTTCCTTTCTGTTATTAGATTTCCATCTTTTTCTGTACACCAGTTTTACTAGCTTTCTTTCTGTTCCAAAAGATTTTTTGATAGCTTTGTAGCCCCTACGTTTTTTGAGAAACTTTGATGACTGCTGTCGTGAATCTTCTTTTATCGTCTCTTTGTTTCTTTTGAATACTCTTGTTCAGCTCTGTTACTTTGATCTTTTCTCTTCTTGTTGTCAATGGCTTGCAGTTTCGGTGCTTTTCCATGATATTCTTGGTTTCTTCTGAGAGTTTACTTATGGCTTGTGTGCTCTAAGCATATTGGCGACTTCAATTGGAGAAGTTGTTATATTGTTGTTGAGCTTGTTAATGTTCTCTTCTGGTTTGGTGAGAAGTTCATGCCTGTTTTTCAGATCTAGCTTGAAGGATCAGCTGAGCTCTTCTTGCACACTAAGTGGTTGTAGTTTGGTGCAGAACATTTTCTTTCATTATATTCTGGTATTAATTTCAATTTTACATCTTATCATTCTGTGGTCAACTCCTACATTGACTTGATTTAGGACCTAATTATCTTCGATAGTGTTGCTCTTGTCTGCTAGGATATAGTCTATTTCATTCTTGGTCTCATGATTGGGGCTCCTCCAAGTTCACGTTCTATTGGCTTTCTTCTTGCTGAAGGTGTTCTTGATTTTGAACCCGTTCACTGTTGCAAAATGAAGATCTTCACCTCTTTCATTCCATATTTTGTATCCGAACCTACCAATGCAATTTTCATTACCTTGTCCTATTACAGTATTGAAGTCTCCTATAATGATGTGACGCTAACTACACAATCTGAGATAGGGTAGATGAGAAGGTTTCTGAGGGAGATTTTAGCAATCCTAATAGAGATAAGGATGTCAAATATATATATTATTCAGATCAATTCAAACATTTTTGACCACATAAAAACTCTTGAAACGTTTATACTTTGTTATTTCATTTTTGCCAACAAAGTTGGAAGAGGTATATGTATTTACTCAGGTCTATCTGTCTGTTTACACAATATCTTCAAAAGTTCCTAATGAATTTGAATGATATTTTTCAGTATGGTGGGCCGTAGGCTTAGGATGAATTAATTAAATTTAAGGCAGATCCAGGAATTTTTACAGTTACCTCCTCGTGTGTCATAGCTATAAATCCAATATATCCAAAAGTTTTCAATGAATCTCAATCAAAATTTATGGAAGGGATAAGAAGTGTTGCTTTAATTTGATGGCCAATCTTGGGATTTTTTTTGATTGAGAAATATTTCTTTTATTTCTTTAGATGAATTAATGTATTCACATAATATTTCTAAAAGTTTTCAATGAATTCAATGACATTTTATAAAATTATGGGCCATGGGTTAAGATAGAATTGCTTAATTTCTGGGATAGATCCAGGAAACATTTACAGTTACTTCCCTGCATCGTAGCTATAAATGAACTTTTTTTTTTTTTTCCAATTTTTAGTTGGTGCATGGTATTGGCATGTGTGTGCTGAGCGCTTTTGAATTTTATAATTTGTGCCAAATATAAAAAGGATGGCTTCGTGTAACAATGAAATTAAAAGAAGAAATTTTTTGTTTGTATCAAACATTCCGGGTATTTATGATATCATTATCATATTTCAGCAAATGCCAACTATCAAAAACAAGTTTCATGTCATCCATGAACACAAGTAGGCATTCATGAATACTGAACTATGCTTGAATAATTTCTGATGAGGATTGACAATCCTGCACCTGATTAAAAATTGAAATATCACAACTGATATCTGAATTGATAAACATAATTTTCTTCTCGTTTCTCATTTGTATTTTACTCACATCGAATAAAGCCACCCACAAAAATTTTCCAAGGTGTGTCTAAAAAGAAACAATGATTGATGTTGTTCAGATTCAACATATTTGAAATAAACAATCTCTGCTAGTAAAAAATAATATCTCAAAGCTAATATTGTAACACCTCGGTTACTGATCTAGATACATCCATTAAAAAAATGCAGCTCTAAACAAAAAAAAAAACAGGGTCATTATCACCTGGCATGAATAGAGATTTTACCAGATTTTTTCAAATTATATATGATGTTATTGAGCTGGCTATTCATGTTTGTATCATGCATACAGAAAGATCAAATGTATTAGACCCCCTGGAGCCCCTCAGATCTGCCCCTGTCAAAACTACAAAGACTGACAAAAATAACTTTCCTAAAGCCCCAAGCATTCTTGAATGATGTGGATACACTTCAACAACTCAATGTTTTCTCGAAACCTAAAATATTCAACTTTCATCTTCAGCTGACTCTTTGAGCCAGGCTTGTCAGTTTCGTCCAGGTTATCTCAAATCAAATATATCAATCACCACTACCCACAAGAGAGGTGTAGATATTGGATTTTTAAAAAATAAAAAACATTTTTTCTAGACATAATAAGGAATAAGTATTTATATGTTCAGCCGTCTAGCTCCATTGATGTGGCCTGTATGCATGATATATACATGAATAGCTAGCCAAACCAAATTGAAAACTGAAAGTAACCTATGTTGACAGTTTCTCATAAAACATATTTGGAGATAATCAGTTTTTGATTAGCGAATGAGCTATGAGTGATTTAGCTAATATTTCTATTTACTTGTATCATCCCAGGTAAATTTTGAATGGAAGTAACTTTCTCTGCCTCTGTATAGGTTTTCAAACATACAAGATAGTAAAAAAAACTCAAATAGGAACTATATAGAATTACCATAATATAAAAGCAAAGTATGAACCTCCATCAACATTGTCATCTGCCTTTTAGTATCCGTTATTGGACATAGACCTTCCTCAAGATTCAACAAGGTGTCATGGAGCCAGTATGTTCTGTCAGCCATGATTTCGCATTTGATCTCTGGCAATCCATGTTGTGATTCTTGATGTCCAGCAGCTGTTTGCCATTCTTTCAACATGTTTAGCCTATTGCCTTTTGAGTTTTCTATTGGATTCTATGATAACTCTCTGACTCCCGATTTTTTTCTATTATTCTGTGCTGTCTTTTAATCTCTCCATATGAGGTTGAGTATGATCGTCTTATGTGTAAGTTGCATGTTTCTCAGTTTGGGGGTCATTCTTTTGATTAGGTTCCAAGTTTCAGCTCCATGGGGACCGGTGGGATTTTCTTGTTCTTGAAAGTCAAGCTCACTCTACCAAAAGTTTGCCGACCTGGTTTAATTCTTCACTTGGTTTCTTCTTCTTTTCAGAATTTCATGAAGATTTGTTGTCCTAGATAGATGTAGTGGTCTACTTTCTTCAGCTCTGTGTTTTTAATTTTGATTTTTTTTGTTTGTTAGTTTATTGTACCTGACATTGTTTTGCTGGAGTTCATGTGGAGGCCAAGTTTTTTGCATTTTAGCATTATTTGGAGATCATGAAGGTTTTCAGCAAAGAGGACGGTGTCAGCAAATCTGAGGTTACTCAAGTATTTGCCGTCTACTCTGATTCCTCACATTCCCAGTATAATGGTAAAATAAGAGACAACTTGTTCAAGCTATGCAAATGCAGGTGGTCCAGTATTTCTAGTCAATCGTTAGAATTTGTGATAACCAGCCAGTTGCTAATTACTGACTAAAAACAAGAAGACAGATTTAAAACTTTATCAAGAAAAATGTTTTTTCTCTGCTAGTATTTTATGCACATAAAAAGTCTATCACTCGAGTCAGTGTTGCCAATTTAGCACTTCTTGTTTTGGCAGTGCGAAAATTCAACTATTCATTGACTATTTTTAGTCTAATTTTCCAGCAATTTAAAGCATTTTTAGCTATTTCCTAGCCATCTTTTCGCAAATTTAGCTATCTCAAATCGCCATATAATGGTTAACGTTTTTTTTAGTGTATTTTGATGCTTTTACTGGATCGATTTAGTCCGAAAAAGTTTTTTGAGTCGGCAACACAGACTTGAATCAGTTTTTGTGCGGGACACTTAGCAGATGTCGGGGAATTGATGTCTCTAGTCAGTCATTAGAATTTGTGATTAATAGCCCACTGATCATTGCTTTGAAATTTCAGATGACAGCAGGATTCATTACATCTGTAACTGGATGCTTTTTCCATATTGCCAGCTGCTATGTTTCAAAAGATGCTATACTCTCTGGATGATACAAGTCCCTTGTGGCCTAATAATATTAGTTCTTTGTGATATTTTCCAACTAGTAGAAACTGTCAACCAAAACTGTCATCAGAGGCCAGGTCTGGCTGGCTGGTTGGTTGGTTGGATATGGACGCATTCCATGCGCAGGCTGCACCAATGGAAATAGTTGGCTGAAAATTCGGAAATTTACTCCTTATTATAGGATGGCAAGCTTTTGTTAGAGCAAGCTCAAACTTTAAGAACAAAATCCCATTAGTCCTAAAAAGGAGAATATACAACTAATGCATCCTCCTGATAGTCACCTATGGAGCTGAAACATAGAACCTAACCAAAAGGTTGACCCTCAAACCAAGAAACATGCAATATGCACCTGAGAGAATCATGCTCAATATCACATGGAGAGATCTCAAAACAGCGCGGTATATTAAAAAAAAAAGTCAGGGATATCACAGAACCCATTATAAAACTGAAATGGCTGGTCATGTTGCAAGAAGAGTAGACTACCACTGGACATCAGGACTTCTCAACATGGATCTCCGAGATCATATGCAAAACTGTGTCCAACAAAATATAAGATAGCATGACAAAATAGACAAGTTCAGAAAGTATTGGCTCTGCAAAGCCCATGATAGAGAGGTCTAGCGAATCCTGGGGGAGGTCTATATACAATGTCGGACACTAAAAGGATGATTATGATGATGATATCTATGGAAAAAAAACGATTATTTTTGTTTTTTAAGAATCCCTCTCCCCCACTACAAAAGAGATAGGAGAAATTTAATCATTGATCATTTTTTCCAATTTTTTGATTGATCGCCACACACGTGGCTAACTGCCAGAAGATATTGGTCACATGATGATTTCTATAGAGTGACTAACCAGATATGTCTTAGTTTTGAAGTTCAGATGCTAATAACATCTTTTTCTTTTATTGTAGGTTATAAAAATTTGTTTAAAAAGAAAGAATCATAAGTGATTTCATTAATATTTCCATGTTTATTCACATCATTTTCAGATGAATGGAAATGACTTTCACTACCTATCAAAAGTGTATACATGTAAATTCAGAAAATAGAATCAAATTGAATAAACAGTCATGAGAAATTGTAAGCAGAATTATAAAGTATAAAGAGATCAAGTTGATAATGATGAAAATAGAAAAGTCTATCCTTAACCTCTGACCTCATAGGTTTAGGTTTTATTAGATCACTTGATCTCTTTTAACTGTTTTTAGATGTTTGAATTCTTTTATCTATTTTTAGTTACCTGCCCCAGAATCTGACTAACATATGATTAGAAGAGATGATCACTTGAGATTTCTGTTGATTATAGGGTTTGGAAACCTCCTTTCTTTTTTTCTTTTTTTTTTTTTGAGCTATTATTTAGAGCAGGGTTTCTCTAAGTTAGGGGCAGAAACCCCTGATGGGTCATATAAAGATTATTGGGGGTTGAAGAAACGTGAAAATCTTTTTTTATATCAATGTATAACTAGGGTTTTTTGTTGGCTTATTTTTTTTCAACTCGGTACAAAATTTACTCCTTGTGAGTATAGTAAGACAGCTTTTATTTCTTAAGTTTTGTTATGTTTCAATGATTCATTTTTAAAAATTATTCTTTTCAAACTTATAGGTTATTGTTAGGTTACAATTTTTGACAATTTTCTTGATCTTTATTTTTTTGCGCATTTAATTACTGTTAGATTACAACTATAACAAGCAGGGGGAGGGTTTTAAAAAAATTTCCCCTATCAAAAAGGGTCTGAAATGGAAAAAGATTGAGAAGCCCTGTGTTAGATAAGATAAGAAAAAGCCATAAAAGAAATAATGAAGAAATGAATTCGATTTGTATCGAATCACTGTAGCCCCACAAATGGCCTACCTGACCAATTGGGCTACAGATTCTTCTCTCGTGACTCATCTGTCCGTCTTCAGGAACTCCTGATCATATTTTGGGGGCCAAGGACCTTGAATGTTTCCAGAAGTACACCACTTGGTATAATCTAAAAATGTTTGTTTTGTTTTTTAAGCGCTTTTGGGGGTCCCTGTAGACATTTTTAATAATTTTAGATAATTTTTTCTAAGATGATTCCACTGTAAAGATTCGCTCTTGTTGGTAATCAATTCTGGTATACACACGGGCTGTGGTGACTCACTAATGCAAGGTACAGATATTTTTTTCTATGTTTATGTGACTATAACGATGGGGGGGGGGGCATGTAAAAATTTGCCTTATCAAAAAGGGTCTCAAAAAAAGAAAAAAAGGATGAGAAACCCTGGGTTAGGGAGATAAATGAGAAAAAAGTCTTTAAAAAATGGGAGGTAAGAAAAGGAATATAGAAAAGGATATTTGTATAATGTAATTTTTATTTATTAATACATGGCAATCATTAGAGATTTTTTTTATACTGGAAATTAAATGATAATGTTAACATTGACCATAAAGCAGGATAGTCAAGAATAAGTCTAGCTGCTGCTGGTTCAAAACTCCTACCTCTATTCTGGCGAAAGATTTCTGCAATTTTTATATTGTAAAAAGTTATTGAAATATTTTTTTAGTATATGTCCATCTATTTATTAGAATGAGATAAGCCTTTGCATATCTGTATAATAAATTGTTTTGATATGTGAGACATGTCAGTATAGCTCAGTCGGTAAGAGAGCCAGCTACCACTCACTTGGTTGTGATTTCGAATCATGGTAGAAAATGTCAATTTTATAGATGTATCTATCAGAATGAAATGATCCCTTGCATATTTCAGCATATTTCCCTGTCGGTAAGTGAAATCATGATCGACTGATTGGTAGTCGTGTCAACTACGAATCAGTTGATGATGATTTAAAATCCCTATAAGGGAATGTTAGTTTTTACTCCCCTAAATTTGTTGAGGGTTGTTCTTGTTATGGTTGAAAAACAAAGTCAACTCCAGGTTTGAATTGGAGTTTGATTATAATGTTGCTAAATGGTGACAATTTTACTATCCTTTTAGTAGTGATTGCCCCAGAATGAATCTAATGCTCGGATTATGTTTGACTGCTGAAGAAAATGCAGCAATAGCATAAATCTGAATTGTTGGATATCTGGCAAGGGAATATGTCAGCTTTGATTTATTGAATGATGATATTTCTCTTGGGAGTTTCCAAACAATGTTCAGTGTCAGTTCTCATTTCCATAAACAATAGCAGGGATACCCAGTTTTTGCCCAGGGAAAAAAAATCTTCAAATATACCAATGCAGGAAAATAAATGAGATTTCATAGAGATTTCATAAAATTAAGTTGGAGGGTTACACCACCTCTCTACAAATTCTGATAGGACTATGTCACACTTTGGGTTGTTTTAATTCCATGGTCAAGTTTACATTTCGCTTCAGCTTCTGGTATGTGAGTCCATTAAGCGCAAACAGGACATAACATTCATCAGATGCATCTAAAAATAGTAACTGAGACTAAGTTGTAGACATTTTTATTGTATCTTGAAGTGCAAATGAAGATAGGACTCTTGAACCCAACTCAAATGTCAAGTGTTCCATCCAATCAATAGTCAGAATTGTTGGCTGAAAACGTGAGAATTTTACTTTATTTTGATGAAAATCATGTTTGAATATAAAATGTACATTCAACATTGTTTACTCTCCATGTTTAATCGTACACAACTTTTTTGCTCAAGTCTACTTTGTGCTGACAACTGAATGCTGATTTCTTTGGGCATAATAACAGAGCATAGACCAACAAAATCAAACTATGGAATTAGAAAAAAATATTAAGATACAATAATTTTTTTTCTGAGTTGAATTATTCAATATCGTGTGGACAGTCATGAGCATATACATGAATGTATGGAGGAACTGGGAAAAGATCTCTTGATTAGAAAAAAACCCTGGATACGCCCCAAAACGTAACCAGTTCTACCTTAACTTCTTCCAGTACTTTTGGAGATATCTTTTGGAGAAACAGACAGAAAGAAAGACAGATGAGAAGATGTAACCAAATACATCTCCCTCTTCAACTTCGTTGTCTGAGATGAAGACATGTGTGTATTCCTATGACACTCAGTGTCTATCCAATCAGTTGTTTCTCATGAAACATTGTGCTACGTTGCTATGTTCATTATCTCGTAAACTAGTGCATTTCGGAGCATTTTTTTGCAATAATTATTAAGCCATGCATTGTAAGAGATCTTGCACTGCAGGTGGTCTACCAAAAAAGTCTAGAAAAACAATTGCAATTCAAATTAAACAGGAAATTGTGCATAAAAGGGAATCTGGCATCTCTGCAATGAAACTTTGCGAAGATTATGACATGGCTAAGAGCATCATTTCCACTGTTCTAAAGAAAGAGATATTCTAAAAAAAATTTAATTAATTAATACGTTATACATTATTTACAAGGTTTTTATTAAGGCCTTAGGGGTCTGATATTTTATTTGGAACTGATCAATGAAATCCCATAGGTTATATTATTCATTTAATGAATTTTCATCTAACAAGACATTTTTTGGAAGGGATTGTCCTCAGTAAGTGAAGTATCAATGTACATTGTTTTCAAGACTTGAGGAAAAATTCAGAAGCTTGGAAAATGGATTCCTAATAAACTTATGAAAAGGAACAAGCCTGGCTGCTGCAGGGTCAAATTCCTCTCCTTTTATTCCAATTGAAGATGATTGATGCAATTTTTGTATTGTATAGATAATAAATTTAAAAAATTATAAAAAAATTTTTTTCAGTATAAGTGTATTTATTTATCAGAATAAAATAGGCCTTTGTGTATTTGTATGCTAAATTGTTTAGATATATAAGTATAGTCAGTTGGCTCCTTATCCTCCTTTCTTCTGGTGTTGTTAATAATAATTTCCAAGTCTTTTTTCATTTGGGGAGGCTTTTTAGTTCTGGAACAAGTTTTGTTGCTCTTCTCTGGATATTTTCCTATTCTTTTATATCTTTTTTGCATTGTGGGAACCATGCTTGAACTGAATATTCTAATCAGGATCTTATATATGTTGTGTATAATATTTCAAGTGTTTTTATATCAAGGAAATCAGATTTTTATTGTTATTCCAGTTATTTTTGCTGCTTTTTTGGTAATCTTTGATGTATGGTCATGGATTCAGAGTTTTGATGTTATAACCATTACCATTTGGTCTTTTGTTTTGTAAACCCCGCATGAGCACCTTATAATGGACTTCATTCATATGAAGTTAGCATCTTCATCAAACTTAGTGAACTACCTGTACATGTACATAAATGTATCTTTCGTAATTTCATCACATTATTTGAATTTTCAGCTCAATATTTTCATTATTTGAATGATACATAATGTGATTTTATTTGTAAAATTCACAAAGCTTGAAGCAATATCCTGTGTTTGTACCCATTTTCTCGATTGAATGAAAAGAATCCTTTGAACATGCTTTTTTATGAGATTGTTTTCCATATGGCTTCCTTTTGATATGATCAGATCAGATATTCAAACAATCAATCATCCAAACAAACAATAGCTTGAGTAATTTTTTGCTCTGACAAACCAAATATTTCTGGCTGTAGAGGAAAAAGATTTAATGATGAACCAATGAACTTAGCTAATTTTTACCTAAAATTAGTTTGAATCAGTCTCAACACTCAATCTGTTTATGGTGTACTAAAAAAACAGGAAAGAAAGGGATTGTCAGGGATCGGGAATTAAGGCATGTGTTACTGACACAATAGGACAACAGGTCTGGTTAACCACTCAATAGAAACTAACATGTAACCAATGTCTTTTGCCAGCATGTCATGTTAGGGGTGAGCTATTGAAAAATGCAAATGAGGGTAATCAATGAATAAGTTAATTCTTTCACCTTTTGTTGGGTAGTGATTACTAAAAAAATCCGAATTTTCAAAACAAAACATGCACAAATGCTGACAGACTCAAACACAAAAAACCTGGAGACAAAGGAGTAAATGTACGACCTGTACACATGATACAATATAGCCAGCCAGACCAACTTGAAAACTGATGTTGACAGTTTCTTATTAATGGTTTTCAGTACAGAAAATGGAATCTTCAAATTCTGGCCAAAACTGCTTGTTTTCTCTCAGCATTAATAACTTTGGGAAAGGCATGAATTCACGTCACTGGAATCTGTCCAGGCACTAGATATCTTGATAAGGAATGATATCACTGGCATATAATGGTGAAAAAGAAGGTAGATGAGGGAACACCTGGGTAAACCTCTCCCCCATAACTACCTTGGCAGTAATAACAGTAAAAGGCTGGTTAACCTCAGTCAGTCAATAATCAGAAACTTGTATGTACGTATGATCATTCTCCCTTATCATCGTAGTGTTAAGTACACGTGGGTAATTGTTAGTAAGACCCACTTACGGCTTGCCAAGCCTGTCGAAGCTACATTTGGTTGCAACAACAGGCATTCCCCAACGGTCACCCGTTTAGGTACTGACCAGGCTTGAGGTTGCTTAACTTCAGTGATTTTAGTTGAACTGGTATATCCAACATGATAAGGCCTTGGGCCATTAGCCTCGGAAAGAGGTTCCTCAATGTTAGTCCTTGTGCTGGGTCCTTAGTGAGAGGCATTGAGTACCATTTTTAAAGTCTTTGTTTTGATGAGCATTCTACCACTTGGCCACGATGATCAGTTTTCAGGAACAAAAATATTCAACTTCAGTATTAGCAGTAACAGTAGCAGATTCGCTCTTTGAGTGATTACTATTGAATATTCCTCCTTCTCCCATTATTTGACAATATGCAATGTTTTCGTTCATTCATGATTCAGATTTTCTGTCTTCCCTCCATGGGAACAGGTCGTTGTTATCATTGGTTGGACCCCTTCTTTTGGCCACTTGCATCGCAGTAATTAGAAACCAAAGTTGTTCAGAACCCACCACCACCACATCCCCAATTCACAAGATTTTCTTTCTTTTTCTTTTTTTTAAAGATTTTTCTTCGATTGAATTTATCCAGTTATCTTCTCTATCTATATATCTGTCTAACTATTCATATATCTATCTCCATCTACCTATCTATCTATATCTTTTTCTTTCTCTCTCTCTCTTTCTCCCTTTCCCTCTCCCTCTCTCTCCATCTGTCAGTCTTATCCCCCCAGATCACATGCACACTTAGATAAACAGACTGGTTTGGTGCCAAAGTAGAGCCTATGGTTCAGAGTTCAGGGGTCATCATTACATGACGGTTGGATACTGTAATTGAATTGTACAGCAGTATAGGAATTGATTAATGTAGGGATAGGGTCAAGGGTCAACCAAAGGTTTGTTTATTGGGTTCAAAATCCATGCAATAGACTCTCCAATAGAAGTAAGCGAACAATGAGCCTTCATGCTTTCATCAGTTCTTCACTTATTCGAAGATGCCTAAACAGTTGGTGCCAGAAGTGTTTTCTTCAAGCCAATGTGATTTGTAGTAGTTTATCCATAATAGAAAGAGCGAGTAAGAGAGAGATGTAATCCCCTCTCTCTATCTGACTGCTTCAATCAGCAGTAGCCCAACTCATATCACATACATGCAACAAAGTTGCCAAATTAGCCATTTTGGAGCTGGAGCTGGCTGATTAAGCCAATAGAAATCTACTATAGCCAAAAATCTGGCTATTTTTTAAAAATAATTAGTAAGTTTAATAAAAAGAAATCCACAATTTTTTCAATAATTTGTTCTGGTGTTATATAGTATAGTTATCTTATTTGATAAGTAGGCTTTAAATGAGTATATATTACTTTTTTAAGCAGTGAATTATGCGAGAAAATTAGTATAAAAAAATCAGGATCAACATTTGAGGCTAGCATTATATTCAAATGTAAAAAAAAAAAATAACATACATACATACAATGACATGCTGATTTTTAAGTACAAAGAGTGGGGGCCGTATTATTTCAAGACTGCATTGTACTTGAGTGAATATGGTGTAAACTTAGCTGATATTAGCCATTTATAAAGCCTGTTTTAGCCATAAATAACAGACCATACTTGGCAACTTCACACACAAACACACAGAGCTGCAGTAGTATCACAAGTAATAGCTATCATGCCGTGACCTTCTCTATCTCACTCTTCCTCTCCTCCTGAACAAAACAATGCACTATCACTGCCACTAGTATTTTAGTAGCTACATCTGGGACTATCTTCTCTATTGACTGCTTTGTCTGTATCATGTATCACCCCGCCCATGGACGAGGGATTTCTGACACCTACTCCCCAAGTCAAGAACTTCCAACCATTTTTTGCGTCGTCCCCCACGCACGCATTTTAAGTGCCGATACTCCTCAACTGCAGAAGGTGATCACTTTGACGTAGTTATTTAGTATACTAGCTAGCATCACTGAAGCAAGCCAGGAAGGAGGCAGGTAGCTGTGACTTGCTCAAAAAAAAAACAAAAAAACACATCTATTCAAGAGTACTTCTCCTCTTATACAAATACACACGCACACACGCACACACAGACATAATCCCACCCATCCATTACCAAAATACAAATACACGTGCCTACACACAAACACACACACTCTCACTTTATCCCACCCACCAATTTCCAAAATCTAAGTGTGGGTCTCCACCCTCCTAACCCACCACAAAACTATAGAAAGAGCAAAAATCCTGATGGAGACATTATCCGCTGCATGCCCTGTGTGATGAGGAGTTTACCATTAGGGCTTAGCCCACGACTGTCCTTCAATCACCCTCAATCATTGGACAACGTGTGTGAACCATTCTTCTCCAGTATCCAGTGATGAATATCGCTGCAGCTGCCGCAGCTATTGGGTACGCGTGATATTGTATTTGTTTTTCCTACAGACACAATGCATGTTTTACTATTATTACCTACACACACATATGTAGCCACATCTAGAACCGTGGATCTCCCTCGTTGATCGATCAATGAGGTGTACATTACTTGATTATTCTTCTCGCTTCAAAAATAACCCTTTCACTTCTAAGTAACACTTGTAGATAATCTTCCAACTTTTAAACTAAAAACTTTTTACCCCGACCTCTCTCCTTCTTGCCTAAAAGCAAAAAAAAGATGTTTGCATTATCCATTTTTAGCAGATTTCTTCTTCTTACTGGCCTTTTTGTTTTTAACCCTTCACATTCAGAATTTTGAAATTTCAATGTTTTTGTAATTCTATTTTCTTACTCATATTTGTAATGACATATAAAGACAACTAACATTGAATGATGAAGTATCATTTTGGTAAATACTAATTTTTATTGAAAAATAAAAATTTGACTTACAAGTTCCGCCTGGACACGTAGCTCTTAAATCAATTGACAGAACATGTGGTACTTGAAAGAACTGTTTGTACATAAAGTGTTAAATCTCTCTTTATATTTCTCGTCATTTTTACCTTTATATTCTAGGGTAAGGGCCATGGCTCATTTGGTAAAGTTGTGTTTTGTTAGAAACGGTCAACCAATACGTCACTTAAACTGTCAACACCAGTTTCTCTCAGTTTTTAAGCTGGCCTGGCTTGCTGGGTGGCTATGTATGTATCTATGTATCCTACATACAGGCCACATCAATGGAGCCATAGGGCTGAAAATTTAAACATTCTTTTCTCTTCTTTTTTATTCTTGAATTCCTGAAGTAGGTTTTAGAGGAGGGGATGTCAATTTGCTATGTAGATTTATGCTAAATTGATTCCTTAGTTTGTATACGCCTGTTTTTTGAAAATCAAGACTTTTTTTAAAGATCGCTGTCCTGAAAAGGTGATAGAAATAATTTAAATCACTCTTATTCCCAGTTTTCTCAATTGCTTACCCCCAACACAGCTTGCTGTGAAAGACATGACAGTTTCTATTGAGTCTCTAACCAGACCTGTTTTTTTTTTCTTTCTCAACTCCAGAAGTGCCACACAGTGGTGTTCTGCTGTGGGAATGGCATTACCATACTTTGGGGGGGGGGAGGCTGAACAGCATTCCCTTACTATCTATAAACTACTAAAATTTTCTCTTTGAACTGATAAGCAAAATTAGCCAGTGTATGTCCAAATACTCATCCCATACGGCCTCAAAACGTCCCTGAAATTGCTTATATTTCAAAAGTTTTCTCCAGAGGTGGGGTGTGGAAACAACCCCATCCTCAGAGCAGACAGCCTTGTGTTCCCTCAGTGCTTTTATTAGCCCAACACCATTGCACATAATCTATTCCTTCAACACTGTCTATCACACGTGTGTTCGATATTCAGTGCAACAAATACCCACATCACATTTCTATTACAAATCGGGTAAATGCTCAGGAATTCTTTTTTCTTGAATAAGCAACACACTCAAGTATATGCTAGTAACTTAGACAAGTCTTTTTATATTGTATGCTATGCTTAACATTCATTAGAGGAAAACTCTACTAAACTAAAGTGGTATCTATTTTGGTTACTAATTACTGTTCCAGTTTGTTTGGTGTTAGTTTCCTCTCTTTAACCAGCAATATTGGGCAGAAGCGTACTTAATGATTTTCATTCGAATGGGGGTGCAGTAACTTGCCGACAAAGTCAGAATGCAGACGATCTTTTCTCTAATCTAAAGAAGTCAGTGTGCACAAAATCTAATGTTCTGCAAATTTTTTCCTGTGACAAAAGTATGTGCGTACTTTTGAATTCAAGAAAGCAAATCAATATTTTTTCAATAAAAACTCAGTGAGCTATCTACAGAATTTCAAATCTTTTGTGCGCTCATTAATTTCCTCCGTGCACCAGCTGTAAAACGTGTGCATGCACACAGCATAGAGGGAACAATGCATGCTAGCATCTAGTTTGCCGACAAAGTGGACGTGCTGGACAAATAAGGGAAAAAATTTGCCGACTTGAGGAGCATTGAAGGGCACTACACCTCTCCCCAAAAAACCTTGAATAAACCCTGATATTAGGTTCTAGTACAGGTATAAATATTGACATGTCTTTTTTATTTAGTGTCTAGAGCAGTTGAATCACCATAGCCCCACAAATGGTCCGCCCGACCAACCAACCAAGTGAGCTACAGATTTATTTCTTTTTGCTCATTTGTGTGTGTCTCCGGATGCTCCTGGTCACATTTTTAGGGCTACAACCTTGAAAATTTGCACTAGTACACCAATAGGCACCATCTAAACAGTTTGTTTTGTTTTGTTTTTTTGTTTTTTCAAAAAAGTGCTTTTGGGGGTTTCTATGGTCATTTAGAACCAACAATGCCCAAATGTTCTGCTAGTATTTTTTAGATGAAAGATCTATTTTTTTAGATGATTTTAGATAATTTGTCCTGATACATGCATGGACTACAGTGATTCATTTATGCAAGATACAGATGTATTTTAGTTCTTTTCTGCTCAACATTCCTAATCTCTAACTCTATTGATGTTGTTGTTATCAATTGATATTATGCTTTGTGTAGTAATGATTTTTTTTCTCAGACAGTTTAATGTAGCTTGAACTTTGAAGTGGATAAGTAATTGGATGGGTTTGCTTTTGTTGTTGTTGAAAAGCATCAACCAAAACTGTCACTGTAGGTTTCTTCAGTTTTCAAGCTGGTCTTGCTGGCTGGCTATGTATGAGGCATACAGGCTGCACCAATGGAGCTAAAGGGATAAAAATTTAAGCATTTACTTACCATATCTAGAGAAAACATCTTTTTAATTTTTTTTTTTTTTAATTCACCATGAAAATACGGGGGGGGGGGCAATTAGCTATGCATATTTATGCTGAATTGGTCCCTTAACTTGTGTATGTCAACATCCACACCGTTTTTTTGGAAATTCTGACTTTTTAGCGATCAACAAAAGGCAAGAGAAGTAACTTACTCAGTGATCAACCCATTTCCCAATTTTTTTGTTGATCACGCCCAATAGGGGTTGCTTTCAAAAGATATCAGTCACATGATGGTTTCTATTGAGTGACTAACCAGACTTATTTTATTTCTTGGGTTTTTTCTTTTTTTAGTAGCTTTGTAGATTGAGGAGGTGCGGTTAACCAAGTGGGTAACAGCACTGAGAACAGATTCTGCAAGTCAAGTTCAAACCCTGGCTAAAATAGTCTGCATTCATTTTGTACTAATGCCCTTGGGAAAGGCATGATTCCCCCCTCCCCAACTAGAGAAGAAATAGTGCAGGAGGAATTGTGTGATGCCACTTCTGGTGCATGTCACCTTCAAGTCTATTTCACACATCACAAACAGACCAAGTAAGTAGTGTGGTATGTGAAGCCTCTGCAGATGTAGCTGAAGCTGTAGCCAGCATGTGGGCACTACTTACTTTAAGCTTTGATATAAATATTGATATGTCTTCTTCACTTTGGGTCTCAAGCGGTTTTAGTCCTTTCATGTTTTAGTACTTTCAATCTATAACTCTATTGATGTTACTTAATTGGTACTATGGCTTGTGTTGTAATGATTTTTTTCTTTAGACAGTTAGCTTGAACTTCAGTGAGGATGAGTAATTAGTTGGGGGTTTTTTTCTATTCTTATCTATTCTTTATTTATTAAATAAAATGCCTCTATGGGCATCTCCATGTACAATAAAAGTGTGAAAATACTTATTCAACATCAAAATATAAGTGATAATAATGCATAGAACTTGATAAAAAAAACTTACTAGCTATCCAGTACAGTGAAACATTTACCAGGCACATTTTTTTTCCTAAATTATACTATATATTTCTTCTGATAACCCACAAATTCTCCTATCAATTTATTTTCTGTCCCAGATGATCTAAGTTATTTTTTAAATTATTTATGCTTGTACTATTTTTTTTAATATAAGATAATGAACTATTTCAGTGTTTTCAAAATTACTTCTTTTTTTTCAACCAGCCTCTCTGCCTCTCTGTTGAATTTGTATTCAAAAGGTTGATTTAAAAATTTTACTGGAATGTATTCTTGTTTTTTCCTTGATTTAATTGGATTTTTTATTCTCATTTTGTTTTATTCACTTCTCAAGCTCCCGTGGGTAAAGAACTCATATTTATCCATTTTAGGAGGGACATTTTTTTTTTCATCACTGAAGTAACATCTTGAGATGCTATGCATAATATCAATTCTCCATCTCCCTTCCATATTATTAAGGGACTATCTTTATATCATAACTCAGATTTGTACTATTTTTCAGTTGTCTATAACATTCAGTAAGTTTGGGGGATGATTGAATTCCTTGTTGTTTGAGTTATTTACACAAAGTTATAACTTTCTTTTCTTTAAATCACCCCCACAAATAGGTGTTTAATGGGTAGGGGGTACAATTAACTATGAAGTTTATGCTAAATTGGTCCCTTAGTTTGTATCTAGCAGCATTCATGCTTGTCAATTGATCACCCTCCGCTCTGCATACTGCCAAAAGATGTTGGTCACATGATGGTTTCTAATGAGTGACTAACCAGACCTGTTTGTTGTAAATCTTTATAAGCACATTGCCAGATTCAGGGCTAGAATGAATATACCAAGTTAAGAATATATCTGCTTCCCTGAGCACATTCAGACCAATTTACCACAAATTCTTATCAGGAAGATACCCATGTGTAAAATACACACTCCGAAAATAAATTTTGAAAAGTATCCTTTTAAATTCTAGTCATTTTTTTTTAGTATTGATTTGGCCAGGGTTCAATGTAAGGAAGGTGGTCCTGATTATAAAGTTCCACCCCCTTGCATACACTATGTTGAAAACAACATGCAACACCTTTCCACATTATTTCAGTGTAATTCATTGAAAACTTTTGGAGATATTGTATGAACAAACAAGGATGCATGCATTGGTATTATAAAAAATAGAAAAACATCTCTCTATCAAAAAGATATATCAGTTTTTAATAGCGTGAATCATTTTTTTAACAGAAGGGCCTTTTATTCTGCCACTTTCTATGTCCATACATACTTAATGTGGAAGCAAAATGACATTTGAATATTTTTATACATCATTGTATATTGTAATATTGAAAGTTGGTGAGTGTTCTGCTGTTATTCTATAAGCTCCATTCATATTTTCTATTCTATTTTGAAAAATTGTCTCTTTTGCTGCTGTTTAACATTTTCTTGTAACATTTTATGTGTGGATATGAGACTCTACTGTGATACCCACGGTTGAGAGGTCTGGTGAATTTCGAGAAAAGTCTATGTTCAACGACAATCGTTAAGTATGGGGGTGTGCTGGGAAGGACAAACAGGGAATCCTCCCCCTAATTTAGGCCTTCTCACCAAGGGCAAGGGGTTTTAAACTTTCAGTCAATAGACAGTAATTTTACAGTACTATTATTTTATGTAACCCCAACCTAAAGTTCCCGTATAAAAAGACTATTATTATTCGCTGATGCATACTCTATCGTGTTACTTGGGTCAAGTCATGCGTTTCCCTCAAAGGTCAAGTGTACCATCTGACTCCTGGATCATACAGCAGGTATTTACATTCACTGCAAATGGCAAGTGAAATGCTTATTGTGTAACAGGCTTTCCCCTACCCCTAATATATCCTTTTGAGCACAACATCCCCACCCCCACCCCGGAAAATACATCCCCCCCACCCCGAACATATGCTTTTTGCCTCACTCTCCTGAAAATACATGCCCCCCGCATATATGCTTTCGCCCCTTCCTCTCCAAAATATATGCCAACCCTTCCAGAGCATGTTTGATAGGCTGCTGAGGATGATGATGATGATGAGACTTCTCCTTTTTCACTATTTGCGTATTTTAGAAATGAGGTACGCTGCATCTGTCGAAACTGAAGATGTTAGAAGTAGGGAGGGGGGCATCAGCAAGTGGTTGTAAATCCATGCAAACCAGATGATAGAAGCCAGCTGGTGAATTCCTCATGGTTTTTGGAGGAAGGGCTGCTCCTGGGAAATTCAACTATTTATTCCTCCTATTGACCCAGCTTCAATTCCTTATCTAGAACGATTAAGGGGGCAAAGAACGAGGGCAGTGTTGAGAATATCTCGATAATTACTTTTCTCTTTTTCTTATGGAATCTCATTCATGCAGAGCCTGTCCCTAGGGTTTCTGGTGCTCCCACTCTCTGGGGCAAACTGTACTTCTGCTCCCTTTACAGACTGACTGAGTTTGTTGCCATCCATGAGAATTTCCCTCGCCAATTGTTTATCACCACTACCCACATCAGACTGGTTTAATCACTGTTGCTAGGTTTAGGTTATTCATGTGTTCTGACATTTATACCTACCTATCTATCCATCCAGGCTTTACCCAGCTGTAACCATTTATGATAGAATCAATTGTAAATAATTTATGAGATAACCAGACCTTTTATTTTTTTTTTTAAATTATAATTTAATTTACGAGGTAAAAAGCCACATATATGGGTGTCGATGATTCATAATTTTACTTGGATGACTTGTTTCTCTTACTTCCACCATAGCAGAAATGATGTAACTGTCAGATATTCCTGAAAAATCTGACTTCACTTCAGGAAATTTTCTCATTGTAACTGTTTTTAATCTGTTTAATTCATTGATTTTTCCTACTTCTTACCTTTGCCAACAGAAATACGTGACCGAATCCAGTTTCATTGGTAGAGGTGATAAATTAAAAAATCTACAGAAATATATATCTTTTTATATGAATGTATTTATTAGAATAAAATATGCCTTAAATTTTTGTTGATTATAGCTCAGTCAGTAAGAGAGCCACCTACCTATTACTTAGCTGCTATTTCAAATCACGGTAGGGAAATATATATATATATATATATATATATATATATATATATATATATATATACATAATTAGATAATTCTAGATATATTTGGTTTGACATGATGAGACAGACTAGCAGTTTACTCCCCAAAATGAGTGAGGATTGTTTTTGTTGTAGTTACTATAGAAAAACGAAGTCAACTCCTGCCTCCAACTTGGACTGGAGTCGGGCAAATTTTTTGGATATTTTAAAATCAAATTTAGCAGTACTTCTGCATTTCCACATGTATCTGTGTATAATACGCACTTGTATGAAATATTATAAAGAAATGGATGTATGATTGGACAGAATAATTATGAATGCATTATTTTTATTTGAAACTCTATTTGAACCAACATCCCCTTTTTATGCTGTCGAGGCCAACTGTTATATTCACTATGTAAGAACAGGATGTCAGTTCATTTTATTTTCAAATAAAAAAAAGACTTTCATTATTACTTGTTTATAACACGCACTGCTGATATTGGGCAATGAAATCTTGGGAAAAACATCTCTTTATGTATAATATGCACTGACTTTTCCATAGTATCATTTCCTGCTTTCAAATGAGGAGAATGCACTTGCATATATAGCAGTGATTACTGTCACTGACTGATAATCTGACAAGTTGACATAGCAAAGGCCTCACACTATCCCATGAAGCACTCTCTCCCATTCCTATGAAAGAGAAATGCTTGTATTTGGTGTCACTTAAATGACATTTGTTATGTCAGCAGAACATGGAATCATATTTTACTTAGACAGAATACAAACATGTATCAGTTGTATGAATGAAATTCTATTTTACTACAATATTTGCTTGACAGAAGATATCATATGCGAGGATTAATTTCAACTACTATTTACCTTAATCTTAAATTTTAGATACTTGAACATCTCTTGTACCGATTTAGCTCTAGCTCATTTTTGGTGCATTTAGCTTCTTTATGTCACTGGCTGATTGACATACCAAAACAAAATTTTAAGGGAAGGGGCTGTTAAATGAAGGTGCTTACAGAGGAAAGAGCTTTTCAAGATGAGGGCTTTGAAAGAAACGGGCTTCCAGAGGAAGGATCTTTTAAAGACACTAAAAATCGAACTAGAGGATGTATGGTCTGATTTTCAGACTTAATTGTGTAATTGTTGAATGAAATACTGAATGAAATCCTATTTGCGTCATCACCAACAAAAACTGTTGCGTTGAAAAAGTTCACACATCCTAAAGGAAACAAAAAGCAAATTCAAAAGTGACCTTTGAACTCTACCCGTGTAGGCCGTTAAAGTGCAACTGCTATAAAGTCAACATTGTTGAGATCACATGATCACAGCGTAGTAAATCATTGACAGCACTCGAAGCAAGCATACATGACGTTACCATGGCGATAGGATTTTCCGAGAGTGAAGACAATGGACAGAAATTTACGTTCTTTTCACTTTTGTCTCTTCTTCTTTACTTTCCTCCTTCTTCTTTTTCTTCTTCACTTGATTTTTTTTCTTTAAAATTCTGGATCCTTGAAATCTTTCATAATGTGCATCTCCTGGGTTGAGTGCGGGTGCTATTTGAAAATGCCCATCCGGGTCTCCAATGGAGTGGGGGGGGGGCTAAGCATTATGAATAGTAGTTCATCTACCACATTTCTACTGACATTATACAATAACAAGGATATACTTGTAATACATGAATTGCATAAATAACATATCTGGTTAGTCACTGAATAGAAACTTTCATATGACCAATGTCTTTTGGTAGCATGCCATATCTGGGGTGATCAATGAATAAGTTATTTCTCTTGGATTCTGTTGGGCAGTGATTCCTAAAAATGTTCAAAATTAAGTGTGAATGTTGCCGGACGCAAACTAAAGGATCAATTCAACATAAACTCAGACTAAAAACCCATTTGGTAGGGAGGGAATTTTCAAAAAATGAAAAAAAACCTGTTTTTCAAGACATAATAAGGAGTAAATGCTTGAATTTTTTAGCCCTCTTGCTCCATTGGTGTGGCCTGTATATATGATACATTCATACATAGCCGGGTAGCTGGACTAACTTGAAAACTGAAGAAACCTATGTTGACAGTTTGGGTTGACAGCTTCTAGTATATATGTACACTCCTGAATCGCACAAATAATAATTCAGCCTTTAGGTTGTTTTTCACCAATTAAGTGATAGTGAATATCTATTTATTCGATAGATTTACCTTTTACTTTAAATTTGATTGTTGGATGGGACCCCTTATGGAGCCAAGCCCCAATGTCCTCTAAAACTCAAGCTATCTCTAACTACACCACTGTACATTTCCTATATAAGTTCCTTTAGAAGTTGAATTGTTAATGATCTCAGAAATCTTCTGACTGTTCATCATGAAGAATATTCATAGCAATTCATGTCCAATCATTATCCATCTCCTCTTGAATACTTTTAACAAGTAAATTACTGTTGCCCCACAAATGGTCCAATCTAAAAACATTTTTTTTTGTTTTTTCCTAAAAAATGCTTTTTTTTTTTTTGGTCTCTATGCTCATTTTGGACCAACTATACCCAGATCTTGTGCTGGTATTTTTTTAGATAATTTTTTATATAAAAATCTATATTTTAAAATAATTTTAGATAATTTGCTCTAGTACATGAGCGTACTACAATGATTTGTTTATGCAAGGAAGAGGTATTGCTTTGCCTCTTTCTCTATCCCCTACAGACTGCAGTAATATCAAATTTTAGTTTCTTCCAAACCGTATTTTAAATCTTGAAAAATGATCAGTCATTAGTTTTCCAACAATTCACATTTATAAAATATTATGAATTGCTTTCCAAAATGAACAGAAATCAAATAAAAATTTGTCTGTTAATGAAACATTCATTTTGATGGCACCCCAAAGTCAATAGAAATGTATTAAATGTTTAATGAAAATTTCAGAAGCAGTATGTGTGTTTGTATGTTTATTAGCTGGGGCATCCAGCATCGCCCTGGGAAAAAAACTCTGAATATTATAACACATGAATGCAAATGATATATTACAGAGTTTTGGGGGAAATGAAAGTTGAGGGTTGTGTTCATGTGAATCCTTCTCTCTTTGGTTGGAAGTGTCATTTTGTACATTGTAATTACATTGTAAATAGTACCCACCATAAAGCTTTCATTTTTTGCATTTGTTTCTCAACTGACAAATTTCCTTGAGGTTTGAAGGTCCAAAAGATTGAAAGCTCATAAAATTAGAAGTTTTTCATTGTCTCCATTAGAGTTCAAACTCTGTCCACTGATTCCATTTACTGCAACTCTAACCGCTAGACCTTAATTGTTACCGACGATTTCTTTTGGAAATAAATGACTCTTCATTTCAAAAGAAACTTGAAAATTAAGGAGAGGAAAATTAGTTTTGACCCCAAATTGATCTGTGAGGAGTCAATGCCGCCTATTCTATGTTAATACTGGGGTCAAGTTACTCTTGTACACAAATTTGCTGCCCTAAGGGTGCAACTCTCTGACATGTGAAAATGCCAAAATTGACCTGACAAGAATTGACCTTTACAGAGATCAGCACCACCTATTCTGTGTTCATCTTAGGGTAAAGTTAACCTTGTACCCAAATTTCCAGCCGGTTGGGTGTAACCGTTTAGGAGTCTACAAAATGAAAGTTTGTTAGATGCAATAAATGTACAAAGAAACCAACATTCATCATCTGTATTGTATTATATATATATATATATATATATATATATATATATATATATATATGTGTGTGTGTGTGTGTGAATAAATAATTTGTTTTTTAGATGGGTTGTACCCGAACAGGCTTGTTACATATCTAAACAGTGATTATTCAAGTGGGTTTCTTCATACCATGTTGTTAATTTTCAAGTGGATTTCTAATTTTTTATTCATTGTTTGTTTCTTTGAATATTTGCTTCAATACATCATACTATTTATTGTTTGTGAATTTTTTCTCATATATTCTCAGGATTTGAATATGTATTGTAGTGCTCATTTGTATATTTTGAATTATATGAAACTGGTGGCAAAGAATTACCCTGATACTATTAAAAACAAAATAACAAACTACATGTTTGACATGTGCTATATATTGAAATCATAGCTGAGAGGGAGGAAGTGTTTTATCTACACTTGTGGTGTGTCATGTTAATGTAACTGATTTGTTCTCAAATTCCCTGAAACAGTCACATAATAAACAACTGATGATCCCAATAAGGGAAAATTTACACATAGTCCTATCATAACAAAGCATATGTGAAACGGGAAGAAAAAAACTGAAGAAAATTACATGAATTCCATTGACAGATATTAGGAAATAAGTGAAAAAACATTGAAGGAGTTTTTTAATGTTTAAAGCTGTAAAGCTTTCTAGATATATATACAATACAAATCAGGAATATAATATATAATGCAACATCCAAAGTGTGATGGGTTTATCTCATAATGCGCTAGATACATTCAACATTAACCATTAAGTTGAGTTAGAGTAGAGCTTAAAATATGATGAAGTAAAGGATTTGCTACACAAACACATTTGTGTTTCTTTCCTGTTTGGGCTTCTTATACACCTACTCATACATTAACATAGGTAATGTATTGTAAGGTGATTTGAAATATTTTAGATTAAAGAGATTTTTTAAATTTGTTTAAAAGAAAAAAAATTAAGCTTTGGTGAATATAGAGAGGATTTTACATAAAAATGAAACTGGTGGCAAAGAAGTACTCTGACACATTTAAAAACTTTTATATAGAAGTGAATACAGCTCTAGAATATATATCAATGTCAAAAATTTTGGGAGCCTTCCAATGGAAACTCTAAGTTTGATTAAGTGGAAGTGCACATTTACTGCATCAACTTCTTTTGACAAGGTTGTTGTCATAATGCTTGAAGTTAAGGAGCTCACAACAGAACAAAAGATAAAACAGGTCTGGTCAGTCACTCAATAGAAACCATCAAGAGAATGAAATCTTTTGGTAGCTTGCCATATTGGTGGTGATCAATTTAAAATTTGAAAAAAGGGGCGGATGAGTTACTTTTTCAAAAGAATAGAAAAATGTTTTCTCCTTGACATCAGGAGGAGTAAATGTTTGAAATTTCCAGCCTTTTAGCTCCATTAGTACAGCCTGTATGCATGATATATATGTACGTAGCCAGCCAGACAGACCAACTTGAAAACTGGAGAAGCCCCTGTCGACAATTTTTGGTTGATGGTGTCTGATAGTTCCAAGATTTAAAAAGGAACTGAAATGTAGGTCCCCAAAAGACCTGTCAGAGATAAAAAATACAATGTGTGTTCAAACTTTCACGTATTCATGTTTTCCACAAAAATTCCTTTAATGATGGTGAGACAGAGGAAACTAGACTGAAAACCAACCACAAGCTCTTAGAATAATAAGATCATTTTTGGAAAATTGTTCTTTGGCTACATAGAACTAAAATCTAGCCTCTTGGCCACAACTCAGCTTATCATGTGTGGAGAAAAGATGAGCATGCCAAGAAACATCATATCCATGGTGAAATTAGGAAGTAGGATTATAACAATATGCATTTTTTGTTCTTTGTTTTTCTCCTTCAAGTAGCACTGGAGCATATTCGATTGGAGGAACTATGAGTGAAACAATGTATTGGTATAAACAGGCTGTCCATGAATTATCTTTTCAACTTTGAGAAATCTATTAAAAGAATCTTGAAAGTATATAGTCCCCCAGCAGAAAATGGTTAAAAGAGAGAAAGAATCAATTGTTTATTAGGACCATTGACTTATGCTTATGAAATCTAAACATACAAACAGATCAGCCATAACTCACCATTCTCCAGATGAATTTCTCCACGAGACTACATTCAAAATTTCATTAAATTGTATTCAAGAATAAAAAAGTTATCCAGTGGAGAAAAAGGAGATACCAACAACGACAACAGACACCCATAACGAATGATAGTCCTCAATGACTTTTTTCCCCTGGAGACAATAAAGATATTAACACACTGTGTGAGATTTGTTGCAGACAGAAGTTAAATAGTAAATTTTTTTTTACAAACATTCATACACTTCTATGTAGCCACTATTATCTGCATGCAGCACATCTAGACAATATTTAATTTCCAGTTGGGTACGTAATTTTTCAATAAATTTTCCAATTCTAGCTTGGCAAGATGCTCTGTTGATTGGTGACAGAGCATTGGTTAAGACAGCTGTAAAATATTCTTGTATGTATAATATATATATATATATATATATTGATATTAGAAAAGTCAAGGTGGAAAGAAAATGCTGTGTTGATAGGTGAAAGACCATAGGTTAAGACTGCTGTAGAATATTCTTGTGTATATATATATATATATATATATATATATATATATATATATATATATATATATATATATATATATATATAATGATATTTGAAAAGTCATGGTGGAAAGAAAATTAAATTGTTGGTAAAAATTATCAACCTATTTTATCAATATGTTTTGCCTAAAAAAGACTCCATCAGAATGTGTTGAAATACGAAGTGTATAGAAAAATATAATAGGGAATTTATCATACTAAGATGTTATCACTCAGCTGGGGTCATCAATTCTGGGCTCAGCTTCATCTAGGATACTGTTCATAAGTATTATAAATTTGGTCTACTTGACTTATCTCTGCCCACGTTAGTGTTATGTTTTGGTGTTATCTTATATGCCTATGTTTTGGTCAGCCAAGTGTGTATGTGTGTCTGACTTGGGTGTTGGAATGGTTTGCCAGTGCTATATTTAATTAGCCAGCCTTCTGTTGATTTGCATCACTCTTGTTGATCAATATATATATATATATATATATACATATATATGTATATATATATTAATGAATTGATAAATAATTTGTAATCGTAACCCATTGTATGTTTTCAATCCATCTGTAATTCATTGTACCATGTTTAAGTGATGTATGATTTCCGGTGACATAAAATGAAAGATAGCCCCTTTCATTTAAATTTCTAACTGAATTAAGTTTTTACTTTGACTGTCCCCTTTCCACCCTTTGCATTGGGTGTGTTGGGAGTTGCTGTGCTGATAGAGAGGGGTTAGTGTACTACAGTGGCTGGCTGGAGAGGAAGAAGAAAGAAAGTAGAATGTGTGGAAATTTAAATTTAAATTAAAATGTTATACTCCCTCTTCCCAGTGACGCACGCCTTACATACATAGGAAGATAGATACTACAGTATTAATATATACATAGATTGTTTATAATGACAGTTATGTGGCTCAGCTCTTAACTGTAAATACAGGAATATTTTTCGAAGATAAAGTTTTACTGATATCACTTTTCAGTTGGTTGTATTTATTTCTATGTTTTGAAATTTCGCGTTGGAGTATCTCCATATTGGAATAGGAACCTTTTGGCCAGAGCCAAAATCAAGGAATATTTACAGAGCTTAGATAGATCACATTTTTATCAGCAGCGCAGGCCCAACATAACCACACCTCTGAAATGAAGTCTAAGTGGGCATACTTTCCCTCTAGATATTGTATTTCAAGAATAAAGTTATTTTGAGCCTTACTAATGTTTTTGAGGGGAGTAATCTTGGTTCCTTGTTTATAAATTGGTTTGCTGACAAATTTTCAATTTTAGCAAGTCTTCCAGTATTATATTACAAAGCTTCACAATCATCAAAGATAATAAGGTGAACAGTCTTGTTCGTGTTTACTGATTTAATTTCTCCATAATTGCTCTCCTTTTTATCTGTGTTTCATATTGTTTCTTTCTCTCCCACCATGTCTTGTATCACATTTTCTTCATTTACAGGGATGTTACAGTAAAATTATGAAAACTATGATTTTGTGGAATCCATGAACATTTCAGTAATTACATTAAATCCCTAGTTTCACAATCAGTATCGTATTGGTTAAAAACATTTTGATCCTGACCGTTACCACTGTAATGAGTATGATCCTACCACAGTGCCGAAGTTCTAGCAGGAAATTCCGGATGTGCCTGGGGAAAAATAAATGATCTGACTATACAAAAATAAAACATGTTCTTTTAATATATGTCTTCTTGCACAGAACAAGCAGGTGGGCAGAGTAACAAGATCCCTGTAAAGTGTTACAGTGTATTGAGGGTATTAACTGGCAAGTTGTGCGATTGAATGCTGGCATGGTTCCACTGTTAATAAAATGTTTGAAGATGGAAGTTTTGGTTTGAGATTCTGATAATATAAAATTTATAAAACAATTTCTTTCCACATAAACAAATTTTTTTTTTTCTGCAAATAGCAGTGTAGTTTACGATTATGATTACAATGTAAATAAAAAAATTGCTATCTAATTTTTTCAAATATGTTGTTGACCAAAGTTGAAAACTTAATTTCAGGTGAATTTTCAGAGAGCAGCTTTGTTGAAATTATGAATTTGAATTATATTTTCTTAACAAAATCTTAGCCTAAAAAAGAAAAACATAGTTGACCTTAAATGTTAACTTGAAAATTAGAAATATGGAACTTCATATAAAAGTGATGCAAAACCTATTTATATGAATGTCCATTGTAGATTTCTATTTGATGAATTGGAAAGAAATCAGCCAGATCTGCTTTTTGCCCACTCCCTCAGGACCACCAACAAAACCTGTTCTTTCTTTTTTGCCCACTCCCACAGGACTATCAGCCAGGCCTGTCAAAGCAAAGTATGTGGATCATTTGTGCATACAAGCATATATACAGACAACCAAATCTATATATGTATAAGATTTGCTTAGTTTGACACTGGGCCACAGTAGTGGGGCACCCAACAAAGATCTAACTTATCACAGTAGTAATAGTCAGCATCAGAAGTTTGTTAAGCATGACTAAACTGATTATAAAACTAGGAAGATCATGATGTTAGTGTCAGACTCATCAAAAAGGGCCCCAAAAGGGTCAAAAAAGCTTTTTCCAAAAAATTTTTTAAAACTTTCTTAAAAGGGATTAGTGAAGTGCTGATGCCAATTTTCAAGTCTGTAGATAAAACAGTTTGGCCAAGAGTACCAGAATGCACAAACACGTATAAAAAAGGATAGAACCCTTCACCATCTTTGATGGCCACGTTTTTTTCAATTATGTAAAATCTTATTTTCATCAAAGTTGAAAACGGTGAAAAGTTTTTCACAGACCAATAGCTCCGTCACATGTTTGTATGTCTCTTGGTAGAGGATGTGTTGTTTTCTTTGAATAATTATACCTCGTTTTACCGACTCCTATTTCATAAACTATCATTTTGAATGAATTAGTTTGTAAAGACGATATATACCCATATTTACACTTCCTTTACTGAATATGTCTTGATGGCACTTATTTTCCGTTTCTGCGAACAATGCAGCAACTTGTTTCTTTTTCTCACATTATACTCTTCAAACCATTTATAATCACACCCTTGTGAGTAGGTGTTTTAATCACACCCTTTTGGGTGCGGTTGTGTCTGGACAAATGTTCTACAGAGAATACAAATAGTTAAGAAATAAATATTTTGAATCCAAAATTAAATGAATGGGACGAGACATTGAAAAATTATGTTAATGCTCTTCAAGACCTCTTTAATGGCATATCTTCCCCAAGTTAAGAGAACAATCATCATCCATTACTGCTGGACGAAGGCCTTGCCTATCTCCTTCAATGATGAGCGTGATTGGGTCAATCTCTGCCATGTATTATTACTCATTAATTTTTTTGATAATTATTTTTTTTCCAATTTGAGCATTCATTTCATAACCAAAAACGCAGGTCTGGTTAGTCACTCAATGGAAACTATCACGTGATGAACATCATTTGACTACATATTGTGTTAGGGGTGATCAATAATTAAGTTACTTCTCTCACCTTTTGTTGGATCTTTAAAAAGTTTGAATATTCAAAAAAAATGTCAGTACAAACTTGTGGCTAATTTAGCATAAGCTCACATTGTAAATTGAACAACATAATGAAAACTTTTGTGGGGAGAATTCAGAAAAAAAAATAAATAAAATTTTTACACGACAAATGTTGAAATTTTCAGCCCTCTTGCTCCATTTGATGGGCTTGTATACATAATATATATGCACCCCTCAACCAACCAGACCAACTTGAAAACTATTTTGACAGTTTAGGTCGATGGCTTCTAAATGTAGAGAGTATCTAAAAGTACATGAGGTAGCAAGTACAATTGATGTTCTTTGCCTCTTGACCCCCCTCACCACCCCTTGTCATCCAACGCCCTCTACTGCCTGCTTGCCTTCCAGCACCCTCCTTGAGTCTTCTTGCACCCCCAAGAGGGCAGTAGTGCCCACTTCAGGGAATCAATGATTTATACCTTTTCTCTTGGGTTGATAAAAGTCATTGATATGACTGTTGGAGAACCCTATTTTTCAAGGTCAAATTACCTCCCTAAAACTGTCCTATTACTTACCACTACCCACCAACCATGCCAAAATGGTATAGATATCCACAATATATATTTCTAGCGGTTATGCTTCACTGCTAATAGGAGCATGAAATTCGGGAATGGTTATCAGCCGTCTGTTGGTTAAGATGATTCTTCAACCATCATTTTTTAACATGGGAGCTGGCCAATGCGAAAGCAAGGGTTATTGGTGCCCGAGGCAAAGAGAACCCGATGGCAATTGCACTGTATCTCAGGGGAGGGCATAATTATTAATTGAGAGACATTATTTGGCATCCCTTCATACCTGTGCCTGGGAGCAGCAGCTCCATTTGCACCCCCACCTCTTGCTATGCCTCTGAACCTGGCATTTTGACCTTAAGGTGAAACATTACAAATTCCATACTCTTATTAATTGCTTCATTTGACTGTTTTTTTGTGTTTATTGCCTTAATTTATTGCCTCATGTATAAGGATTCAAACTTTAGTGCAGGGTTTCACAAACTGATTTTATTTGTGACTCCTTTTGATGAGGCAATCTGTTTCATTTTGACCCCTCACTCATTATAGTCATGATCCAACAGTAGCTCAACATTGAGAGAAAAACACCTCAACACATATTTATAATCTATAGGTTTTACAGCATTGATCATGAAAAAATAATTTTAATGTTAAATCATCACTCAAATGTAAAATTAACAATTTTTTTTTTTTTTGAAATTAGTGAATAGCATCTGACCATTTTACAATAAGCACCAGAAGGATTACATTTTTGTATAGAGATTCTTTTTTTCAATATAGTTGCATGATTATTTTTTGAAAAAAGATTTTCAAATAATTCTGCAGCCCTACTCCCACCCTGTTATTTTTTACGTAATCCCTCTTGGGGTCAGAAACCCTAGTTCGAGAATATCTCATTCATGACTCACACATTAAATATTTCATGTATCTTATTTTCTACATTCTGCAACATTTTTATTTTTTAATTAGAAACCTTCAACCCAAATTGTCAAAATAGGTTTCTTGAGTTTTTAAGCCAGTCTGGTTGCCCAGCAAGATATGTATGTATCATGTGTACAAGCCACGCCAATGGAGCTAGAGGGTTGGATATTCAAACTTTTACTCCTTATCATGTCTAGAAAAAAAATTGTTAATTCCCCACCTCTAGTTTTTGAGTGGGGCTGTTCATTTTGCAATGCAAGTTTATGCTAAATTGTGCCTGGCAACATTCACATTTGGGTTTTGTTTTTGTTTTTGTTTTTTGAAAATTCAGACTTTTTAGTGATCACTACTTAACAAAGGGTGAGAGAATTTTTTAACTGATCATCCCCAACATGGTATGCTGCTGAAAAACCTTGGTCACATGATGGTTTCTATTGAGTGACTTACCAGGCCTGTTTACATCAAAATCTTTTGTAACTTGCCAGAATAGAAAATCATAGATTTCAACTATAATATCATAAAGACCAAGTTGACATCCACCATTTGTCAGCTCATACCAATTACTATACAGTATCCATTCTATCCTTGTACACATTTTTAAGTATTTGAATGTTAACTAAATACATTAATATATATATTTGAGATACCTACCTTGAGTATCACATGGAATGCCAAACTTTCCAAACAAATTGTGATATTCCAAAATCATATAATGCCCTTCATCACTGGATAGAGACACACAGATAAAATAAGAAAAACCTCATTAAAAAACCAGATCAACATCCCACTTCACTCAATAAGGTATGCAAGTCCCTGTAAATATTTGGACACATTAAATGATCAAAAATAGGACTTGTAAAATTATGTCTAGAAGGTTGTATATTTAGCAAACTTGAACAGGGAAAACCAAAATGCAGATGCTGTGACAACTCTCTTAAAAAAAAATCGAAGAACTGGACCAAGATAAAACCCCTGAGTCGTAAAATCTAAGAGAGAATAAGTCATGTGAGTTTGCAATCTGCCATATGTGGAAATAGCACCACTTAATGACACATTCTCAAGAAGTCCGTCTCTAATTCGTTGCCTTCTTTCTCACCTAGATTCTTGCTATGTTCTACCATTGAGAGACCAACTGCAAGGTAACAAATCTATGGCTTGTTAAGGTGAACATAGTCTTTATCCTTCCGAGGTTGATGAAATGAATAAGTGACCTACTACTGAGAATTTTGAAGATCAAATTAATGAAGGATATAAGTGAGGCCTATCCTATTTTTGTTGAAGTCAGTAAACTCATTGGTACTATTTTGGGGATGATTTGATCAGGATGAAATTGAAGCTTTAATTTTGTTACTCTTGAAAAATTCAGCCACCATTTGCATTTCAACTTCTGGTCTACTGAATAAATCTGTTCGAGAAGCAAAACCTAAAACAATATTTACGAAAAGATTAATTTTTAATTATTGGAAACCATCAACCAAAACTGTCATCATAGGTTTCTTCAGTTTTTAAGTTGGTTTGGCTGGCACTCTGGTCATGTATAAGCCATGCAAAAAGACCATACTTTTGAAACTAAGGGGCTAAAAATTTAAACATTCACTCTTTATAATTTCTTGGAAAAAAAACTTATTTTTTTGTGAAAATCCCCTGTTAGATAAGTTTTCTCAAGGGAAGGTCAATTTACAATCTAAATTTATGCTAAATTGATCCTTTAGTTTGTGTCTGGTAGCATTCACGCTTGTTTTTTGAAAACTCAGACTTTTTTAGTGATCACTGCCCAACAGGATCCGAGAGAATTAACTTATTCATTAATCATCCCTTTTTTTAATTGATCACCTCCAACATGTGTGCAGCCGAAAGATGTTGGTCATGAGTGACCAATCAGATCTGCTTTTTCATAGAAGTTAAATGTACTAAAATTGAAAAATAGTTGATTAAAGTGAATGATTTACCCTGGGGTGAATGGGATTACTTGCGGGGGGTGGGGGGTGAAACAAGTGGGCAAAATGAAGGGAGAGAGACTCAATTTACTCAGGTATTTATTTTTTCTACTCTTAAAAAAAGTAATTTTTGTAGTAAACTTGTACAATAAGAAAATATTATTTGTAAAAATCTGATTCTAAGTTCCAAGATTGTTTTTTGCTAAATTTATGCAAATTAGAAGAATTCTAATGATTTTTCTGTGTTGATTTTTGTTACTTCTAGTTTTCTTTACGTATTTTGAGTATGTTAAAAAAGCATGAATAAAATAAACACTTAATAAATGACTGAATTTATGCTTTTCGCTCATGATGCAAAATGAATTAAAATTTTATGCAGGCCTTGTTAGTCAGTCAATAGAAACCATCATGTGACCATTATCTTTTGGTAACATGCCATGATGTGTTGATCAATTAAAAAATTGGAAAAAGAGATGATTAGAGAATCTCCTTTTGCCTTTTGTTGGGCTGTGATCACTGAAAAGATTTGAATTTCTCTAAAATAACACTGAATTGTACCATGCATAAACTTACCTTGCAAATTGAATCCCCCACTAAAATGCTGGGGTGGCGGTCTTGATATACTAAGGAGTAAAAGTTTTCATCCTTCTATCTCCATTGGTGCAGCCTATACATGCAATGCATACGTAGCCAATCGGCCAGTCTGCTGACCAGACCCACTTAAAAACTGATGAAACCCTTTGTGAACAGTTTTGGTAACAGTTCCTTACAAAGGATAATATGAAAATAAACCAAAACATGAGTAAATTTAGTCCTCGTTGAATGTTCAAAGTAGTTCAAGAATCCCTGGATTAGATTAAATGTTTACTTTTCTCTTTCACAAATTCACTCACTGGCAAAGATCTAATGATGGTCATTGATTCCCTTGGGATAGTTGTTCAAATGCAACATTGATCTAGTCTAAAAGAGACTTCATAGACACCACCACCACCACCTCTCCAGGAAGTACGTGGGGACATTGTCCAGTCGACTCCTAATTATCTGCTGTGAAAGGAATTGATAGATTCTAGGTTAATGACAACTAAACAACTCGTTCTCATGTTTGATTCAGCCATTAGAAACCATCAACCAAAACTGTTTCTTCAGTTTTCAAGTCACTCTGGCTGGCTGACTGACTATATGTGTATCCTGCGTATAGGCTGTATCAATAGAGCTAGAGGGCTTAAAATTTAGATATTCACTTCTTATTATGTCTATAAAAGGGAGTTTGTTTTGTTTTTTCTTAAATTCACTCCCCCTAAATAAGTTTTTAGTGGGAGGGGGTCAATTTGCAATATAAGTTAATGCTAAATCAATCCCTTAATTTGTGTCTGCTTGTTCTGTTTTTTTTTCCAAGTTTAGACTTCTTTAAGGATCACTGACCTCTTGTTCCATTGTTATGGCCTGTATGCAGGAAATATATATACACAGCCAGCCAGACCAACTTGAAAACTGAAAATACCCATGTCAACAGTTTTGGCTGTCAGTTTCTGATATATAAATTATAAAAGGATATGTTACTATTCCACTATAAAAGTAATCGTATATGACAACAAAAATCATATATAATCTTAGCATCAAATTAACACCTTGGTATTTTTTTTTGGTTATTGTTGTTGCTGTTTACTTATGTTTTCATTTCTGAATTGGTATATAATATAGTCAATATCTCTTTTGTGGAACTGATAGAACTCTGCCTATCAAAGTTATTTTACCTGTATGAGTTCACAAGTAAATGCATATTTGCAACTTTATACAGGCATCCTATAAGCTCATGCTAATAGAATGCCTATATCAAGTTACATGCCCCAATGTAGATACTAACCTTAAACTGTTTCTGATGAAGCAAGGCAGGAGTAATTCATAGCTGAAATTCTATGAATCCCAATCTGTGCTGTTGTCTTGTTTCGAAGGTATGTGACCTATTCAAGCTTTTCACAAGTGAATCGTGGCAGGGAACAAGTCATTTGAATCAATACAACATTTCAACATCTTTCTCGATATCCAGCTATATCTCATAAAAGAGAGTTAATTTTGACTGAAAGAAATGTGGACTGAACATGCAAGTAACACTTTTGATTGGGACATCAGAGATTAATGTACCACCATGAATGCATTATTTTAGTGTGTTGTCTAGTGCAGGACTTCTTAAACTAGGGTTTCCAGCCCTCTGATGGATCACCTAAAGATTATTCAAAAAAGGAGATAATTTGAGAAACCACAAAGAAAGATCTATTATCTTTATTTTTTTATTTATTTTTTATTAGTTTTCTTGAGAATCGCTGATAAAAAAAGCATCAAACTCTACAGTGCACTGCCAACTGATTTGTCTGGTGAATGTCAACTTCGTACAATGGTCAGTTGTTGAGTAATCACATTGCATATACACATGCACAGAGATTTCTTCAATTGCAGTCATCATCATCAGTCTTTTAACATCCATTGTTAAACATAGACCTTCCCCAGGATCTGCCTCATTCCTCTATCTAGCCCGTATTTTCTGAATTTGTCTTGTTCATCTCTCCATCTTGTATTTTGTTGGCTTTGATACCACATGTGATTTCTGGAGATCCATATTGTGAGTCATGATATCCATCAGTTGTCTATCATTCTCACAACATAACCAGCCCATTGCCATTAGAGTTTTCTAATAGATTCTATGATGTCTCGGACCCCCATTTTCTTCCTGATGTATTGTGCTGTGATCTTTCCATATGAGGTTGAGCATGATTCTCTCATATGCACATTGCATGCTTCTCAGTTTGCGAGTCTATCTCTCTTAGGTTCAATGTTTCAGCTCCATAAGTGACTATCGGGAGGAAACATTGATTGTATACTCTTCTTTTTAGGATTATTGAGATTGTCTTGTTTTTGAAGGTTGAGCTTGCTCTGGTAAAGGCTTGCCATCCGAGGGTGATTCTTCATTTGATTTCTTCTTCCTTTGTTGGTTTCATAAAGATTCGTTGTCCTAGGTATATAAAGTGGTCTACTTTCCCAAGTTTTGCATCTTTGATTTCAACCTTATTACAGTTTATGTCCATATTCTCAATTTGATTGTTGCACATGACTTTGGTTTTACTGAAGTTCATGTGTAGGCCAACTCTTTTGCTTCCTTCATTTAGTTCATCTAGTATTAGTTGGAGGTCGTATAGGTTCTCTGCAAAAAGGACAATGTTGTTTGCAAATCTGAGGTTGCTTTGATATTCGCCATCTTTTTTGATTCCTCTATTCTCTCAGTCCAGGTTTCAGAAGATCATCTTGAGGCAGGCTGTAAAGAGTTTGGCTGAGATGGTATCACCTTGTTTTACTCCTTTTTGGAGTTGGAAGGGTTCAGAGTCTTTATGTAGCCTTATAAAGGAGTTGCTGTGATTGTATGTATGTTGCAGTACTTTGACATATACAGGGTCTACACCTTGTAGAGTGATGGCCTTCATGACCATGGGAATTTCTACAGAGTCAAATGCCTTCATGCAGTCTATAAATGCTACAGCAAGTGGCATTTTGTATTCTGCTGCTTTCTCTTTCAGCTAATTTATTGAATGGAGATGATCCATGGTCAAGTAGCTTCATCTAAATCCAGCCTGTTCCTGTGGTTGGTTTTCATCTAGTGTTTTAGTGATTCAGTTGGTGATGATTTTTGTGAACAATTTATTGATGCAGTTTAGTAGGCTTATAGGCCTGTTATTATGTCTCCATTTTCTTTGAGTATGCTAGTTATTTGTTTCTGTTTTATATTTAGAGTTTTGTATTTTGCTCTGGAGCCTCGCTGTTTTTCAAGGGTGGTTTCAATGATTGCTGTTGTGTGCCTTCTTTTGTTTTCTCTTAGTTAGTTTCAGTTGTAGTGAGATGTTTCAAATAGCCAACTTTTTATGGACTATCTTTCTTTAAATTCTTTTAGATTTATTCTCTCTCTTTCCTGGAACATATTTGTTTTCTGCTTGTAACCAACAAAGTATTGACTCTTACTTTTATTTTAAGAAAATAAACAAGTCAGTTTCTCTTTTGATAACAAGGGGAATAACTAGTGATCAAAGTTACCTCCCTTTCAAGTATAGGTAGGGTTTTTTTGTTTTTTTTAATTTTTTTTTTCTAATATGAGTTTAACAAACTTTGTTTCTGCCACAGAAGAACTCCTCCGTCAATTAGTTGTTTTCAGTAGTTTATTTCTAATTTGAGAGTTAAGGTGACACTGTGAAAGAAAATTTCATAAACTTCCCATTGCAGAACATGGCAAAGTGTTTCTACGTCTTTTTGGTAAAATATAGAATTGTACTGTTTCCAATATGTCAGCAAAGGCATCCCTCAGGTGATAAATCTATTGGTAAACAATGGATTGGATCACTTTGGAAATTTAATGCCACGAAAAAACAAAACCGGTCTTAGACACCCAATAGAAACCGTGACATGAACAACATCTTTTGACAGTATGCCTTTTTGGGGATGATCAATCAAAA